>PTFA01000265.1:565753-660224 GCA_003342895.1 Casuarius casuarius
TGTGTGTGTGTGTGTGTGTGTGTGTGAGTGAGAGAGTGTGAGTGTGAGTGTGTGTGAGTGTGTGTGAGGGTTAGGTAACTACTAAGAATGAAATCCAAGCCTGTTGTGGCTCACAGCAGTACAGAGGCTGTTGCATTTTCTCCTTCCCAGGCTTTAGCTCCCTGCCCCAGCAACCCTTTAAGCTGCCAAGAGGCTGGCAGTGCCCAGGCTCAGCCGCCCAGATGGGTGTTTCTCTGTGCGGGCACCGCTCTGCGGGACTCCTTTCCTGCAAAGCAGGACCCAGCCTGGTCCCCCGAGCAGGGGCAGAGCCGGTGTCCCGCTTCCCGATGCTCGGGGGGGGGAGGGGTGCTGGCTACACACGGCCAGCACCTGACAGCAGCAGGAATGAGGTGAAGGAGAGCACGCATGATATTAATTTTTTTATTAAATTCAGTTAGTTTTTCTCTTTATATAATAACCTTTTTCCTCTAGGCACAATACAATACAAGGACTCTGTATGTTTGACACAATGTACAGAAACTTCAATAATCTACAACTGCTCAGGTAAGTTACAAAAACCTCCATGTTACACCAGCTACCTGCCACAGCCATTATTATACAATAAAACAAAGAGGGGAACCTGGGGGTTAAGACTGTACAAAGATCTCTGCACTGAAATAAAACATTGTACTCTTTAAAAACAAGACAGGTAGAAGGGCTGGCCGAGCTCGCAGGGAGAGGTGGGGAGGTCGGGCCCAGCCCAGCCCGGTCGCAGGGGCAGGGAGCCGAACGCCACCAGGCTGCAGAGGGCCGGGGAAGCCAGTTACCGCCTGGGGACCGATGGCAACTTGTCCTGCGGGACCTCGCGACGCCTGTTTGGGGTTAAAGACAGCCCTCCCAGCAAGCGACCTTCAGCTTGAGTGGGTCCAAACCACCCACGTTCAAAGCGCTGCAGGGGATGAGGTGCTGCAGGATCCGTTTCTGTACCGAGATTCCCCCTTTGCACTGACACAGCAATAAGCAGGTGGTGACGGCAGGGAGGGGGATGCGCAGCCCTCCCGCAGCTCCACGGTGTTGCCGAGGCCTCCTGCCGAAAACCCCCTCTGCAAACAGGCTCAGCCTGACGGCGCGCGGGCAGGAGCCCGGCCTGAGCACAAGCAGGAGGGACCGGGGCGGCTCGGGGTGGGGGAAGCCCTGAGGCAAGTGGGGAGAAGGCGGCAGCGCGGTGCTGTGCCCGCCGAGGCGCTGCCCCCTCCTTCCTGCAGGACGACTCAGGGGAGACCAGCGTGAAGACACCGCACAGCACTTACCGCATTGCTGCGCATGGCCACGTCCCTGCCCTGGCATCGTCGTCGGCGTCACTGCCAGCGGGGCCCTCTGGCCAGAGGGGCCCCCGGCTGCAGGGAGCAGGGTGCCCTGTCCGGGAGGGTCGGGCTGCTCCTCCCGAGTGCAGGGGCTGCGTGCGCTGAGCGGGCACAGAGGGAACCTCCCCAGCCCGTCGGGACGCCGAGGCTGCGGCATTTGGCACCTCCCACGGGGAATATGCCCCCCTCTAACAGCGAGCCTGACCACGGAGGTAGAGGCTGCGCCCGGCCAGGTGCCCTCCTGGCAGAGACGCCCAGGAAGAGCCCGGCGTCTCCCGCTACAACACTGCGAATGTTCCCGCGCTCCCTCCTGGCTCTGGGCACGCAGCAACCTTACTCCTTTGTCCCCACGCAAGCCTGGGGCAGCCGAGGCTCAAGGGCCGGGAAGATCTGCCCACTGCCGCCAGGGCGCTGGCCGGGGCAGGATGGTCCCAGTACTCGGGCGAGTCGACCTCAGCAAACTGAGCTGCAGGAAAGGAGCTGAGCCCAGGGCGCACACCGAGCTGCTTGGGGCAGTGGCACTAGGTCAGGAGAGAGCAGGCTTGGTTCCCCCCGCGAATGCTGACAGACATGCAAGCTCTGGGTGAAGGACGAGGGAATCAGAGAGCTCCTGCTTTCTCCAGCAGCACAGGGACGACGGTGGAGGTTAGGTGCACCCTCCCCCAGCCACCCGACAAAATCCCTGCTGCGGCAGAGAGCTGGAGCGAGGCTGCCTGGGGCAGAAGGTGCACGGAGGACACACGGTAATTACAGGGCTCAGACAGGCCTATTGGGGCTGATGAACAGAGCAGGACAGGCTCCTGTCCGTACCCCAACCTGCTTCAATGCGAATAATTCCTCCACTAGACAGTTCCTACCATAGTGTAACAGACTGATCCTGCCCCCCACCCCACCCCCTCACTACTGCCTGTGAGAGCGCAGGTGGCCACGGGCTTTCCAGTACAGCACACCCATGGCAGATGGGAAGGAAGGCCATCTCCTCCTCTTCAGTCAAATCACAGCCCCAGCTCAGATGCCAAGCCTGGACACTGCCTCTGCTTCATGCGCCGGGGCCCGGGAGACTCTGTGCCTGGAAGAGAGGCTCCTCTGAGCCAGTCTCACGCGTCCGACAAGCAGCTCTGGATGCGGTCGATCCACTGCTGGGCTAGCTGCACATCCTGGGCGCAGAAGTTGTAAACTCGTTTCGTCGTCTTCAGCTGCAGGGGAGGAGAGAGGATGTAAGCGGGGGGGGGAGAGGACGTAAGCAGGGCAGGGCAGCTGCACCAGGCGAGCCAGCAGCACCGCGGCCCCCGTGCGCAGGGCGGCTGCACCACCACGTGAGCCAGCACCGCCAGGGCAGAAGGCTGCTGAGCTCCTTCTCCCAAGGCGCACGGTGCAGCCTCAGCGCCTGCAGCAGGAGCCACACTCACATCAAAGAAGGCTTTCTCGTCCACTGTCTTGGGGGCCCCCATGGTGGGGGTTCCTGGGGTGATGGACTCCACCTCAGCCAGGTCAATGACCCCTTTGCACTCCGTGTCCATCCGGCTGTCGTAGTACCGCAGCTGCAAGAAAAGGTCCCGCACACCCGTCAGTTTGCAGGAGAGGTGGAAAGACCCCAGGGTTCACCAGCCCCTCGCCCTGCCCTGCCCCCTGGTACCTGATGTTTGGTTTTATCCAGCACAAACCACCGAGGCTTCCACGGTTTCATGAAGGCTCCTTTCTTGTACAGTGACCCCTCGTAGGACCTGCAGGGGCCAGGCAGTGCGTTAGCGCCTCGCTGCACCACACGGGTACAAAGGAGAGCGGTGCTGACTGCGACTCAGTTTGTGCTCCGCGGCACCACTGGGGACGAGCCACGATCGGGGTCCGTGCTCTGCAGAACCCGCGTGCTACCTCCCGTCCCCGGGCAGGGAGCCCCCTCCCCGGCGTGGCCCAGACAGGTGACCCCGCCAGCAGCCACCCGCACCCCGAGCCCCCGCCTGCCTGTTCTCGCTCTCTGACATCTGGAACTGGCTGTAGAGCGTGCTGGTGCTCTTGCGGCCCCCCTGCTTCCCGCTGGACGGGGTGGAGGTGCTGCTGGTGTCGCTGTCGAGGCTGAGGTTGAGCGTGGAGCCCACGCCGCTCTCCTGCAGGTACACGCCCAGCGAGCGCCGGTGGTGGGAGAGGCCAGACGACATCAGCAGGGAGCTGGGGGTCTGCAGGGAGCAGAAGGCAGAGTGTGAAGTGCTGGGCGGGCCCCGCACTCTGCTCCAAGAGACGCGCCAAGCCTGGCAGCCGAGCACCAGCACCCCTCCATTGCCCCCACAGGCAGAGGCCAAAGTGCAAGAGCAAACGCTGGCTTCACTTGGGGCACCTGTGGGCAAAGGCCAGCTCCATCCTTGGGCCCCCAGGGCCTGGCACCCGTCACACAGCCCCAACCTACCCGGCTGCCCTCCTGCCGGGCCTCTGTGCGCTGGGAAGCTTTGACCTTGTCCCACGTGTCCTTCCAGCGCTCTGGGATCTGTCCCAGCTCCATCTCCAGGTTGTGCAGCTCCTGCAGGAGGGAGTCAGGCGTCAGTCCAAGAGAAGGAAGGACCCTGCTGTCCCTGTTCCAGGAAGCTCAAGCCAACTGCGACCCTGTCCAACAGGGCACCACGGGCACAGGGCAGTGTCCAACCCACGGGACCACCACAGAGTCCAGGCCAGGGCCAAACCCAGAACCAACAGATAGATAACAGTGTCGCTGCTGCCGGCAGCACTCACCTCCAGCAGTTTGGAGATGGCATCGGGCTCCACCCGGCTGCGGTTGTCGTAGCACGGCCAGATGATCTTGCGCTTCGTTTGGGGGGCACTGGTGTCCTGCCGATCCGCCTCCTCCATGTGGTCTGGCTGCCCCTGCACCAGCTCCCAGTCATAGGAGGGGCCCTCGGAAAGCGTCTCCTCCGTATAGTAGTCCCACACCTTCAGGTTGGAAATGTTACTGTACGGCCTCAGCACCTAGGGAAGAGCAAGGGTCATGCTCAGGAAAGGCGTCAGCATCTGGGCAGGCCTGGATGGGCTGCAGGGGCAGTCGCTGAAGGAACACACACAGCCCAGGGGATGTACTGGTCTTCCCTGTCCAGATCAGAAATCAAGCCCTTCGCACAAACGCAATCCTTTCTGGCCAGTAACAAGAGGAAGTTCAGGCTGGAAAGCTGCAAGACGGTCAAAAGATGGCAACGCTGGGCCAGAGAAAGCTGGAAACCAGCTTAGGTCCAGACTAAATGAAGGCTCTGAGCAGCTCAGCCACCACCCAGCCTCGTCTGCACATACAGAAAGCGACTCCCTGTGCTGCTGGCTCACTGAGGTCCTGGGCTAGAAGCCACGACACGGATCTCTCTCTCAAAGGAAGGTCATTCCTAGCTCCTGGTGGTAATGAGCTCGCAATGTGACGCTGACAACTCTGGCTCAACACCTTCCCCCTCTGTGCTCAAGAGCAGTTTCTGCAGCCTCACCTACACCCCCTCCACGGGGGGCCGGGGTGGCAGACCCCCTCCCCACAGCCCCAAAACAGCAGTCAGGCAAGACAGCTTAACTCAGCAAACACAATGAAACAGCTGACAAGCGGCTGCTTGTTCTGCTCCGCGTGGCTCAGGAGGCCCTGGTGAGTCCATGGAAAGCCCGGGCTGAGCCCACAGCAGGCCTGGCAGCTGGGCTGGCAGCAGGCCAGGCCAGGCCAGGCTCAGAGGTCTCACCTCCCCATCCTCGGGGGCGTACATGTAGTTGAAGAAGATGGGGGCTTTCTTGTTCAGCCGGTCAATGTAATCCCAAACAGACTTGTAGACCTGCTGGCTCTTCCGCTCACCTTTCTCCTCATAAAGGAGGCCTGGGGAGAAGAGAGCAGAGAAGGGGAATTATCCGGGGCAAGGCACCAGGCGGCCATTCCCTGCAGACCCCGCACACGGCCCTCACCCAGCTCAATGCGCTCATAGTCCGAATCCAGCAGGAACGTTCGGAAACGATTCGAGATGTAGTGGTAGCTGAGGAACTTCAGGTAGTACTGGCTGAACTCGAACTCCATGGGGAACTGCAGGTGGATCTGCAAGAGGCAGCACAGGGGAGACCTCCCGTCAGCCCCTGGTACCCACCTGCACTGGGCAGCCCGCTGCGGAGCCAGCAGCCTGCGTGTTTGGAGCTCACCTGGTGAACGCAGTCCAGGAACTGCAGGAAGATGGGTGCAAAACCACTGCTCTGGCCGGCCAGGGTCTGGGCCCCGCGGTGGCTGAAGCGGTGCCCGAAGGACAGCCACTCCTTCTCCACGAGGAGGCGGAAGCCCTCCATCGTCCGGTAGTAGGGATCCGACAGCAGCTGCACCAAGGACACCACCTACGCGGACAGGAGAGCTCGAGATGCTCAGGGGAAGGTGGCCACAGCCGTGGTGGCATGCAGGGCTGCAGGGTTCCTACCTGCGTGGTGATATCCCAGCCGTCCTCCAGGCTGACCAGCACAGAGGAGCCTGTGTCCAGCAGCTCCACCACCAGCACTGAAATCTGCAGGATTTTGTGGATCTGCCAACATGAGGGCCAAGAGTTACTAGGGTGCAGGAAACATCCACTAGATGTGGGGCAAAGCAAACCCTTCTCCTGGAAACCCGTGAGCCAAATAAAGCAGAGCATAAGGCTTGTGTGGAGCTGGGCTACATGACTCTAGTGTTCAGGTATTTGTGCAGCACCCTCTCAATCCAAAAACAAAGCCAGCAGGGCAGGACCACCACACCCCCAGCACAGCCACAGGCCCTTTGCTCCCTCCAGCAGCCAGATGGTCGAGTCCTAGAGCAGCTCGGCAACCAAATCCAGTCCTACAGAGAAAGAGCCAACTGGGTGACCTAGTCCCACCCTGACAACTGTAGGCACTGTCTTGCACCAGCCCCTTCGTAAAGGGACCACGTTCTGCCATCCTGCAGGTCCTGCCCTGCTTCTCCACTGGGCAGCTGCCCCAGACCCTTCCAGCTCTCATGTCCAGAGCAACTATGCAGCACATACTTTGGGCTGTTTCACCCTTGTTCCTCTTGTACCAGCCTGGCTCACCTAGAGTGTCCCCCACTCCACGCCAGGATGACACCCCGGAGAGAGCACCCAGACCCCCACTCGTAGCCATCGGTTTGCCAGGAGGTAACACATGCCCTTGAGCATCAGCCCATAGCAAAGTCTCCTACCATGGGGATAGATCAAGGCCCCTCCAGGTTTCGGGCAACAACTGACCTGGGACAGCCACTCGGACTCCTCCAGTGATCTCAAATAGGCGACACTGGGGTCTGTGGAGGGACAGCCAGGCACGCAGGCCTTCATCAGCTTCTTGAAGCTGGCCTTCACCTGCCGCACGTCGAACACTTCGATGGGCACCACCTCCCAGTGCTGCAGCGGGTCCGGTTTCACCCCCTGAGAAGGGAGAGAATCAGCACTGTGCCAGGGAGACGTCCTGAGCAGGCCTGCTGCTCCCTTCGTATGATGGCTCCTGTCCCCTGCCTCCACGTGCCCTCGAGCCGCTGTCCTGCTCACCCCAGCGCGGTGCTCGGGGGATGCCACGTGCTCTGTGGGGAGCAGCTCCCGTGCACAGAAAGCTAAGCCCAGTCTTGAATGTAAAGCAGCCCTGGCAGACCCACGGTGTGGGAGCCCGGGGCTGCGGCAGGCAGCGATGGAGACACCCACCGAGGATGCCCCCCACCCCCCAGGCTGCCAAAGAGGCTGCTGCCAGGTCTTGCTGTTACCTTCAGCTGTGACTTGTCCCCAATGATATAGAGAGAGGCACGGTGCTGGCGCAGGAAGCTGGCCTCGGAGGGGGCACCGTTGTGCTGGGCGCTGAGCAGGTCCTTTCCAGCCAGGCGCGACCCAATCTCCATGTTCAGGGCATAGCTGCTCATGCGCCCGCTGGCTCGGATGCTGCCCCACTTGCCTGCAGGACAGGGCACAGTCAGTCTCGCGGTCCCTGGGCTGGCGCTCAGCCTGCACCGGCCTTTGTGTCGACCCAGACGGGCCTGGCCTGGGGGACGAGCAGCTCTTCCACAGGAAGCGATGGCTGAGCTGCTCCTACCCCGCAGGCCAGCACCCCTTGGAGCACATGCTGGGAAGATGCTGGGAATCAGGTTTGCTTTTGCTCCCTTTTTTTTGCTGGGTGCTCTAGGATTTCCTACCTGGCGGATACAGAGCCCAGGCCCCTGCCCTGCCTCCCTGCGGCTCAGCCTCGGAGCACCGAGCCGGCAGCAGCTCCACACGCTGCCCGACACCTGCACGGCCACCCTGCGCTCCTGCCCCAGACCGCAGCCACGCTGCCAGCATTGGCCCCCTTCCCTGCAAGCAGACCCTCTCCTCAGGCACCACCCAAGCACCAGCAGATGCCAGGAGCCTAAAGCAAACCTGAGAGGCCATTCGAGGATCAGCTCGGGCCAGGCCCAGTACTTACCGCCGGCACTGCGAGCTGCACCAAGCCGGTCAGTGACATGCTAACGGGAGCCGAGTGGAGAAGTTAGCAGGCTGATCGGGGGGTGTTACCGGGGCATTAGTCATGTGAGGGTTTGGAGTGCGTGTGGGGGGTCAGTCGGTTAGGTGAGCACCCGGGAGGGGGTTACGTGGACGGCAGTACAGTACCTCGGGGCGTCTCGCGGCCCTTCGCCGACACGCACTTGGGGGTGGAGAGAGTGATGACCCTAGCTCTGTGACCGAGCCCTGAGAGCACAGGACGAAAGCAGTCTCAGCGAGGGCAGCGGGACGAGGGGCACCAGCGCTCCCACTGGGGCAGACACAGACTGAGGGGTGGGCGAGGAGCCCTGGGACTGGCATGGAGCGACGGGAGCAATGCATGAGATGAATGACGTGGCTGTGGATGGCTGCCTCAGGGTGCTGCAGCGGGTCCCTCCCTCCCCTCCCCTGCAGCTGCCCCATGTCAGAGAGCCCTGAGGAAGCAAAGGGGAAGCATCTACTCTACAAGAGCTGCCCTGACCTGGGGGCCTTCGCGAGGCCCCCCCAAGGCAGTGTTCACTCGCACGTCCTCACCTCCACGGCTAATAGTACCGGGCCCATCGTCCTTCCCTCCCATCACCTGCTTCATGAGCGATCCCAGCTTAGGCTGCCTCTTGTCGGAGAAATCTGTAGCACCAACAAAACACCAACTTTTGGCCTTGCTGTGCTGCTTCAGGAGGGCCTTCCCTCCTTGCCTCGCTGCAACTGCTCAAGGAGGGGAGGGGAAGGGGCCAGAAAAGGAAAGCAACAGCAAGCAGGAGACCCCAGGGCTCAAATCAGAAGGTCACCGCGCAAGAAACACCCTCCAGGCTTGAACCACAGCATAAAGGCAACTGGTGCAGCAGCGCAAGCAGGGGCTCAACCCTACCGCATCAGCGAGCACCAAAGCTCTGCCCCCAGCCCTGCCCCAGGTGCTCTGTACCGTGAGGAGATCGTCCAGCTGCTGCAGGAGCCAGGCAGCTCTGCCAGCCTCCGCAGGGCTGCTCCACACTCCTCACCACTGTGTCTCATCTCCCTCCCACCAGACTGTCTGACTGTCCGTCAGTAACAGCTCCAAGCAGCAGCGACGGTAAGTCCTTCCACTCCAGAGAGCAGGTCTCGGAGGGGCCTGCAGCAAACGCTCTCCTCCCCAAGCAGCAAGAAGCCCCTGGCTGGGCTCTCCTGCAGTCCTCTGACCCCCGGCTGCCTCTGCAGCAATGACACACTGCGCTGGGGGTGGAATGGCTGCGACAGACAATGAATGACGATGGAGCACAGCATTGCAGCGCCAAGGACGGCTCTGCCCTCGCAGGTAAGGGCAGGCTGCTTGGAAGAGCAAGGGAGGCAAGAGACTTACCTAGGCTTCCCGTGACAGACCCCGAACGCTGCTGCCTGCTGTGCTTGGGTGCAAATGGTGCCGAGATCTCAGCTAATGGGGTCTTTCCCCTCCCAGGCCAACCCCACCCAATTCTCAGTGTCTGGATCCAAGCACAGCTGGGAGCTCCCAGTGCTCACAGATGATGTCCAGGGCCACTGGGTTTCCCAAGACTTGTCCCCGCCAGCTGCTACAGAGGCCTGGTCTGAGCTGGGATCTCTGGTAAGCCTTTTGGGAAGGCTCTGCTGCCTTCTCTGATGTGGCAGACCAGAGACAGTAGCTCACCTAGCTGCCCAGGCTCTGGGAAGGACAGCAAGACAGATCCAGGACCGGGGCCCTCTGAACATGAGCTAAGGGGCAAGCCCTCCCGCATCCGCTCTCCACTGCGCTGCTGCTTGACCACAGAGCTCTCTCACCTGAGCTGCTCATGTGTGCAGAGGTGAAGCCACTAAGCGTGTTGCGCCCGCTGGCATCAGCATAGTGAGGCATGGAGTTGATCACAGCCTGCAGGTACTTTTCCTGCTCCAAGCTGGTGGAGTCCGTCTGCGAGGGGCCTATGAGGAGAGCCAAGAGCATCACTGCTCCGTCACGGGCACGAAGCCCAGGGGAGGGGTATACGCCATGCTCCCCGCACAGGCGCTGCCAGAAGGCGGAGGGGGCAGGCACCTGCGGTGGGGGCATTCTGAGACTTGAAGAGGCCCACGACGCCCTTGCCGTGCAGCCCCCCTGAGCGCAGCAGCACGGCCTTGGTGCGGGAGTTTCGCCAGCACACCACAGGGAAGCGGTTCTGGCGGTAGCAACGGGAGATCCGCTGGATTGTGTTGTCCTGGATGCTCTGTGGCACGATGAGCAGCCCGGGATAACTGCAGGAGAGAGCAGAGGCTCTACAGAGTCCAGTAGGGCGGAGCACGTCCCACAAGCTCTTCTCATCAGGAAAGATCCTTATGCCCTCTGACACTCTGGGCCTCTACCTCAGCAGTGGCCCCTGCCATTCTCCTGTCCCCACCTCCGCCCGGTTCAGACTCACCTTCGACAAATGGCGTACATGCGGTTCACTGTGGAGATGCGAAACGGCTCGTTTTTGGAGCGGGTGAGGCTGCTGCTGAGGGTGCCCAGCCCCATCCTCTGGTAGTCACGGCAGCAGGCTCGCTCCACCAGGTGATTGATGGTCATCTTGTCCGAAGGTTTGATGGTGGTGGTGGGGGTCAAAGTGCTTCTGTCCATTTCTTCAGACACTGCAAAGACAAAGGCGACTCCGGGTCAGCCCTCAGCACAGACACAGTGTCCTGCTTGCAACCGGAGGAGACGACCAGGGCTGAAGTCATCCATCTAACCTAGCAGAGACAGGACAGGGTAAGAGCTCCCTCCCCTCACTTTCACCTGAAAAGGGTGAGTTCAGCTACCCCATCCAAAGGGCCGGACATTGGACTTGGGAGCAAGAACCTTTGCTGCTAGGTTAAAGGCACCAAGAAATGTCAGCCTTCTGTGTAGTGAAGTGAGATCCTGGGACAGATTCCTTTGGTGCTTTCACACTGGTTGACAACACTAAGAGACGAGGAACAGTACAAAACAGATCTGTCCAGAGCAAGCTCTGTGAAAATGAGCCCATCCGCTCCTTCAGCGAGGAGAGCAGCCTCTTGGATGAGGGAAGGAATACAGGCAAGACCTCAGCTCCAACTAGGCTTTCAACCCATGAGATTTCCATCTAGGCAAAATGGTTGTGCATTTGCCCAACAGTGATTTAGTGACTACTCTACAAGCAGCTTTGCTAGTGCTCTGCTATCAGAACTTGAGGACAACAAAAGGATCTCCAAAGCATCTGTTTTGGGCTTGAATATAGTCAGTGTTTTTGCTAATAACTTGAATGATGGATACAATGGAGGCTTATAATATTTGTGGAGAGCCTCAAGCTGAGAAGAGCAACAAACAAGCCAGGGAAAAGGAGCAAAATCCAAAGTATCTCAATGAAGAGAAGGAAAAATTTGAAATCAGTCATTTTCTATCTGACAGACCAGCACCACACAGGGCAGGATGGGGCAGCTCATCTCAGATACCACTCCCCACTGAAACCCTAAATCAAAGCTACCACATCTTGTCTGACAGGCCTTCCAATCTGGGAATGTTGTACTCTTCAACACTGAGGAGTATCTGTCCCTTTCAGTTCTTTGCTACTCTTAAATTACTCCATCTATGACACTAGCAAGCAAAGAGCAAACCACCTAGAATTTCACATAATCCTCATCAGCGGCAGTTTAAGAACAGACCAGAACAGTGCACTTAGCCGGGCTTGAACCCTCTACAGAGCTGTGGAAGAACCACCCTGCCTCTGGGCTCCCTTTCAAGGCTAAAACACCCTGTGATCTGGCGCTTCAGCCAAAAGGCTGCAGCAGACTTGCTGAGTGGCCACTACAAGTGGAGGAGAGCTGGCAGATTTGTGAGAATTATAAGTGACCAGAGTGGCCATCATCTGCTTCCAGGGAAACTCCCATGCCTCTTCCCCTGTACAGTGACAGCTGAGATCTCTTGCTCTCCTCCAACTAGAAGATGCCCCCACTCAAGCAGACAACCTGCTCTCCACAGCCTCCTTTCCCTAATCAGGGTGCTCCCAACCTGAGATCTCGTCCTCGTTGTCCTCCGAGAACTGCTGGCTGCTCCGCTGTTCCCAAGCGGGCGGCGTGTATTTCTTCCGCGTCACATACTGGCGGCCGATCGTTCTCTTGGCGTTTTTCACCAGGTTTTTGGAGAGCGTCCTGGAACAAGAGGAGAGCGGACTGTGGCCAGCTGGCTCCCACCTCAGCATGTGCGCAGCCACAGCCCAGCTTGGCCTCTAGAGCAGGCTCCAAGGGGTTAGAGACACCGGCACTCATAGTGACACCAAGAGCAAAGCAGAGACAGGAGCATCCCACCTTACCACCAGCATCCTTACTCCCGCCCCACAGGTGCACAGTCAAGAACATCTCTGCCACCGCAGGAAGGGCAACATTACCTACCAGCCCCCGAACTGTATGGACTGCTCTCCAAGGGCCTCCGTCCTAGCTGGGGGCTGGTTCTCCAGCTGTAGGGGAACCCTGCAACTACGGCAGTTCAGCACCAAACCAGAGACAAGGCCTAAAGAGAGTTCACGTTCCTCTAAGCAGGGCATCCAGGGCACCACAGGGAGACACTGGAAGGGGAAGCCAGTGCTGAGCAGATCTGTGCCCCAGCCTCCCAGTCATGCGATCCAATACGAAGCGAGCCTTGTCCAAGACTCTCCCAAATCCCACTGCCTCTCTATCGGAGCTCTCAAACACATTTATCTTGCATGTCCTAGAAGGTGGGCTCTATCTCATCACACATGTGAGGAGCAGAGGTTAGGTGATCCACAAAAGGTTGTGCAGGGACTTTGTCGGCCCAGTCTAGATACAGAGCTGCTTTTCCCTTGGCAGAGGAAAGGCAGTTTGCTGAAGGTGAGCTGCCTGATGCAGCGAAAGGGACAGTGAGAGAGCAGCTGAGCTTAGCCACTCTCTGCCAGTTCCTCCCGAGCAACTTCTCTACCTCTCAAGGGCAGTCCAGAGAAAGTAGGAAGAGGAAATCTTCCAAAACTTGGAGAGAATTAGGCTGTGTAGTCAGAACAAGCTCCTTATGACTGAGCCCTAGAAAGCCTCAGCCTAAGGGCAGGAATTGTCTGCACACATGCAGGATTACACAGACCATCAGCTCAGGGAGCCCATGAGCTCAAAGAGGAACAGATAAAGGAGACATGGGAAATGCATCAGCCAGGAAACAGGCCACATTCAACCCAGAATAACAGCTAAGTTGGTGCAGAGATGTCTGTCTAGTTCATCACCTTATCAGGGTTGGGGCCAGGACAAGACTAGAAGGTGGCTTCTTTTGCTTTGCAATGCAGATCGCAAGGGGATCCAACTGCTCCCTAAATTTATCAAGGAATGGAAAGACTTGGGACTGAGGGATAATGCTGTCCTGAGAGCAAATGATCACAGACAGAGGATGGGAACTGGAGTGTTTTCTAACCAGAGGAAGAAGATTTTCAGACACTGTGGAACAGAATGGGAGTAGAATTGTGGGCTGGTGATAAAGCAGATCTCACAAGTTCACAGATAAGACTTTTGAGACTGTGCCCAGACCTAAGAGAGATTAGTGGGAACAAGTACAGATCCCTCAGGATCCACCACACTGCCGTGGAGCAACAGGAGGGACAGCCTGCATCCTGAGGCTGCAATGCTGTGATGGTGAGAGAGAGCACTCTAAACCTGAACTCCAGAGTGGCAGCCTGGAAAAGGGCATTCCCGAAGTGACAAGCCCAGAGCCCAGGCAGCATGCAGAGCAGCAGAGAAGAAATCTTGGGAGCAGTAAAGGCTACAGTCTGTACCAATGCCACTTTGCAAGCTTTTGCCCAGGGTGAAGGCATCTTACGTGGTTGAATGGCCAAGGTGCCCAAGGGATATGACCCCCACTGTCAGGCCCTGGAACATATCGGTCACCTGCTGGGAGCTGAGTCACAAACACACAGGAGAGAGGCTTAGACTCCATAGCACACCAAGCACAAACGCAGCAGCAACCAGACCCCAGCAGCTACAGCATGTGCTAACCTAGCCACTGAGCACAGGAGCAAGGTCTGGCCTCAGGTCAACACCATGCACAGAGCTCTCTCACTGCCCCACAGTGCTCCCCATCCTCCAGCAAAGCAGAGAGAACACTCTCATGCCCACTGGAACCTCTCCCTAGGGAGATGCTTCCTCGGGGTTTGCACTACTTCAGCTTGGGCAACCGGGCAAGGAATACCACTGAAAGCAAGTACTGTGCTTCCCAGGTTTGACCAGTCCTCTGCATTGGCCTAGGAGGCTGCTGCAGAATGTGCAACATGTTCCCCTCCTTGTACCTTGCGAAACCCCAAAGACAACTAGCAGGGACCCTGTGCAAGAAGTCTGGGCAAGGCATTCTCAGGGACTTTGAACTCCAGCTGAGGAGTCCGTGCCCTGGCTTTTCTCAAGTGATTCCGGCTCAGCTAATCTCTGCTGGGTGGGCTGGAGGAGGAAGAGGAAAGACCCTACAGTCTCTGAAAGGGTCAAGCACATCCCCAGTGCTTCTCTCTCTCACTGGCAGTCACTCCATTGCACAGGTACCTGAGTGAGGGATTCTTCTCCTTGGCCTTGGGCTGCATGGCTTGCTTGGGTGACTGGCCCACGGTGAAGGCAAAGGTACCACGTACATGCTGGGGGTAGCGCAGCTTGTGCAGGTGCTTCCTGAAGACCTCAGCACTCTCTGAAGCCACCTCCTCATCAAAGGCAATCTTCAGCAACTGCAGGGACGGCAGAGAGCAGGCTCAAGGGACTGTCGCAGTGTGCTCAGCACTGCTGGGCCAGGAAACTGAGGACAGCACCTTCCACTAGCTCTCCCCACAGTACAGGGCAGAGCTCAGATCCTGGCCAAGAGCAGGGACTGCAACAGGCACAGGTGGGCTGGGAGTAGGCAGTCTGGCCCTCTGCTAGCATGGAGGGTTACTTTGTCCCATGTACCTTCTTCCTGGAGACTGCTCTGCACTGCTGCTCCTGCGATATTCCCAGTGCGCAGTTACTGCAGCCCAGAGCTCACGAGACACACAGGAAGGAGCAGACAGCACATTTTACAGTGTGCTTTCCTCCGAGCATCACTCTGCTACACCCACAATCTCTCCAAGACGTAAAATGCTTAAGAACTACTCACATTTTTACATCTCACCCCTACTGTATTTCTCTCCCTTTAAGACCCGCTGCAGTGTTTTGCAGAACCACCTCCTAGGGCCATGTGTGGGGATGAGGTCTCACATCTCAGGACTCTGGCAGCCGCTGAGGCAGTCAGAAAGCAGCCCCCAGCTAAAGAGCAAGATGTAGCTCCTGTGCAAGGCAGGACTGCAGCTGGCCCTCGGTTGGGACCACGGCCTATTCCCTCCCCTGCAAGGGGGCTTCAAGCTCCATCACCTCAGATGCACTGTCACCTGCTACAGAGGTTGTGCCTGGCCCCCTCAGGCAAAAAGTAGCTCCAAAGCCACATGAGCCTGGGTAGTGAACGACCATCAAGGCATGGTGCAGGCAATGGCTACAACCCCACTGGGTCCCATCACTGATGTGCTCCTTGGTCAAGAGAGTACAGCTCCAAAGATGAAGCCCACGGCCCCACACTGTCTCACCTGGAATGTGCACGAGCGCAGCTGCAAACCCTCCTGGATGAACTGATCCACCTGGGCCTGGATATTGATCTTCTTCTCTTTGGTCAGTGAGGCAATGGGGAAGGATCGGATCACCACCTGCTCCCCCACTGGACACAAAAATGGGAACAGGTTAGCCACAGCCCGCTGTCTCAGCCCAGCACACGGCCAGGCTGTACTGGACCATCTGCTGTCATCACAGAGAGCCCCGTGGGATGAGGAGGCCAGAAGCAGGTTAGAGATCCTAGAGCCAAGCCACTGGGAGTTGTAGTAGATGCTGCCTAGGGTGAGCATAAATTCATCATCACCAAAGGCAGTGACCAAGAGCAAACACCACCTTTGTAATACTGGGAGCAAACAACAAGCTTTTGGCCTCTCCAGTAGTCCCCAGCAAGGCCTAGCACTGGTTGATCACTCGCCCAAGACAGATTGCTGGAGGCCCTTACTGGCAACTCCTGCAGCAAGGTGAGCCGAGAGTGCTTCAGATCTCCTGGCCACCTCTAGCCTGGGCATAGCTAACCCCTGACCACAGAGGATGAGGCACACGAAGATCCTTACCCAGAGGGTCTGTGGGAGTGCCTTTGAAGATGATGCGGTAAGTGGTGAGGAAAATGGCTCCTTCTGCAGGGAGAAGAGGTGGACCACCAATATTCCCTCCAGCAGCTTCCTCCCGTCCATCAGGCATGAGGTACACACGGAGTCCCTCCATTACACACTCCTCACCCACCAGCAGGTTGGGGCGCAGCAGCTTTGGCTACAGAGATATACGATAGGGAGTTTAGGCACAGGAGACGGTGAAGGAATGCTAAGAGCCCCACACAGCAAGAGAACCATTTCCCTCACACTGCAGCAGGCCAGGTCCATACCTTCTGGATGGGAGGAAGCCTCTTGCTCTCCCGGTGCACAGCATCCAGCGTCTCTATGTGCATCTGCACAATGTCTGGGGACAAACATGAAGTTAGAGACTACAAGCCAAGTCCTGTCCTACACACCACCCACGCAGGCTGCCAAAGGCTGAACCTGCCTTGTTGCATGGTTCGTGCCTCTCCTGGCTTTCCCATTTGCTTCTTTCATAATTTTCTCTTGAGCAGACCCCTGAGCTGATGTGAAAGGACTCTCAGTGAGATCACAAGGCTGCCCACTCCCCAGCACTGCTGCAAAGCATATTACCAGGGATCATGACGTGCAGTCCCTTGAGGTGCTCATTGGTGACTCCACTCTCCGTGCAGACTTTGTCCACAAAGCGGTTGATGAATCGCACCACATAGTTGGCCACGTCCGAGCTCTCAGCATCCTCAAACCCACTTTCCGTGTCATAGCTCTCAGCCACACTGCCAGCAATGCTGCCATACAGGAGTGGAGAAGTTAACCCAGAATATCTCTGTCCACCACCGTGGCCCATAGCAGGAGGCCCCTGCCCCATGCCACGCAGAGCCCAAAAGAGCTTCCACTCTTGATATTAACCACCCCTGGCATTGCAACCTGTGCCAATCCTGACTTGCAGCTGAATGAGCCAGACGCCCCAGGTACTGCACCAAGGAGCTCCCATCCCCAATTCAGGCTGCCCCAGGTCTCCCTGCAGCACTGCCCCCTGCCCAAGGTTTCCAATCCTGCCTACCTGTTGGTGACAAAGCTGTTACTGACACTCTCCACATCCCCCAGCCCGGAGCTGCGTAGCAGGCGGTTCTTGCTGGTGTCAAGAGGCAACAGCAAGTAGCTCATGCGGTTGGCATAGTGGATGGCCTGGCTGAAAACAGTGCTCTCCTCCTTTTGGATCAGCTCCTGCTGTTTCTCTCTGCTCATGGTAGGCCAGAGCCTCAGCTGTTCTGATGCTATCTCCAGGGCTGACTTCATTTCCTGCGGTCCCTCCTTGCTCTCCTGATGGAGTTGGAAGGACACGTCAATTCTCTGCACGAACAGGAGACCTGCCAGCCTTCACCCCAGTGTGCCTACAGGAATCTCCCAAAACCAATACAAAGTGCCTCAGGCTGGTTCCAGCATCCTTATCGGCCCATGGAACAAGAAGAAAGCTGCTTCTGAGCACCTGCTTTTCAGGGGCACTGACACAGCTGCCATTTCCTCACCTCATCTGTGTGGTTCTCCTCATTGTTGTCCAGGTACAGGGCTCGGATGTGGTTCTGCACATCACAGTAGAACATGGCCTCCCAGAACTGGATGTTGGTCCACACCACATGCTCCTGCACACAGCTGTAGGCAAACTGTGTGATGCCTGGGCTCAGTTTCTGAGGAAGCAGAAAGCGGAAGAGGGTTTCATGCAAACACTGCCCTTGTGCCATCCTCTCCTCTCCAGCTTACGCTTGCTCTAGCTTGTTGCTGGGAAAGGCAATACACCCTTGGGCAGGCAGGGGAGACATTCGTACCAGACCGAGCACCTACCCAGAGCCCAACAGGGCCTCACGCTACAGATGCTTTTGGGAGGCAGAATCTTATCTCAGCCCAGCTTGACTGATTAATCAAGGCTGGCACTTCAGAGCATCCCCACTTTCTGAAGACCCTTCCTCTACAGGTGTTCCAGCTGTCTTGGAAAACCTCGGGCCCAAGGATTGGCACGGCCAGCCTTGCCAAGCTTGTGAGTGGTTGGAAGCTACTGGACAAGACCTTGTACTTGGACAGCCACCAAGGGGACAACGCCCTTAGGCTGGCTGCAGCACTGGCTCTCAGTCCTTCAAATCTGCCAGCCTCTGTGGCTCCAAGGAGTTCTGAGTCCAGGCGGCCACACAGCTGAGCTTCTCTGCCTGCAAAGGACTGACCACTCTTTCAGCTTCTTCCTAGGCAGAAATCTGCTCCCTAAAGCTGCCCTTCACAGCAGAGCTGCTTGTAGCCCCTTCCCCCACCAGATCTGTACGACACACATTGGCTGTACAAGGGATCAGGATGCTGCAGATACTCACTCGGCAGAAAGCAGTGACCAGTGGCAAGAGAGCAGCTGCAATCCCATGTTCATCCATGGCAGTGCAGTCCTGGGGAAAAGAGCAGAGGTTACGAGAGGATTGATCACAAGACCCCCAGATCTACTGCTTTCCCTGCACCATACTGTCCCCCCGAACAGGAGAGCAGTATGGCACTCACAGGAGCAGAGCTGTACCTTCCTTCCACATAGGGTCCCCCAAACCCCACCACACAGATGGGAGCAGCTGTGCGGAAGCTGTTGTCTCCCATTCACAGTGAGGCCTCCAGAGATCTCCACTTACACTCCCCTCCCCGGACAAGCTGCGCTAGCACCTCACACATCCTCAACCCATCTGTCCCCCCAAGCTGTCCCCAAAGAGAAACGCTCTCCCCAGGCCCTCTCCTACCTGCAAACAGCAGTTCATCATGCGGATGACAAAATCAAACTGCTGGTGGTCCAGCACTGCCCGATTCTGCTGCACATGTAGGTTCAGCTCTTGGGTCAGGCAGTGCCTGGCTGCTCGGCCCTTCATGGCTCGCAGCACAGCAGGGAATAACTGCAGAGAAGAGAAAGGGAGTAATGGAGTAGAGAGATGGGGCCGAAGGGTGAGCTCAAGAGCAGCCCACAACGAGGAGCAGTGCAGAAGGGGGTTCAAGTTCTGGCTGACATCAGGTCGTCTGTGTACAGCTCATCTGAAGTCAGGCACGGATGCAAACCAGAACAAAATCCCACAACACCTGGGCAGTTGGAGCACAGCCACTGGGAGCAACCTGTTCAGCAAGGCTGGGGACGTCCCCAACCTGGTTACGCCCCCAGCACAGTCCCTGTGGGCAACTGGGAGATACAGAAATAGCACTAAACTGGCTCAATGGAATGATCGGCCGAAATCCAGGAACACAACAAGGAGGAACAGTGCTGAGAGGAGAACATGTGAACCTGCACTGCAAGTGTTGGTCAGCAGAGACCTGGACACGGGCCCACGACAGAGGAGAGGCAGAGCAACCCCCCTCCTCATCCCCATAATCACCAGCTCCTCAAGACATGCCTCCTCACCTTTTTGGCTTCTAACATCTTGTTCTCAAAGACATAGGAGATGCAGTTCCTGACAACCTCCAGGCGACGGGCGCTGTTGGCCAGGGCATTGCCGTTTCGCTCCAGGATGGCAGCTGGGGAGAGAATTGCCTGTTACTTCAATCAGGGTAGAGATTTCACACCCCACGGGGGAGAGATGGGAGGGAGCTCCCTCCCCTGCTCTGCATGGCAGGACCCTAGGCTCCAAAAGCCCATGCTGGAAGAATCATATGGAGTCTTCGGCTGTCCCCTCATGCTAGCCCATACAGTCCAGTGAGCTCTAAACAGTCCAAATGGCAGAAGCTAAAGGGCACAGTGCTGCTGCTTCTCCAAAATGGAAACACTATCTTCATTTTGCTCACGCACAGGGCCCTCAGACATGCCATAGTGCAGAACGGAGCCAGCAGCCCTAGACCTGGCAATGCAATGCAAAGCTCCTTCTGAGCTGGACTCTCGCCACAAGGAAAGGCTCTCTGTGCACATACCAATGGGGGGTCCTGATGGCACCATGCACTTCTTCTCTGCCTTCACAGCAGGAGGAGCGGTCTGCAGTTTGGCAGTGGCCTGGTCTATGATCCACTGGACTGTCCCCTCGTCCAGGCGGGGAAAAGGCTTCTGGTGCAGACGCAGATGACAGCCTTCCGTGGGCTTCTGCACCTTGTGCATGGTCACAGCGGGGTACGGGTTCTCCTGGCACAGCAAAGGCAGACAGTTCCTTTTCAGACAACTGGAAGTCCCATGTCCTCTCACAGGGCTTCCTGCAGCAGCAAACACCCTCCCCCAGCAGGTCTTCTACCAACCCCTAAAACCCTGCAGTACTGAAAGCAGGCTGTGTGGCCAGCAGTCCTGTCCTGCTTTGCTCTCGGCAGCTGCGAGAACAGCACACTTGGGCGCTGAACACAGCAGTGAGCAAAAAGCCACTCAGGAGCCCAGGCCTGAGATGGCCAAGTGCCCAACAGGCCATAAAAAGCTCGGTGCTCCACTTTCAAAGGATCTTAGCTGGTCATCCTCTATCAGATGACAAACACAGTGGCTGACCAGGTGCTCCAGAACAAAGGAAAGGAATTGTCCGATGCTCAGACCATCTGAAAACTAAGAATCCTACTCCTGGGATACGTGGGAGAGGCTCACACCAGGCCAGACACTTTTAGATTCATCAGCAGTTACCCTGCCACATCCAACAGGGCAAGGTGGGACAGGCTGAAGCACGAGTGGTCGTTCTGGCAATTGCTTACTGTAACAGAAATGAAGGAAGGACAGACAGATCTGGGCCCTGACCCCAGGGTTCTCCCTGCCCCATGTCGCCATCAGACCAGGTCCCCCCCACCTGTGCTCTGGCCTTCAGGACTCACATTTTTGTAAAGTTTCTCTGCCAATTCCTTGATGTGCCGCAGTATTTTCTGCTTGTTCCCCTCTTCTGCACGCATTCGCTTCACCTCATAAGCAACGAGCTGAGAGAGGAAGGGACAAGTGAGAGGAGTAGCTGTCTGCTGCTGCTGGGCATCATCTGGCCACGCTGCCCACACTCTGAGCCCAAACGATACCCCAGTTCTGTCCCCAGATGCTCCCAGCCCAGGTGCAACATCGCAGCCAGGGCGTTGAGGTTGTTCCCCGCCCCAGTCCCTTGGAGGGGAAAGCGAGGGCTGACATCCCACAGCCACGGTTATTTACAGCGGGCTGTCAGGCTGCCAAAGGCTGAGCCAGCCAGGCAAAGACGTGCAGCAGCACCAGTCAGGGCAGGGAGGAGCTGCTCCCAAACTGCCTCTTACCTCATCGAACAGGTCAATAGAGCGGTACGGGGCACCCCTCTCAGTCACAAAGCCAGCGAACGCCATGCCTTCCAGCACCTTGGTGAGGAAGTCATCCTCCGTTAGCCCCCTCTGCCCGAGGAAGGCTGCCTGGAACAGAAGAGTGTGCACCATCAGCAGGACGACTGTCCAGGCAACAGCTGTCCCAGCTGACGCGGTAGCGTGGGTAATGCGCTATTACCACAGTGAAGGAAGAGGACAGGAGCCAGTATGGCCGTGGAACAAAGCAGTCTCCTTCACCATCCCCACGTGGGCACATGAACAGGATTTGTACAGAAACCTCTGCTGCCCTTGCCTATCGCAACAAGACACACGTTCCGGATCTGCAGCACGATAAGCTCTGTGGCAAACAAAGCGTACTGGCTATGCAGCATCAGCCCCCTCGTGTACCCCGTGGGAAGGATGAGACACGACTGACACAGGGTCCTAGAATCTCTGCGGAGAGGCTCCTCTTGTACAGTGCTCGTTCACCCGAGCTCTTGTTCCAAACATGCCTCTGAAGGAGACTCTCGCCACTGGCCACAATGGCAGCCTGAAGCAACGGGTTTCTTGTGTCCACAGACAGTCTCTAGGACTTCTTCCTCAGCACACAAGTGTGAGGGCTCATCCCACACGAATGCTGCCAGCTCCTACACATCACATGCCTTCACGAGGAGCTGGTGAAGAACAGCACGCTCCCCCGAAATTCCTTCAGCTGCTTGCTGCACACTACGTGTGTGAAAAGGTACTGGGATGCTAAGGCAGAGACTGCTTATCCACAGAGTCCCAGATGATGCCATATAAATGGACCTCTGGACTGCTACATCATCCATGCCATCCCTCTTCACAGCTGTGGAGGAATTGGACATTTCCCTTTACAGAGGAAGAAGTCAAGAGAGGCAGGGTTTAGTGCTGAAGCCACAGTCACTGCAAGAGAACAAGGACTGTTAAGTCCTGAGGCCCTAACTCTGCTGTGGCAGAGGAGGATGCTGCCACAAAAGGGTACCAACATTATTAATCTACCGACATCTGCACAGCTGTGATTCTGACGGGAACCACATGCCTATCTGCTCACCTGTGCCATTTCGGGGAAAGGGGCATTACCTCCTAGTGCTTTAAGGCCTGGCAGATCACCAGGGAAGCCTCGCCTACTTTGACAAGCAGCACTGCACACCCTCCATGGTCGTACGTCTTTAGGAACGCACAGCCAAGTCACCCTTCAGAGAAAGGAGCTATGCCAGAAGCAAAGCTTCCCGAATAACTCCATCTAGGCTTTGATTTCCACAGCCATTCAAGAAAGTCCAGCTCATCTACCATGTCCCTAACTTATTAAGCTCTTCTCTAGGCGCTCGGAGGACAAGAGGAGCCAGTCGGCTACTCGATGCGCAATTGCAGAATGACAATACAGCATGCATTTTAAAGGCTGAAGAGAATATGAAGGTGCCTAACTCTCGGTACAGAGCCATTCATGGACTCTGCACTTAAGTGATCAAGGGAAAGTATATCGTTAGCAGGGGAGAGGCAGGGAGCAGAGATATGCAGCATGCTACAAGCAATTGGAAAAACTACGATTTTGCTATTTGGGCAACCCTCTAGAACCATGAGATAGATCATAGATGTCCTAAAGATGCTGCTGTGATGAAAACAGCTAAATGACTGAAATTCAGGCTATTTTGTACTGCATACATCTGCAGCACGCAAGAATTTTATGAAACGGAAGTTTGTTATGCTTTATACTTTTTATAGCGATTTTACGAAAGGGTTTTCTCTTATGTTTACCGTCTGTCTATCATTTTATGGAACTACTGAACCTTCATCAGGAATAACCTTTATTGAGTATAAAAACCAGTTCAAGGCCTTTATGAACATAACGTTAATTTTAAACATCAAACAGAAAACAGCGCCCATTTTATGGAGCACAGCAGAGCTGAAGATGCACTCGTCCAGGAAGTGCAGAGTGCACGCGTACTCACATGCACTCCTCTAGCATACTTTTGCAGGTACAAGGTTTCTGCTCCCTTGAGCGTCCTGTGGGCTGGGGCAGAGGGAGGTGGGAGAGATGCCATTAAACGCTCCCACAGAAACAGTACTAAGACTTCCAGACTCTGCCCTCACTGACTTTGAGCGTGCACTGGAGAGGATATGACTGGAGCAGGAAGGAGAGGACTGCTGTTTTGTGGGCTCTGCAACATGGCCACATTAAGCTGTAATGCTAGAGTCCCTCCAGCCTCTCTCCCCATCTGTCGTCATCTCCTGATTTAGGTTTCCTCCATGGAGTCCCAAACATTTCAAGCTTTTGTAGTCCTCCCCCTGTCCCTGGACTTGCCAGGCGTTCTGGCGTGGCGAACGCTCCGGGAGCTCCTGTGAAGGCAGGCCGGCCTGCTGCTTCTTTCTGGATCTTAAGAAAATCCACAGCTCCAGGCCATTACATGAGGGATAACTTCCATAAGAGCAAAACAGCTACATGACATTAGGCATGAATAACACAGTGCACCTGACTACAAACTAGCATTAAACAGGAAAATGATATCTGATCCATAAGACCTCAGGACAGTCAAGGACAAACAAGGGAGTCAGGTGAACCTGGGAGTAATGCAGGAGAGGTCACCTGCTGGAAGCACAGAACTTAATTATTTCTAGATACAGCTGTATTTACGCAAACCTTTTCACAGATTTACTCACTCTGACTTTAACTTAATTCAGTTGGAAAAGGATTATTCCACAGAGGCATAGGACAATTTGAGAAAAGAATTCTGTTTCGTGGACACGAGGCCTTACAAGCAGAAGGATCAGAGTCACTGTGGAAACACTTTCCCTGCCCTCCCATGTTGGCCAAGCCACAGAAGTTGCCTCCTCTTCTCCATTACGCTGCTCCTAGCAGCAGTTGTTTTTTCCCTAGATGCTCTGCCTCCCTAAGAACGGATCAGAACTAGACTGGCTGCCCTGGAGTGTCCAGAAGTGCCTGCCAGCCCATACACACGCATGGGCCCGTGTGTCAGGAGCCTCACCTTATGGAACCGGATGACTGGCTCAGGATGGATGCGGATGATGTGCAGACACCAACGATAGCCCTGAAGAAGCTGTGCAAACAAGCGGAGGAAGACAGCCCGGATCTCCTTGTCCTGCAAACAGGAAAGGACAGCACGATCAGGCACAGAGTGGTGCATCTGCTGAACAGGGCAGCAAACCCGGCAGAGAGATTCCAGGGGGAAAAGGATATGGCAGACTGGAATCACTGTGCTGTTTCCTCTTCATAGCATCCCTAACATTGCACACAGAGGAGAAAGGTATTTTCACAGCCCAGAGCTACTGTAAGTTTTGCAGAAGTGCCCAAATGGCAGGTGTCAGCTTCCAGTTTCTGTTCCAGCACAGAAGTAAAACAGGCAACCCCCTGTCCACAGACCAACCATTGAAATGGCAATGCCAGCTTCCAGGCTAGAATATAAATTGGAGCTGTGGCCTCATTGTCTTGGGAGTAATGTGTTGTGCCTCTTAACCCTGGAGAGTCAGAAATACCCGAGACGGAGAAAAGCCTGAAATCTTGGCCATCTACCCCACGCCCAGGAAACGGGGTGTCCAGTAGAAACGGCAGCCCTCCTAGGAGAAGTTCCCCCAATCCCTCCCCTAGAAGCACGCTCCTATTTGTCTTCCTCTCCCTGCTCCCACTCACCTGCATTTTGAGAGAGGAGGCAGAAACTGTTGAAGGGGGGAATGCGAGATCTGCCACCTCCAACTCTGGGTCCAACACCTGCACAGACAAGGCAGAAAGCATGCTCAGACCTTGGCCCAGGGAGATCTCTATGTCCATAGCAGGAAGAAGTGAAGAAGCACTCTCCAGAAGCACAACAGGGCCCACAGGTAAGGCCCGAGAGGCTTAGAAACAAAACCTAGAGGACTGAGCTAGAATCACCAGATATCATACTCCTAAAACACTCTCTACCAGCAAGGGAATCATCAAGGCTTGACTTCTCTCCACAGATCTTAGTAGCACAGAGAGTCCCAGAAAGAACAGCTTGGTGTGCTGCAGGGCAACTCGAAAGCGAAGAGCCTCTCCATCTGTATGTCATTCTACCACAGCTGGGGAAACGTAAGTGATGCAAGGGCTAATATCTCAGCGTCCAAAAGCAGAGCAAGGTAGTGACCCCACGGGTCATGAGTGTGACAGGAACGCCCCCCCCAGACACACACCCCAACTTGCCACAGCCATGGGGAAGAAGCTCTCCAAGGCATACAGCAATCCGGTCAGATTTGCTGCTCCAGGCACGCACTCACATGGCCAGCAGCCTCTGGGAATATACCAGCAGCCAGAAAAGCAGCTTCAGGGCTGCAGCTGCTTCCTGTCCAAAGACTGGGAGCCAGCCACCTGATTCCCAGAAACCTTTGGCAGAAGTGGCACTCATCCCCAGCGCTGTTGTGTGCCAGAGGCCGTCAGGGTCAGGCATGGTCTCATGTGACATGGTCAGGACTCTGAGACATGGACCTTTGCTCTCACAGGGGGTCCCTAACGCCACTGTGACTGTCGAGCTGTTCTATTTGCAGCTGCCCTCTGAAACACAGGTCAGTTCCTGAGGTGTTCAAACCCTGCAGAAGTGGGGAAAAGCTGCAGCACTTACCATGGAGAGGGCTTCCCGGGTCTGTTGGAGCAGAGGTTCAGGGAGCAGGGAGATATGTACACACTCAGGGACATTCACTGTCCCACCATCCAGGTCTGCGATAACAACATCCAGCTGAAAATGGCAGGACAGGCATGAGAAAAGGCCAGGCTTTCTGAGACACTCTCCCTACCACCTCCTGGCTGGGCAACTGAGAACTAGCAAGGGGGATAAGCCCAATTTAGGAGAGGAGGGTTTGGACAGCAGTAGTCTCCTCTCCATCTTCTCATGCTCAGCTCAGAGCATTCTAGTCTTTGATAGTTATTTTCTCTTATCAACTGTCACCATATCCAAACATTTGTTAACACATAAGCTATAAATGGATTCCATCACTCTCTGCAGTGAAGGCAGCAAGTTGTGTAGGAGCCCACTGCAATGCCATACAGAGGAAACCAGAGGCAAGTCAGTACATCTGGCTGAAAGAGGAGCAGAGGGAAGGAAAATCTGGTAGAAGACTGATGCTCTCAAGTCTGCGCAGAGGGAGAAGGCCATCGGACCTATTGTGATTTTTTCGAGTAAGATTTGTCTCTCAGGTGAGAAGTAAACACAGCACTTCATCAGACTGAGAGAAAGATCTCATGGAAAAAAACCAAACACCAATGCCAGACCCAAAACTTAAACCATCCTGCTTAACAAAAATCTAATTTTTCAATTTGGCAGAAGGCTGCACATTAGCATGCTCTAGTTTAGATCAGACTCATCATGCTTTGGTTTAGTTCAGTTTCGAAACTGATGTCTGCAATACCTGAGTGCCAACACAGCTTTGGACCAACATCGCTAGCCGAGTTTCAAAATGAAATCCTTGGTTAACCCCGGCCGCTCCTATGTAGACACTGTAGACCTAAAACCTGACAAAGCACAGCCCTAGCCAACCTTGCTTGGCTTGTGTGGCGCGTCTGGATTGCAGCCGGAGGTGGCTGGCCTGAACAAGCACGCCACGTGCAAGTTGGGCGTGTTTAGCCGAGTGCCCCAGGCCCCTTTTAGGAGCAAAGCGTTCTATCCTGAGACTGTTGGCACAACCCCTGCTTCATCCTCTGGACCATTCTTGCTCCTAGCACACAGGACAGGGGTACAAAGAGCCTCACCAGTTCCTGGGTCTCCGACTGGAAGATGGAGTGGACTCCGATAATGAAGGGTGTTGGCGTGCTCAGTACCTCAAGGAGCTGTGCAGGCAAGATGGGCACGTACGTGAAACTGTAACCAAAGAAGAGCATCACTGCAGCCAATTGAGTCCTGCTCTACCCAACTGCTGCTTCCAACACCCGGCCTTCCCTGCTGAATGGAGCCTACCACTAAGCCTGCCGAACATGAAACGCTCGCTCTCTGCTGGAAACAGCACCGGCCATTGCTCCAGAACTAGCTTTCAATGCTAGGAAGAGAGGGAACAGCAAACAAGTCAGCCCTGGACCCCAGCCTTTGCTCCTTCCAAGGGTCAAGTGATGATCCCCATCCTGGGGATGAAGGTCGGGGGTGACTATGTTCTCAAGAAAGCAGGTTTTCGACTGTCACTGTCAGCTCTCAAGACAATATGTCTCACAGCCATGCAAGGTTTCTAGGTATTTGCATACACCAACCACAATCATTCTCTGGCCCTGGAGTTATACTCTAAGTCTGACCAAGGGAAAGATTTCCAGCAGTTTAATTCCAGAAGAAAGCTTTCTTTGGAACACAAATAGCCATTCTGCAGCCTGGGGGTATGGCAGACCAGTGTGGAAACAGTGTGACAGGAGCTGACGGCCACAATGGCTTGTCTGTCTCAACTGTCCTACTTGGAAGATGTGCAAACAGCTCCAGTAGTGGCCAGTATACAAGCAGGAGCCCCCCAAGCCCGGCTGGGCCCCACTGGTCAACAGCATCAACACCTCCTCCAGGAAGGGGTGAGCAGGCTGCCAGCCCTGAAGGAGTCACTGCGGTGGCTCGGCCGCCACTGACCCATTAACAAAAGCCCTGTATGTTTGGGCCTCTTTTTAGGGAGGACAGAATTTGCAACAGTGGTTTCTGGAAGCCTCCCAGTTTCCAGCACCCCATTCGGGGAGATGTCATGCCGGAGGCTGGGACCGAAGACTTCCAGCGGAAGCTGTGCACTGAGGCTCTGTGTTCTGCCCAGGCTGCAATGGGGAGGAGAAAGAAGGGCAAGGGGACAGATTCTGAAGAGCTAAGCATATCTGGCCTCTTCCAAACACATGATGGAGCGAGCTGCAAGACCAGACCCCACCAGCCTGACATGCCTGCCTGCCTCCCTCCCTGAAGAGTTGCAACAGCTAGGAGTAATTCATGCCAGCAGCAACTTGAGCTAAAAAAGACACTGCCAGTAATGCCTCATGCCCTGCTTCCCATTGCCAGAGCCCAGATTTTACCCTAGAGAAGAAGGAGGCAAGGAGAGGAAGGTTCAATACTCCTTTGCTGCTGTGGACATATTCCAGAATTTCACTGCTGTACAAGCCAAAGGGTTTCAAGAAAGGAGCTTTCAACACAGTCAGAGAAAGCGCCCTTCACAGTGCCAGAGTGCTGCATTCACCTGCCCCTTTACTGGCAGTGCCCAAAATGCAGTTATCAGACATGCTAGCTAGGACATAATAAGGGAATGAAGCAAGGAGGAGGCAAAACAAACACCACAGGCTTGGCTGGCAGTTGCATCCCTAGCTGGCTCCTAGCTTTGCTGTTTGCTGTCCAAGGGGTTGAGGGAATGGTGGTGTTCCCTTACCTGTACTTGAGGGGGAACATAAGTGCAAGCAGAGCCCGGCAGGCATCAGTGAGCCTCTGGTAACTGCTGGAGAGAAACAGGATCTTGTGTTCAGTAAGCGCTGCACAGAAGAGATACAGCACATTGGTGATCCCTGGAGAGAAAGGGCAGAGAACAGCACTCAGAAAAGAGGGTTCCTGTCATGCACCCAACCAGAGATCTGTCCAAACCCCCACCCCTGGTTGGATCCCACTCCAGCAACAACCCCAGTCCTCTTTGACTCTCTGCCTCCACATTCTGCATAATAAAGGGGTTCAATATCCTGCCTGGGAGCAACTTCTGGGTCATCCAAGAACTCGCTCCCCCAAGGAAATTGCTCTTTTTTTCAAAAGACGTTCAAAGCTTTGCTGAAGCTGCAAACATCCTTCAATCAGAAGGCACGAAGACAACTGCAACACACCTCTCTGCACTCGTTCTTGCCAGTCAGGCATCTCGGCTGTTTCTCACGAGACCCAGCCACACCTCTCCTCCGGAGGCAGAGGACAGCTGCCAGCCAGCCTCCCCGGCCTCCCTGGGAAGGGAAAGCAAAGCGGGGCCGGGGAGGGGTTCAGCCTGAGGCGGCTGCAGCTGGAACAGAGCCCTAAACTGACAAACCAAGCTCAGGAGCACGGTGGGAAACTGCGCAGGGAAGGCTAGCCCAGAAGTCGGCCTGCTGGCTTTGGCACTTGACCTGATGAGAAGGAGGTGGGGGAAAAGTCTCACCAAGCTGCCGGAAGAGCAGGGCCACGCTGCAGCTGCTGACAGGAAGCGAGTCATTGAGGGGTGTCTGGATCACCTGCCTGTCCCCTGCTCCCAGGGAGATTGTCCTCTGCAAGAGACAAGACAGACACGATCACTGGGATTCCACCCAAACAACGGGCGGGTGCAAACGCAGAGCGAGCCTGCTCCCCCGCTACCTCTCCAAGCCGGGAGCAGCCAGACTCCTCCCTGGTGCAGAGGACCAGGGATACACCATGCCCTCAGCACAGCCCTCCTCTGCAACGACACAGCAGTCCCTACCATGGCACGCTGTCTCACAGCAGCACGGCGGGAGCAAGATCGCTCCAGGAAGAGGGAAGAGTGCCCTGCAAGTAGGCTGCCACGCATCACATGCTTGACTTGGGGCCATGTGCAGAGTTAAGACTAAGGGAAGGAATTAATCCTGCTGAAACAACAAAGTAGCCCCAACCAGCGTGAGCAACTCCTTGGTGACCGGCAGGAAGAACACAGCAAACAGCGAGAAACACGTACTGCAATACAGCGCATGGGGACTCCCGAGTACCTCAAAACCAGAAAGGAACAGTCTGCCTGTGCCATACCAGCCAGCAGAGCCAGGAAAACGGAGCAGCACCAGTTTTGCCACCAGCTCTCTGCAGCGTCTCAGGTTAGACAGTGCCTCACGCAAGTACAGTGTGAACAGGCGCCGTCGGCTCCTGGCTGGGGATAGACAGACTGGGCACAGCCTTATTTCCTCTTCCCCACCACCATTTTTTTTTTTTTTAAACCTCAGCTCATTCTAAAGCCTCATGTCCTCGTCCTCTCTCTGCTGTGGAGGCCAGGGCAGTCTCAGATTGCTGACCCTATTCTTGTCTCTCTACACTTCTCTACGGAAAAGGCCCCATCGGAATAGGCGGTTTTGCCAGGCAATCCCACCTCGGTGCTCAGCCCCCGGCAGGCCAGAAGGGCTCCACCTCGTGCTGCTGCAGCGGCCTAGAGCTCCACTTCTGAAAGCAGAACAGAAGAAAACACCCCTCGCCTGATCTCTGAGAGTGCCAGCAGGCTGCTTTTTCACAATCCCCTGGAGAACACACTCGCAGCGAAGCAAACAGAGCACGGCCGTTTTGCTGCAGCGCAGGAACGTATCCCCCCCCCAGCCCGTACGCAGGTCCCTGCTCACGGCAACGCAACACACACAGCCACGCAGACATCCAAGGGGGCTTCGCTCAGAGGACCGGTGGCCAGGCCTCCCATTCCCGGGGCGAGGAAATGACACTGCTCCACTAGCTGCAGCATGTGCAGCCCTTGGGCTTTCTCAAAAGAAAGGGGCTACTAACGAGGAGAGCGACCCAATGAAAGAAAAGGTGTGCGTACCACTGCTTCGTCGTCCGTGTCAGGCTGAGATAGAGACAGACAGAGATAGCACAATCAGTTAGAAACACACAAACACAGCTAGACAACAGGGAAAGCACACACACACGCGAGCCAACAACAAGCAGGGACCGGCACTCTCAGAGGAGGAGAGATGCAAACAGACGAGCAAAAGCAGTAATTGCTAGACTGAAGAAGAGCTTTTGGACACAGCAGGAGAACAGGAAAAGCAAAGGAAGGGAAGTGCCACCAACAAACTGCCCTTCTTGTAGCACACTACTTGTTCCCATAGCACAGATCCTGCAAGAACTGGGAGGTAACAAATGATTGTGCCAAAAAATGGTCACTGAGCCAGAGCAGCTTGAAAAGTCTCCCTGGTCTGAAGAGTCTCTCCTCTTCTTCACTGCTGTTTACACATTCCACCTAGGAAGGACCAGATGGAGCCAGACGGATCTGGGCAGATCCTGCAAGAGAGCTGTTCCTCTCCCCTCGGCCAGAGCAAACCCAGGTGCTTGGCGTACAGTCGCAGCTTCGCAGGTTTGAATAGCACCTTGCTCTCTTCTCCAAAAGACTCATCTGTGACTGGCATATAACCCTCTCCTGCAAAYATAAGGCCCACGGCTGGACCCTCCCAGGACTTGCATTATTAGTGGAAGTGCCAAACTTAGAGCAAGCCATGAAGCCAGCTTGAGGGGTATCATTTCTGCTGCACAGAAAGCACCTCTTCAGGAAACCTGCCCTTGCACACATGTTCAAGACAGCAGCCCTCCCCTTGGTGCCAGGGACCTCAGTGGCAGAAGAAACCTTCTCAGTCTCTAGGCACYGAGAAACCGTAGCGCTGCCCACAGCCTTGCAAAGGCTCTTTCACTTGGGTGTAGCTTGGGTGTGAAAAAAWTGGACAGTATTTTGTGCTAAGGGAATCAGAGCTCAGCTCACATGCAAGAGATGAGTGCCCTATCAACGGTTATTTTCCAGGTGTTAGCATGGCATAAGAGCTCCAGGGATTAAACTGTCCCTGAATACTTCCTGCCAGAGGGTCCAGCTGGGCGCTCTCCACTTCTGTCATCTCCAAGCCAGCTTCAATTAGCCCCTCCTTACCCATCTGCTGCTCACATAAGTGGGACTGCAGCCCAGCTGGCCTTCCTAGCGCAGGAGGAGGAGTGCTACAAGGAACACATGACTCAGGATAAAAACAGGAGGGGTTTTTTATGGTCTCAGCTCTGGGCACAAGCAAGGCTGTTGCTCCTCAAACCCTGTCCAACAGCCAGAGATGCTGACCACGCACATGCACAAGCCAGTGGTTCGAGGAGAGTGTTCCAGGCTGCCCATCTAGCAAACATTAGCCTTGCTTGGCCYAGCTCCCTAGAGCCGACTCGTCCCAGCTCTCACAGATGGCCTGTGACCACTTGGCTCTGGAGTAGCTCTCCATGCAATTAGACAGGCCTGAATGGAGGAGCAAGACCTCCCTGATGCAGGAATGTCCAGAGACCACGGCAACTGTTTGCACAGACCCACCTGTGAATACGCAAGCCGGCTGGCGGTCAAGCCGTCCAGAACTCCCTCCTGAAGGGAGCAAGGAGCCAAAAGGCGGCTGCCTCATCAAGGCAAGTTGTAGCTAAGCAAAGCAGCAAGATCTTCTCAGCTGATCCAAGAGCTGAGCTKCTCCAGATCACAAAGGTTTGCTGTTCCTACTCTTAAGCACTTGGGAAGGCACTGCCTGCACAATCAAGCACTTGCCAGTAGCAGTGCACTGCAGCAGTTCCTCAGTAGCCAGYGCTCTGAGCCAGATTCTGCCCGCAAGCCAAATCAGCCTGACTCAGCTCACCCCAGCACAGCAGAACTAGAATAAAGCTGAAAGAAACATCTTGGCCTTGACACACCTAAGTCTGTTGGAGCTGCTTAAGCATTGCTTGAAGCAGAAGCAAGGAGAGAGAAGAGGAACTGGGCAGGCTACCCACCTGAGCTCCCCCTGTGATGGGGATGGTGCACGTCAGGAGATTCCCGATGACGTTCTCCAGGGACACACTCAGTCCATCCACATAGATGGTGTAGATCAAACCAAGGCTGTTCTGGAGAGGCAAGCAGAGCACAGTTGAGCATCGCAGCAAGAAGCAGATATGTGTAGGTGTGGCTGAGAAGGCCCATCAATTTGGAACGGAGTCACATGGAGAGGCTTTAGGTGTTTCTCTCCAAACACAATGTGGTACAGYCAGTTCTTGGGTGCAGTGATTCAGGTCTTCCCTCCTGAACTTTTCACAGTCAGTCCCTGATCAACAGTGACAGGATATTTAGCATGTGCTCCATTTGCTACCAGCCACCAGCACCTCGCACTGACACCACCCGAGGCACTCCCAGATGTACCCAGACGATCACAGCATCCAACAGGCTGACATTCAGCACGAACAGACTGGAAAGACTTCAAAAGTCCCATTGGCAGAGGTAACTGAGTACAGCTAGCCTTCTCCAGCATCCCCCAAGTACTCCCTCCCAGTCCCTGCAGATTGACATCAAGTCTCACTGAGAACTGAACAACGGATGGGGAGGAGTCCCAGTTCTACTCTGAGGGCTTTTTGAGACACCCTGGCCATGCCCTGCTCTTCTTGCGCTCTGCCCACCTGGTGTATTTGGAAGGCATAATCAGGCCAGCACAGAAGAAATTGAATTWAAGTGTAAAAACATGAGGCGGTGCTGTCCTTTGCTGGGATGTGAAAAAGCTACCACAATACACAGGGGGAATGAGGAATTTGTGTTCAAAGCACCTTTCATCTTTTCTAAACCCTCTCCCCATRCCAGTGAACAAAAGAAACAACACAGATACTGAGGCTTCGGAGAGAACAAGCCAGGCAGGCTACTGTATGCTGGAATAACCAAGAGAAAAGCAAGCTCACGCTGCGGCATGTCCACGAACACATGCTGCTTTGTCTAGGCGCTCRACGGGGGAAGCAGAGACCATGGCCTGAGGGCAGGTGCACTCTAGCCAGGTCCCAGATGGAAGATCCGGTGCAGCGTGCCTCTCTTCCTTCAGCACTGAAGGCTGTTCCAGTTTCAGGAGGAGGCATGGCATACATGGCCTAACAGCTGCTCGCCAGGGGTGAATACTCTTGGTCTAATGTACGTACAGCCTGATCTCATCTTGAACAAAAGGCATTCTCTCAGCCCAGCATCATGCTGACCAAGAGGATGGACAGGTCTAGGTCGTGGGCAATACACAGACCTAATCAGAAAAGAGAAAGGACCAAAAAAACATGAGACTTGTGCTGGGGAAGTAACAGGCTGCACTCCAGACCATGAGGCAGAGTTTCCACTCATTACCCTTTTGCTGCAATTTGAGCAGCAAACACGGCCTAATAGGCAAACGCTCTATCTCTTGATGCAATCTGAACCTGAAAACAGGGGTGTTTCTGCTTCCCGCAAGCAGTTCAGAAGTGTGTGGCATCCCTTCCTATGGAATAAATGATCCAGCTTCCACAGCTGCCAAGGCCAGAGACCTTCTTAAGGCTTCCTAGAAATTTCTTATCTTCTGACCATAGCTAAAGGGGGGCATAATGCAAGGCCCAAACCAACACAAGTCCAGTACTCTTATCACTAATCTGCTGATCACTAAGTTGAATAACCAAGCGGAATAACTCAAGCAGCTGAGCAATGAAATCATGCAGCCAAATGAGCAACGCAAATATTACTCAGCCTCCTAACAAAAACAGACAGGGAAAAAGAGTGGTCAGGTACACAAAGGCTGAAAGATGCTGGGAACCATTTCAGTGAAGTCTCCAAGGGGAAAAMCCTTGCAGGAAATGTCTTTCTTTTACAACATTAGCCAACCCACTTTCAATCCAAAGATATAGCCAAGTGTCACATGCTTTTGCCCACAGGACAGCGGCAGTCACTGTAGCCTGGCTGATAATGATCTCGGCCTCCCCTCACAGGCTCCAGAAAGTGCACAGTTCCAGAAAACCCACGCTTTAGAGAATTTCAGCTCTGCAGAAGGCAAGACATGGCAAACCCCATCCCACTTGAGAAGAAGATTGTATGATGCAACTGTTTGCAACAAGGGAAACAGACTTGATGATCCAGACTCATTTCCACTCTTACACTCCTTTCTATCTTGGTCTTACTGCTCTGGCTTGCTGTAAAGAGGTTGCTATTTTAACATTACCTGATTTATCCTATCAGTCAAAATAGGCTTGATTTGTCTGAACTTTCCCAGTAAAATACCTAACGTCTTCCCTTACAGGGCATGAACACAACTCGCTGCTTCCAGTGTTCATAAGTCTTCAACTTTCAGGTTGGACAAGAGTCACAGGCGTTATTAACAGAGAGCTCAGGCACCTACCCCAGGCAAGTAATGCATCTCTAAACGTATCGTCTCAGGAGCAGGGGGTGCAAGAGTATGTTAATGAGAACAGCCTAGAAACATTGCAGTTCCCTGGACAGTCTGCAAGTCCCATTGCTGCTGGAAAGGATGGTCAGTCTAGCCTAAAGCCTCATGGTCTTTTCGGTTTGAGTCTCTCTAGTCTTATACTTATTTGGCTTGCATTACAACACACCAATGCATTGCTGAGTAACGCGTGACACTGAAGCCAGAAGTCTTTGTCTGAAGCAGCTCTAGGCAAGAGAATGGAGGGGTTCTTTTTTCTTTTTTTCCTATCATTTATTAATGTCTTGAGTGGGCTGTGACTGAACACTGACAAAATAACACGTGCTCCCATTCACAGCRTAGGTCTGTGTGCAAGAGGGTCAAGATTGGGGCAGCTACCCAGAAGCAATATCCTGGTAGTGGGAGGGAAGAAAGGACACAGCCTAGCCCGATGGACACTGTTAGCTTCCTACAAGCCCAGTATCCGGGTCATGGGGCAACCTGGCAGTGGCCCCATTGTAAATGCTAGATGGATTYTGCATTTGGACCAAGAGCCCAAACCAAGAACACCAGTAATGCAGCTGGTCCCCCCAGGCTTGAGGACCATGCCCACACCACACCTGCTCCAGCTGGAGAGCTGCTGACACAATACGCACACAGGCAGAGTTTTGTAAACAAGCCAGCTTGCAGCTTGTGCCTTCCCAAACCTTTTGCAGACACATAATGGAGCAAGTTTGAAGAATATAAAGATGGCAAAGATAAAGAACAGGCTGTTCTTCATGTTTTTTGTACTAACAAAATCAGGTCAAGGCCACCAGCTGCCTGGTGTGGGTCAGTCCTAGGTTTGCTGTTCTGCAGCCAGGCAGTTCATGTTTAGTGTGCGTGTGTTTAGTGTGGTTGACACCAACTCATGTGGTCGACACCAACTCATGTGGTCCTCAACAGCTGGACTGGAACGCAAAGACCAGGCTGGGACAGACCTGTTTTCACACAAGGTGCTGCTGCCAGTGTGCTCTTACAGTTCATATTCCTGGAAGCAGAATAATTGGCTCTTGGATGTTCCCAGAACCAAAGGTCTTCACTCAKGCAACTCTCCTCTACCTCCCCCAAGTAGAGGCTCTGCTCCTCCCCTCTCCCAAAGCAGCAGTGCATTTCAGACTTACCCGGAACACCTCCGCATGGTCCAGCCGTGACACCAGCACCAAGCTTTTGGGAGCAAAGAGCTGTGCCGGTTGAATGGGAGATGACGACGACTCTTCTTCCTCCTCCCCCTCACCGTTCCTCGAGTGGTTCTGAGGCTAGGGAGGGACACAGTCCAGCCACACATCAGGGTTAGCAAAACGATACACTTTTCCCTCCTCCCAGACTTCTGACTGACATTAGGGCCTGGGATTCCTCCAACAAGGGGAAACCAGGACCAACCGGCCGAAGCAGAAGGTAACCGGATGCTTCCTAACGAGTTGTGCTGACTACCCTCCTCCCAGGTGCTGTTCACAGACGCTCCCCACTGTGTCTGGCAGCCGACAGTACCTGGGCACTCTCGACGGCCTCCCAGAAGGTGAAGCAGGCGCAGTAATGCCGTTCCGAGTTGATGTCGGTCAGCACAGCGACGAAGAAGGTGGGGGGATTCCTTTCGGTGAAGAGCTGCCAGCCGCTGGGCTGGCAGAACTGCAGGAGACAACAGGGCACTGTGGTCAGGTGGAGCAAGTCAGAGGAGCTGCCGACTGCCCCTCTCCCCCCCTCCGATCCCCCGTATCGGTCAGGTGGCAGGTGCCAAGAGCTCTGACGGGCTGGCGAATGCACAAATAAGCCACCAGCCTCCTGACTCCTGCGGGCAGGGAGCTCGGTTTCATGGCACATCATCTAATGATTGCAGGACATATAGGGAAATACAGCTCGGCAGTCTTCACCTGCGCACACCGCAGCACCCACAGAGCCGCAGTCCGGGAGGAATCTCCCTTCCGCCGCCGGAAAAGGCTGCTGAACAAGCACCTCCGCCTCCTCGCACCAGAGAGAGCAGCAGCTCTTCAGGGAAGCCCAGACCAGGAGGAAGGAAGACGGGATGCCCCGGCTGAGCAAAGGAAGGCACCTGCTACCGTCCTGCATCCCTGCACCTGTCTGCRGAGGACTGCAAGTGCTCCACTGGCCACAAGGGCCCGAAGAGCTGATGTGCGGCTTGGAAGCAGCGCASGATCCAGGGGGTGCGGCTGTTTCTCGCAGGCACTGAAGCCTGCCCTGAACTGAACCAGGCTGTGTAAACAGCAGCAGACTCCCTCTTCCCTGCGAGGTCTATGCAACCTATTCAAGGTGCCGGGCAGCTGCACGCAGGCACAAACAGCTCAAAGAAAAGGCGATTCTTTCCAGGCCTCTCCTGCCTGGAAGCGGCGCGGCACCGAGGTAAGCTCCCCGGGGCGGCAGCCCGCTGGAGAACGCCCAGCCGGCACCGCATGAACACCTCGCTTCAGACCAGGCTCTGAACACRCGGTTTCATCGGTTTCTGGGGACTTTCCAAACACCCCGACAGGCCCAGTGGGTAATTCCAGCCAGCAGTCCTCGACCTCCCCCGGGGCTTCAAGTGTCAAGGGAGTTTCTCTACTTCCTCTCCTGGACATCTGCCTTTGGCAGGTGAGCCCTACGGAAAATCACCGGCATTTTGGGGAGCCCACTGAAACCGCGTTCCCCAGCGTGGAAGAGGGCGGCTCAGAAGCGCCCTTCTGGGGCCCTGGTCCGATGAATTCTGAAGTCATGGCAACTTCAGCAAAACAGAGGCCAGGCATAAGAAAGTAACAGGGCTAGATGCATGCCCTGTACTCACAGTCTCTAAGTATATATACACACCGTGCTATATACATCCCCATCTTCTTTCTTACGTAATTTCAGGGTAGTCACGACTGTAATAGCTGGGAATCAGTCCCAGGGCAAGAGCTCTGTTTTTTCTAGCTGCCCAGATATCACAGCAATAAGGAGGTGAGGCAAAAAGACTCACACAGCTGCTCTCCAGACTCTGCCACGTCCCCACGAACCCGCATCCTAGGGCCTCTCCTTCGCGCTGTCACTTCCAAAGCACGCCTCCTCCTACCTGGCGTCCCTCTCGCCAGGCACAGGGAAGATACGGCTCACGGGTTATCGGGCTAAGTACACAGCGTCATTCGCCCCACAAGAGAATGCCATTCCTTATTGGGCTCGGCAGCAAACCTCCCAGCGTAGCACGCGGCTCTACGCAAACATTTCCCGGRCGCTACAGAACAACAAGACCAGAACACACCACGGCGAGCCACCCGTGAGGAGCTGGCAGTCGGGTCCCCCTCGGCACCCCCCCGTTGCAGCATCCCTCTAGACTAGGATACGCCAGACACTGATGGTTTAAGCCCTTCCCTGCAGGCAGGACTACCTATAAGCCAGCTTTTATTGATGTCAGGTGTCAAGCACGTTCACGAAACCCCCCCGGCTTGTCCCCCCCCGGCAGGGAACGCGGAGCACATCCCCACGCCCTGACGGCACGGGCTCTGCTCCGTTCCCGGACGTAACGCTGCCCGCTGCCCTCTGGAACGAGGCAGGGCTCCCTGGCACAGAGGCGGCTGCTGCAACACACAATGCACAATCGTTAAACGCACTTAGAGGAACAACGGCACGGCAGGGCAGGGCGCCGGCACACCAACACACCTGCAGCCCTTGGCTTAAGGTCACGGCTCTGCTCAGGCCAAGGTGCGGCTCAGGAATGGCTGCGTCTTCCTCCCCAGAAGCACAAGCTCAGCACGGGCCACTGGAGCCCACGGCTCAGTCCCACCACGGGAGATGCACCATATTCCTGAACCCGCCTGGACTCCAAGCAACAAACTCTTCCGTGAGCTCTTCCTAAGAAGGCGAGGGAACAGCGGGATAAGCCGCCAGCTTCCTAAACCTAGTGCCTTCTGACAGCACGAGTCCCTTCACACAGCAGCAGACTGCACCATGCATCAGGCCATACCCCGGGGTAGGCAGCCATGCCCAGAGCCTCCTGCAGCCCAGTTTAAGTGGGGCCAATGTTCCCCAGCTATTAGCCCAACAGAAACCAACACAAAGCAGCCACGTACTCTTGCAGCAGGCACAGAGACGCTTAACTTCCACAACTGTTGCCTCATTCCAAGCTAGATCCTTCAGAAAGGACAAACATACTGATTCAACATCCTGCATGAAAAATGGTGAGCGGTTACTTGATGGTTAGAACAACAGCGTCTCTCAGAACCAGCCTGCCTGTGACCGAGTGGTGGTAACGTGGAGCTCTGCAGCACYGAAAGCGCCAAAATTAAAGGGAGAGAAAACTACAGGCCTCCACCAAGCAGAATTCAAGGCGAGCTCTTCACTCCACRCCTTGTCCAAATTTGGACCCGTGCTGGAAGAACGCTGACCCTGCATTCATTTCCCCTACCGCTTAGCCAGACACAGCGCTTCCAGCATCCTGCCCGGCGGTGCCACACGAYCACAAAACCTGCGTTAACACAGTGACAACCATGCAGTGACGTTACACACTTCTGGGGCTCCACTTGGCTCTTTAGATGTGCTGGAGCTGCTCTGCGTAGCAAGCTCTCCAGCAGAGTCGGTCTCTGCCTGCAATCCAACTCAACGCTGCCGGATGCACRGGAAGAAGAAGGGTGAGTTTTAGAAAGCCGGAAGAGTCTCACTTCTAAAGTGAGGGTGGTGTTAATGGAAATGACTGACCTTAACGGATTTACTGCATCTCCCTACGGACAAACATTCTTGCATACCCAAGCTGGGCAGCACCTAAGCCTCTCTGGTGCAACAGCCTCTCTTTTATTTAGAAAAACAGCACAGGAAGCCAGAGCAGCTATGCAGACACTGCCTAGAGCAGCAGGAACCAGTTTTAGCAACAAAACCATCCTCTCATGACAATGTGCGTACGCCTGCCTGGCGAGCCTTGCTTTCCACAGCGCCGCACTGATCACTGCTGCTTTACCACCTTTTATCCTTCACCAGTCGCATTCCTTACAGACCTTTCCCAAGTTTGCAAGGACCGATCTCAGGGCATCCTGCCCATGATGACCCAAGACATCCTATTGATTATTTTAATCCGCAGAGCGCTAGGGAAGGGCAGGGCCTCCAAAATCCTGCAGCATCCTTACGCAGAGCCTGGGAAGACAYGCGGAGCCACCACTCACGAACTTCCCGCTAGATAAGAAGCCGTCTGCTGCACTTCTTATCAAACCTCACCCAGAAGTGTGACAGCGGCTCTTTTGTCTACTGAGGGCTGCTGAAACAGCAGCTGGCTCTGTGAGCTTGTGCCAACAACCAAACTTTGCTACAGGCAGCCAACCTGAATTCCCTCAGCACCAGGGGCGAAGCAAAGATCTGCTGGCCCAGATTAGACTGTTAGATGAGGCTGAACTCAGCTACAATCATCTTACAAGAGCGAAGTGACAAAGGAAGTTTTTCTGCGAGCAATAGCGTCCATCACAGCCCTCCTGAAGTCCAAGATCTCTAGCCCAGGCCTCTAAACCCTGCCACATCCAGCACTCCCTGCCAGGACCAAGACTAGCTGGAGCATTCTCCTGCACGGACCTCTGCTCAAGTTCCTCCAGTAACCAGGGAACAAATCTTGTACAAATCTGTTGCACCTTTAAGCAACCAAGGAGAGCGGAAGCTGCAAACACGCAGACGAGCATGTTGTGACTGGAAAACAAAAGGATTTCACTGTTTTGTCTGGGAGAGCAGCAGAAACGTTAATGCCCTTCAGTGCACAGGAGCCAGTAAGCAACGCTGGCAGAGACGGGCTCAGGTGCCAGCGCATGCTGGCAGAAACCAMAAGTTTCTGGAGGCTTGTATGTGCCCAGCAGGCATGATGACATAACCCCTAATACGCAACGAACGTCTGAGTGAAATTGAGACAACAGAAATACTGTGCTACTTTAAGCAAACCCATGGGTTTTCTGCTACAGAAGGATATAAAGACAAATGGCACAGATTTTAAAAGGAGAGGAGGAATTGTACTAATACACACCGGAGCCAAAGGAACTAGCAGGTGTAACATACCCCAGCACAGATATACAACTGCTAGTTTTTGAAGGAGTCTCCATTCCCAAAACACGCACGTAGCTCAGTGCCACCAGAGGCGCTGAAATTCGGTACCCTCCAAGCAGCAGCTGTTGGTCACGCCTGGAAGCAGGGCTGCCGGCAGCGGCTTTGCAGCACTGCACAGGCTCCCACGGGAGCCCTGGGGCCTGGAGCTCCGGCTCCCCGCGTCTGCCTGCGTCGGGCTAGCGAGGGCTGCAAACACGGTCTGCGATAGGCTTGACTGCAGCAGGGAAAGGGGACGGCTGTCCTCACCCCCRGCCATTTGGAGAGGAGGGATGCGGCACAGAAAGTGTTTACGTCCTATCAACCTAGAGAAGACTTCCACCCAAGAAATGAGATATTTCTCGTTGGAAATACTTTCTGTCAGACTGTGAGCAAGAGTGGAAGCTAGAAATTCCTGTTCTCTACACACACGAGAAGAACACATTCTCCCTGAAATAGCTGTTAAAAAGTAACACAGACAGGACTACGCTGTGATGTAAAGCGCTGCAGAATCCCTCAGGGTAGGGGTCCTTCCAATTTTCCAAAGTTCCCTTTGTTTCGACCCTACGTGCTGCTCACCCAAAATGCCTCCTGTCAACTTGTGGAAAGCCTGAGAGCCACCACACTGCTTCCCAACACGACTAGAATTCAATTGTTTAAATTCCGCAGATATTTTGGCTGGACAGTCTGACCCTTGGGAAAAAAGCTTTCCTGTTTTTTGGAACCGTTCCCGAGTCCCCTGCAGACAACAAGGAAACACTAACCAGAAAAATAATATATATTTTTGCCTCAGACAAAATACACAGTACATAAGAGTCCAAAATTATGCTGAGATTATGGTGAGCACGTGATAGGAACAAGAGTGAAACACCACTGCTGAGCCTGATGAACTCGTCACACATGTGGTGGGGATGCAGCCCAGCTTACCGGCTATTAAGATAACTGAAAATAGCAAAGCATCTGCGATAAGGCAAGAGGGCCAAAGACAGGGCTCACAAGGTACATCCATCCCTGACACGCTTCTCTCCACAGGCTGGCTGATCCTCACCAAGAGTATGCTCGGAAAGCCTTCCTCCGAAAGCATCAGCAGAGCCTAGAGAGGGGCATGGCCTTCTGCTAAGTACGACACACGGAGCTTTGGAAGGGTGGCAGGGTGTCTTGATCTGCTTTAAGCACAGCCATAAACAATCTGAAGGTTCTCCAGCCCACGCAGGTAAGATGGAGATGACAGCCAGCTCTGAAAAAGGCCGAGAAATGGCAGAGGCGGCTGAGGGCAGAACTCAGCCCAGASAGGCAAGCAGAGATTGCTGCAGATCGTAATTCCAGAAAACAAGGATTACAAACAGCAAAGAAGGGGGGGATCAAACTGCCACCTTAGAAGGCCACTCCTGAATAACGTGTCTTGGACAGCAGAAAGTTGGGACCCCAAAGTTCCCTTCCAAACCTGCCTTCCTAGTCACTGGTGCCCTCTCCCAACAGCTCAACGAGCACGCGTGGTCCCACCAGCTCTCCTCCGGCCTGACCAGCTCTTCACCATGTGACTATGGGAGTACACGCAGGATTTGGARATCTGCAGCTGCTGCTCTGCAGAGGAAACTCGTCAGGACCAAGAAATGAGACGCTAGCTGGGCCACCAGCTCCCTCAAATACCCAAAGCACTACAGATGGACAGCGCAAAGCCAGCGAACCTCATGCACGCTGTCCTGAATCTCTGTGATGCATCTGCTTCACTCTTAGGGAAATGAGCTCTCACGGTCAAGGCCCCATGAAGCTTCCTTTCAGCGACGCGTGAGGAAAGACACAGCACTGGAAAGGTAACCAAGTGCATTGTCCGTCTCTACATCAGGTACCTGGGACTACCTAGACCAAAACAAGTTCTCTTTTCATAAATAAATAAATGCTCTTAGGCAACATGGATGACTCAGGTTGGGGCCCTGTTAGAACAGGGAGCTGCAATCGCTTTGCAACACCTCAAAGGCAGCAGGAAGGGCTCAAGGTGGCATTTCCTCAGCTCTCCAGCTTCTCCTCTCCGGGAGGAGACGACGAGGGACGCGAAGCTGACCTGCATCACCGCACAGTTGCACAGAGCCCCTCAGGCACCTGTGGTGCAACGCCCCAAAGCAGCAGCGGGATCTGCCGTGGGGAGGCTGAAGAGCACAACAGGGCACCTGGACGTGAAAGGGAAGCGAGCTGCACGCAGCTGAGCTGGCTGAAGACGTTCGGCAGGGCACAGGTACCTGCAACGTCAGAGGTGCCGTGGGTTGTCCACAGGGGCTGGAATAACGCTAGCACTGTGAGACTCACAAGGCAGTGAAAGAACTTTTAAAGACTCATTTTTCTTCATACTTTGTACTGTTATACTTTGGTTGGAAACAGGGAAAACTGCAGAGGGGAGGAGGAAGGCCGTTCCAAAGGGGACCACGGTCTGTCTGTGAGAAAGGGCATGCATCACTGACACCCCAGGCTGTTTGCTTTCCCTGGCAGCACGGCACAAGCTCCTTTCCTTCAGTCACGAGCAGCACCACCTGTGTAGCAAGGGAAGGTTTTAGAAGAACTTCTRCTCAAATTTAGAAACTCATAAGAACAATCATATTACCCTTGATTAGTTAAAAGCTGGTTTGTGAAGAACCCACACAGTGCCAAATTAGACGGGGTGTGTCACTTTATGGGTATGACCCAGCAATGATCACAACCTCAAAGGACTGCACAACAGCAGGCGAATGTGTCCAGAGGGCTGGGGAAGGGATCCAAGGCCCAATATCCTCCTCGCGAGCAGATGCAAACAGGACACACCCAGGCCTGCGGGAGGGCGAGCCGCGGCTGATATTACCAACCCAAAGCGGGGAGCGGTTTGCCTGGCTGAGCGCTGAGAAAGGTCTGACAATGGAAGAGCCCTGCTGTTAGTGACAGGGCTATTTATACAGCCACTACATCCATGTGGCTGCTCTAGGAAGGGCTCCAGCACCMAGGGCAGTTAATCCAGGGGGAGGGAGGGGGAACGAAACGACCAGGAGAGCCAGCACCACACGCAGAGCCCACAGCAGTGACAACTTCTGGAAGGCTCTGCACCAGCCGAGCTGGAACTCGGCACGCCGACGGAGCTGCAGCTGCGTGAAGGGGACGGGGGGAACCGCTCCGCTCGGGGCTCCCTTGGTCAGAGCCTGGCCAAACAGCGCGCGCAGTGCCATGGCACGCTGCCCCGCGGCTACAGCCTGCCCTGCACACCGGTTACGCTTGCCCGCGGTCCCAGTCCCCACGGACAACATACTCACTAGTTCAATGCCTTGAGGGAAGGGGTTGTCCTCCCAGTCCTTCTCGGGGAAACGCTGCAGGATCTGTCCCTGTCCATCTCCACTCCCTGCAGAAACAAGAGGGGAGCGTTAGAGCACAGGCAGCACGTGTTCGGCAGTCATTTCAGCCTCCCAGTAAAGCCAGGCAGAAAGCAAAACAACGGGAAACTACAGCACTACGATAACCCTCGGCATGGACACGGGCAGCGCAGAACTGGCCCCTCGATCCCTTCCACAAACAGCTGTAAGACAGCATTTTCTCTGTGTTAACACGGCAAAAAGAGGCAATTTCAATCAGGTCAGAAAAAAATAACAAACTGTAGACCTACGCCTGAAAATATGCCTCAAGGTGACCACCCCCAACCCACAACACAGTAGACTAATACTTCAGTGTTCACTAAGAAAGAACCAATCTAGTAAAAAATATGGAGATTGGGTGCCAGATCTCACGTCCTGGCTGTTGAACAGTTCACAGACTCGCTATCTAAAGATGATCAAATAGGCAAGCAGAGATCTGCCACACTTCGCTTCAAGTTTAATATTAAATTTCCTTCCCTCTGTCTTTAGCGTAAGATTATATAAAACAGATTTGAACTGAATTCACTGCTCATTATCTACAGCTCGGCACTTTTCAATGGATCACGCTGGTCAGTTTTATTTTCCGGTTGCTCTGAACCTTGCAGTTTCCTCAGGGTTTTACATCAACCGAAGTGTCCACCGCTGCTGAAAGGAGCACTCCCACCCACGCCTTCCCACGGACTGAAAACTAACCCAGATTAAAAAACATATATATACACCGTTCAGCCAGATCACTCCCTGAYCTAGCTCACCACACAAGCACCGTGCCAGCTCTTCTGATGCTACGGGCTCTTAGGACAGCGTGAAGTAACGGCAAAACCACGGCCAGGACACGCATAACCACTGCTATATCTGCATAGTGAATTCTGCGAGATGGATGAACTGATTCTGCACTGGGTTTGTAAAACTTGCTGCCTTATTCTTTCAGCCACTAAGTTGTTTACAGCAAAACCTTGTTCTGGTGCATTAACGCAGAGTCTGTGACTCAGAACCCGAGAAGGATTCTGCTCCTGCCATCGCTTAGGCACAGCTACGAAGCTAGGTAATATCAGTGAAGCGGGACTATCCCGGTCCTCTCGGAGGTCTGCTGAGATGATCGCTGAATCCACTGCACCCTCTCAGTACTGTCACCTCCCGCACTGCAAAGCTTTCTGACGAGGAAGCCTTTGCTCGGCCCCTCAACCCCTCCGTCCCTCACCCCGGTCCCCCCCAGCTCCAGCACCTCCTCCTCTGCTGCCCCCTCGAATGGCATCTGCTGCCACCAGAACACAACTGCCTCCGGCTCTCCCGGAGCCGGATTTTGTGCTCTCCCTCCAGCACAGCCGGATTTTGGCTGCAGGGACTTGCTGACCGGGCCCGGCGCCGAGCCGGGGCGCAGGAGGAGCCTCGCCGCGGAAGGCGTGCACCACTGCAGGGCTATTTTCAGCACCGAGACCTGTTTCCACCACTGCGTTTACCACCAGCCAGCCACAGCTGAATTTAGAAGGACAAGGAATCAGAAGAGATGCCACTTATAGTCTGCGGACCAAAATGGAAAGGTCAGTGCCAAGTTACGAAGAAAATAGTGTCTAGTGTCACGTTAACCAAATTTCCCCCTCTTCGGCCTCTCCCCCGTCCCCAGACACTGCTTCCTCTTCAGACGCGTCTCTCATGCTGCCACCGACAGCAACGACCGCTTCAGGATACCCACGGCCAGACGCAGTGAATAAGATCGGCCTTCTCAAAGCTCAGGTGGCCTGACTCAAGCTTTACAGACAGAGAAAGGCCCTTTTAGACAAACACGCCATAAAACAGTCAAATTGTGGCTCTCTAATCACCTGCCTTTAGCAAGTCCTCTTGTGTGTGTRTATATATATATGTATATACACACACATATATATACACACATATACAYACACCTTGCTAACAAAACCTCACACATTCTGTCCCATGAGCGACTTCGTACTGAATGCAAATGGTTTCCACTTGCACTTTGCTGGTCAAACGGAAACAGATACGAGTTCRACCTTTATGCAAATGTAAAGATCACTCTGGCGCAAGACACCTCTGAAGCCGAGCCTCTTTTAGGGCAGGAGGAAGCGTGACCCGCTGGGTTTTCTCGAACACAAACGCTGCCACGTCACTGAGGAACGTGAGAGCTAAACACAGCCTGATTTCAACTGCTGTCACTAGTAAGTCAGCCTCACTCCTGCTCTCCGTCCTGCCAGGCTATAGGCGCTTTCCTCCGTCCCTTCTGCAGAGGCCTGATCCTTGCCTCCCTCCTCGTCATTCACCGCGGAGCGTTTCGGCAGCTTGTCCCTGCGTATCGGGCTSTTCTATCAGCACGTTCTTCCTGCCGAGCCGCGCTGGACCAGGCCCACCGATTCTTCTGCTGTTTCCAACCTACGTGCCCAGGAAAGCACGTGTGCGCGTGTGAACGTCTGCACTAAAGCAGCTGCTTTGCTTCTTCCTTCCTGCATTCTCCTACCGCTAGCTTGGAAAAAGGCCATTAAGACTAAAGGTGACACCTGGTCGCTGTTCTTGGGGGCAGCGTGTTATGATCTAAATTAACGTTATGCTATATTTGGAACTTTATGAGATATTATCATAAATAGGAAATTCCAAACGAGAAAAAAGTTAAATACTCAGCTGAAAAACCATGACAAGATGACCTTAACTCCTGGATAAGCAGACCACAGTGAACGCTAGCACACTGGGACCCTCTCCTCCTGGAGTGGATGGACCTCAGACCGTCTGGGGTTGTGGCCAAGTGGAAAACTCCCCACTGCTTACTTCACTTACTCCATATGTCTCCTGACTCTATGTGTCTTCTCGACAAGAGGAACCCACAGTGAAAACAGTGGAGGAAGACTAAGCCAGACCTCCACCCTCTGGGACCTCCGGCCACACTTCCAAAATGCTTCCAGTCCCCTGCAGACAGATATCTATCAGCCGTACCAAACTATCCCGGCCTCTCAAAATAGTCTGTGGGAAGACAGCTATGGTTGTGCACTGCTTTGCATCTCCAGCTCCACAGCAGCTGGCCTAAAGGTACCGCAGCTCCAGCCCCCAAACGCAGGAGAGTCGGTCTGCTCCAGAGGCGAAGGCTCCTTCTCCAGGGGACGCAGAAGGGTCTGCCTGCGGGAGAGGTGACCATGCAACCATTCCGCAAGGGCTTTCCAGGGACTGCAAGAATTGGAACTTTTCCATGAAGAAGTCTGCTGCAATGGCAGAGTGCAGAAAGTAAAAGTGAACTTTCACGCATGTTTTAGGCAAAAGATCCTTTTCAGAACGAAATTCTTTGCCAGTACCTGCACTTTAAGCCTTCTTTTCTCAAGAACTAAGATTACTGAAAGCACTGGAGAGTGTTACAGCAAACAGTACAGCACAGCCTGTAAAGCTGGTCTCAGAAATCAGTCCTTCTATAGGCTCAGGCATGACTTCCACATCATGAACCTCAAAAATTTGGGGATGCGAAGCTCACACAAATCATCGACACACTAACAAGATGGGCTTCAGTCTTCTTTCACTCCTTTCCTTCAACAAGGAGGCTGGATGACTGTTTAGACCTGCCAAGAAAAGGCAGGGAGGAACATTTCAAACAGTGGGACACTTTGACTCCATACCTGGTTGCTAATGGTGCTCTTGGACCGAGCAGAGATGCACACAACTCTTGCAGGACTGCGGGGTATGAAGCAGTGGCTGGGCAGTTACCCCACAAGAAGTACGAGCTATGGCATTAACTAGCGTTACTGCTCGACCGATGTGCCAGCGATCCCTCTGCAGCGTTCAGGTCTACCTGCAAGGCCAGGTGGTCCCTAGGGCAAGGAGGCAGGACCACAGCTGTCGAGTATTCGCCAATAAGAAGCAGGGCATTCCTCAGTGCCTCGAAGAAAACAGAGCACTCTCTTTCGACAAGTCCTGTGTGGGAGATTCTCACGTAAAACAGGTACACTGTATTTCATACAAACTAGCATCTGACTATTCAGCACGACTGGAATAAAAACAGCCCAATACATTCAGCTGCTGTGACGGACTCTCATGAGACAGGGTCAGGAATGACGTGACACGCAGAGCGAAATCCAGGAGGTTCTGGCAGGCTCTGCACTCCTCTCCGCAGCTTGCCAGGGTTACAGGGAGCACATCCCTGCCGCAGCTGATCGAAGCTGAATCGAAGCCAGACTTCCAGCACCTGGCTGCGCGACTCCCACGGCAAGAAAGCAGAGACAGGAAGCTCCCCAGTTCCTGTTAGCCAGGCAAGCACGAAAGACTTGCCAAGAGCACGCGAGAGAAGAGGCCAAGGCTGCGATCTCTACAAGGCTTTGACAGGCATCCGCGGCTGCCCGTGACATGCCGAACTGCTCTGCCGAAGGCTGCACGTCAAGACGCGAGCGGGCAGTCAGCTCGCCTTCGGATGGAGGGTTGCACAAACCGCGGCCTGACTGGCGAGATGCACAGCAGCGCGTACTGCTCCCACGGGACCTGCAAGCTGCACTTCGCGGGACCCTAACACCCTGCACCCAAACACCCCAAAACCCATCAAACGGCACGCAAAAAGCTACTCTGTTTCTTCTAAGCATAACAAGGAGCAATCTCCTTTCTCCACACCTCCACTTTTCTTCCTCCCTATGATGAAATTCACTATTCAGGCAAAAACATAATTCAACAGTTACAAAGGGGGAAAAAAAAAAAAAGAAAAAAAAAGAAAGAGGGAGGACAGTTTCGGTCAATAGCTTCCAGATCTCCCAAGCAGACGCACAGGAGACAAGCTGCAGCCGCAACGGCCTCTGGAGGGTATCGCAGCAGGATTCTGTGTTTGCCAGAGATATAAAGAGGCAAAGGAGACGCATCCCAGGGACTGACATCTGCCTACGTCCCGACCAATCCCACCGAGCTTTCTGGAAACTACACGGTTCTCATTTCAAGCACTTCAGCCAGCAAATCCAACACTCTTTTTCACTCTAGCATCCACACATATTGCTTCGGTTTCAGATATAACCATTTTAAGAGTGATGACTGATCTATTCCCCCCTACTTTGCCTACTCACGTCTCACCTCCAAAGAGCAGTTTCAGAGAAAGGCTCCAGACAAAACCTCTTGCCCTTCTCACTTCTTTCTTTCACTTTCAGTAAACGAGAGCACCCTTGAGATCTTCCCTAGTTACACGATCTTATTGTCTAGGCTTTTATGTTCATGCCCTTGACCTCCATCTCTCAAAGTTTCCTAAGAGAGGACAGGATTTAGACTGCCGACCTGATGAGCGAGGAAGGACCATTTCACAGAATTACAGAACGGTTGAGCTCGGCAGGGACCTTTAGAGACCATCTAGTCCAATGCTTCTGCTCAAGCAGGGTCACCTGGAGCAGATTGCCCAGGACCCTGCCCAGGCGGGTTTTGAATATCTCCAAGGATGGAGACTCCACAACCTCTCCGGGCAACGTGTTTCAGTGCCTGCTCACCCTCACAGGAAAGAATGAGGCCAGAGAGCCTCGTGGTAGCGAGGCCACAGACAAGACATGCTATGAGACCAGCTGCAGACTCGGCCTACAAAATCTCGAAGATCCCAGATGCGAATGATCCCAGGCTCATCTCTCTCTTGAAATAGGCCAGTGACTGAGCAGCTGACAGGGTGTTTCAGACCGGGGAAACAGCAGAATACAGGCAGCAAGATCCCTGTTGACACATACATCTGTGACAGCCACTTTCGGTAATCTCCTCCTCTCGTTTTGGTGCACCATATGCTGCAGTGTAGCACAACAAACGGGAATTCAGCGGACTGGAAGGAATCCTTGCTGAGTGCAAGTGGCTTTGCACCAAGCACTGCTCTAGCACGTAATGGGGGTAAAACCTCCTCACCACTTGCTCCCTGCTCAGACTTATTTTAGGGGGGTCTAAATCAACGGCTTTCGCTCTATGCTGTTGGTAAGAGCAGAGAGCAGGCCCCACTTGGATCTGGAGGAGGGCAGCAAACTGAACAGAATCGGCAGCAGCACAGCACTGCCTCCCAGGCGTAAAACTTGTCTGAACTTCGAGCTCTTGAAGGTTTGCTGCTTTGGGACGATGTGATGAGCTGGTACAGGCCCTGGTGTCACACAGATCAGGAACGGAACGTAATTCCCTGCTTCGGCGCGGCCAGCACACTTCATTCAGGGACCAGTTATCAAATCAGCTAATTCTGCAGCTCCTACACGCAGCTTATTACATGAAAACCGAGACAGGCTCTCTGCCTGGAACCAGTAACACCCCTCCACCTCTTTGGTACCCCTCAGTTAGGTCAGCATACTCAGCCCTTCTTAAGGGAGATGAAGGATCTTAACGCTGGTGTCTCGCGGAGGATCAGAAACAATTTTTAGAAACACGGAGTGAGATAAGAGGCACGGTGTGCAGAGAGAGCTGCTGCAACGCGATCAGGGCAAACAGCTACGTAGCTCTGACCAGGTCACTGCTACTCGTCTTTAGGCGTCTCCAAGACACTAGATCTCCTAACGCCACAAAACCAGCCGGAGCATCGCTCCCCTTGGTCTTCAGCAGACGCACCTCTGGCAGTCCTAACAGCGGCCTTGCTCTGCACAGCGCGACCCTCGGCAGGGCTCGGCAGCAGACCGCCCTGCCCTTGCCCCTGCAGCCGCAGCCGCGATGACCCCAGTGACGCAGCAGGGCACCACGGTCCCTTCCCAGCCCCGCTGGACACGCCGCCGCGGGAGAGCACAGCGGCCCCCGAACAACATGACAGCTGTCTGCTTGGGAGACAATAGCAGCCCTGTTCCCTCGTTGCATATTTATGAAACGAGCGAGAAGAATGACTTTGCTATGGGGAGACACAAAAGGGCTGTGTGCACGGCTGCCGGGGCTGGGACCGGCCTGCTCCTCCCGGCCATCACCCGCAGCTCCAGGTCTGTCACCCCGCCATCACCCGCAGCTCCAGGTCTGTCACCCCGCCATCACCCGCAGCTCCAGGTCTGCCACCCCGCCATCACCCGCAGCTCCAGGTCTGTCACCCCGCCATCACCCGCAGCTCCAGGTCTGTCACNCACCCCGCCATCACCCGCAGCTCCAGGTCTGTCACCCCGCCATCACCCGCAGCTCCAGGTCTGTCACTCCTGGGTGCCCCGCCAAGGACCCGTCCCAGTTACTGCACCACCTGCCCAACTTCTCGGCCATAAGGAACATCGCCCCGGAAAGGAGGGGGAACCCTCCCGTTCCTGTCCTGGCCTTGACACCGATTTAACACTACCGACTTGTTTGAACCTTTCCCCACAGCAGGGAAGCCGGATGCACGTGCGCCAGCGCGAGCCGACCGCTCCTTGGGCACAACCACGAACTCGAGGCAGATGTGAATGCGCAGACGCAGAACGTGCAGCCTGACAGCGAATCTGCAGCAGACAACAGCAGGGTGACGCACGACTTTCAGCTCTTACGAAGGTGCTTTTGAAGGTGTTTAAGGCAGAGGTGTCTACAAAGAAACAAAGTTGTACCTGGAATACTCATTTCTGTCCCAGATACACAAAAAAACAGGAACCAAGGCGGGGGGAAAGAGCTCCGCATTTAAAGATTGCCTTAGCGATGTTTGAGGAAGGCAACTCTTCATAAAGACAAGATGATGACAATCAGAAGGAAAAATAGTTCAGGACGGGACAAAATGCATGTAGACCGTTCACTTCATCAGTAGCAACTCCAACCAAAATATGAGCACGTTACTGCTGGGTAATTTTCTCACAACTGTGAAACATCTCCCAGATGCAGGGAGAACATTCCAGCTTCATCCCAGGTGAGACATCTTCCGCAGCGTCCATGGAAACACGCCTTCCGCAGGCCTGCACACGCCGGTAAGGACCAATTAACATTTTTCCAGGTTATAGCACTTCCACTCAAAAGCCACGATTCTTAGAAGTACTTTTAGATGAGCGTGTCAAATTAAAGAGCTGCTTAGTAATGAGATTTTTATAGAAGAGCTAAAATTAAAAACCTCCAAAGAACTGGACAGTGTTGTTCTCCCTCACAGACCTTTTCATAAGTCTATTTTCACACCATTCCTTCTCCGGGCCCCATCTCTCACCCCAAAGCTGTCATTACCTTACTCAAACCTGTTTTTACTCACTCTCAAATTAAGGCCTAGAAGTGTCAGCGAGACGTCCTATCTCCTCTAGCCACGTGGATGTATGGCACCGGGTCTCCTGCAACGGACAAGCCGAGGCCCACGGTTCTACGAATTTCCACTTATTTGCCTGGGGAACCAGGCCAGAAGGTAGCTGCTAGAGAGACCTAATCCCCTTCTAGGATGCCTTGTGAACCACCTTTGGGCAGCACTGAATTATATGGAGCCGACAACGGAGCAAAGCCGGGATCTACAGAATTCAAGCTCTCACGGTTTGGACACTCTGGTAATTCTATTAAGTCATTTCAACTATTACCCACACACTCTTAATGAATGCCCTCCCCCCTTCTCAAGGGCAAGAGTCACAGCTGGAAAATCCTGCTAGACGAGGAGAGCTGCCGCAAGTGGAGTTGCCGCATTCGGGGCTGGCCCGTACGCCGGCAGAGCTGGTCCCCCGCCCGTCACCCCGGTTCCCTTTGGAAAGGGTCACCAATACCTCCCGAGACAAGCAGGAGATGGATGCCACCGTTCTTGTCCGAGCACGATGTTTTTACGATAACAATTAGCTGTCCTGACACATGCACGCGAGTAAAGAGCTTAATGGGTTGAGAAAGATTCCCTAGTTAGGGACGAGCCAGGAAAAGACTGGTTCGCCCGAGGCACCTCGGAAGGTCCTCCAATACGGCATGAAATAATATTGCACAGGCGGGGAGCTGGAGAAGATCTCACCGCAGTCTGAGAAACAAGCCGCAGATCTGGAGACGAGGCCACGGCCCATGCTGCCATGAAGCTGTACGTACGCCTCTGTAACGCTCTGCTGTTCCCTGAGCGCACGCCAAGAGGAGAGCTGTATTTATCTTTAGAAACATTAAGGCATAAGAGGAAGTAATTAAAAAAAAAATCTGTCTGTTTCCGAGAGCTTGTCCCAGAGAAGTGTTGTTCAGGGCCCTCAGGGTTACGGGCAAAGAGAGAGATAAGCGTTTTACAGCTGCCTACCACTTGTCCACCCATTCCCATTTCTGGAAACGCTCCCTGCCCGTACGTAACAGGAAGTCCTTAATAAATACCTCGGGCTTAACAGCACGATCAGTTAAAGCTTCCACACACACAGAGAAAACAAAAAGGGAAAGCCCTGCACACACCGCACGAGCCATCACCACGCACAACGTACCTTCGCTGAGCTCGAGCTGCTGAAAAGAGAACGCCAGACCGTTCCAGGGCAGGTCGAGCTTCAGAAACCCCCTTGGAAGAGCCTTTCATGAAACTCCATCCCAGGTCATTACAGCCAAAGAAATACGTCATTTTGCAAGGCTTATATGCAATTAAGAGCTGCAATCTGACCAGTGTCAACCGTTTGGTGATGAGGATAAGATGATGTATGTCCAGAGGGTGTTTCCTCTAAACGAGAGGGGAATTTGGACTCTCCAGTCAGGAGTGATACAGAGCCACGGAACCTGCTAACAGCAGCATCTTCCATCCGATGCCAAGAACTGGAAAAAGTGACACGAACTCTGTTTTTTATTTTCTCTTGAAGGAAGGACTTACTCCAAACAACGTGTCCTCATTCTTCTACCTATGCACCTCACTTACGGTGAAGAGATGACTGCCTCACAGCTAGAGGCACACGAGGCACGGAGCGACCAGACACAGATTCCCCATCCTGGGAACGCTGCAGGGTTCTCCTGGAGCTCGCGTGGGAGGCGCGTCCCCGTCTGATTTCCCCTCAAAGCTCGGCAGGCCGACGCAGAAAGACCATTGCAGCACATGCTAACGGGAGGGGAATTCAGTTCACAGCAAACATTGCCAGCTGCCTGATAGTGCACTGGCTTTTAAGATGCTGTGATTTGCATAACCCTAAAATATTTCCCAGTGAATGCAGAGGCTCTTCTACAGGGAAGCTATGTTTACTGAAAATAGGTTTGCCCATCTTTTATTTTGAAGGCTACTTAGAATTAAAATTGAACTCTCAAATTTCCACAAACCACAACTTGAAAGCCACTGCTTCAGCAAAACTTACCGGAGAACCCAATTTACCAAAAAGCAAGAGGCAAAACTGCAGCATCCCAACGCTGCCCATAACTGTACTTGGACTGCAGAAGGAATCTCCAGTACAACGTGAAAAATCTCAGATTCTGAATGTCTGCATTTTTTTTTCCTGTGGAAAGGCTGAGGGCAACAGGAGCAAGAGCAATCTGACTTGGGGCTGTCCACCTGCTATTTCAAAAAACCCCCAAACCAAAAAAGCAAACAAAAAAGCAAAAACCCACCAAACTTGTGGGAAGCATGTCTGCCTAATCTAGGCTACTGGAGCAGGCTCTGTTTGCTGACAGCACGTTAATGATGCTGTAAATGGACTGAATGCAGGGCACGCTAACGCTTTTGCAGCTTTGGGACTCCCAGTTACCGGACACCACTGCTGAGCAGCACGGTGCAGCTGGGGGACAGTTTTCAGGAACCACCATTACCGTGGACGCAAGCGTGTTTCACACCCAGGTCTCCAAACGGCTGCCTCACGCAGGCTGAGCCTAACAACTTTAGGTGTACCTCAGCTTTGCGCTACAGGAACTAGACATGGCGAAAGGTTTCAGACTAGCTTGGGGAAAGAGTGCAGGAAAGAACTGGAACAGATTACAGGTTCAGGCAGGGCTATCCAGGAAAATGTGCGCATAGGGAGAAAGGTCAGGAGGCGGTTGAAAGGGACAAATTTGTCTTCTCCAATTAGTTACTGTAATAAGTATTTTCAGTGCACAGCAGCTGATATTTGGTGGACAGAGACCTGCTGATTTATGCCTCTTCCTTTCAAACCCTTCACGATGCGTTTAAAAGCACAGCTGCTTTCGCTGCTCCGCCGCGATGCACGTGCGGATGGAAAGGATCTGCCAGCCTCACAGCAAACTCACGTCGTAGCCGGTACAGCAGGAGCGGGACCCTGTGTCTGCTCAAGAACTATAGTCACTAAGTAGAAATCATGAAAAAAATCACTAACAAACACTGTTAACGCAGAATTAAGGTGACCCTCGCGCTCTCTCTCGCCTTCCAGGGCGCTGAGCAGAGAGCAGCAGACACCCGGAGAAGGGAGGTCGCAGCACATGCCGACGTTACCTTAACTACCTTTTCTCACCCTGCTGCCCCTCGCTGCCACAGAGCCGCTATGCCAGGTTCGGTTTTGAACCGCGGGCGAAGGAGCTAATGAACTCAGCGGAGCTGCAACCGATGCTGAGCGGTGCAGGATGCTCTGTTCACCCCATTTTCTGCCTCCGGCTCTAACCACGGGCAGGTGCTGCTGCCGCTTCCGAGGGCGCAGCTGCACAACGCGTGTCCGTAGTTGTGCCCACAGGCCTTCATCACGGAAGCTGCTGGCAGCGAGCTGCAACACAGAGCAGGGCGAGAGTCAAAACAGGAAATAAAAGATTAGGTTAGACAGACTACGGTGCCCAGTGCTGGAAGGGCTGCAGAGCCCAGCAGATGTAGGGTTACTTACGTGGAATAGGCTCAATACCTGCACATCTCCTTCCCGATACAGGATAAGCAAAGAGAAGGTGTTCAGACTGCTACAGTGGGCTCATGTACTGGGTCATCATGAGAGGGAAGACTGTGCGGTGTACCCCAACTCAGTACTTCCACTTTACACAGATACACGTTACACAACTCCATGCTCTGAAATGGTACCAGGTGCTAAGGCAACTAACCAAAGGGGTTTTGAGAAACGGCTTTTGTTTGGTTGTAGCCTCTCGGGCTCAACCTGAACTGAAGAGCCGGACAGCACTGCAGGCTGTGACCAAATCTCCGTGTTCAGCAAGAGGGCAGGCTCACACCGCAACACCAACGGGTGAGGAATCAGCCCCAGAATCCAGGCTGACACATTCAGAAGGAGAAATAACGCCTTGCGGAGCGAGATGTGAGTGCAGAGAGGTCTTATGGCTACTTCGGGTCACTACAATCTGACATGAGGAGAGAAAATCTGGAGGAATGAGGCTGCGCAGGAAGCCCAGACAAAGCTTCCAGGCCAAGCGATAGAGGCTTGCGACAGCACGGGAACGCATGGTCGCGTGCCATGCTTCCAGACCAAAAACTAGCAGGATTATGCCCAGTTTGCTCATCCAAGACATTCTCTTTCAGCTACAAGCTCAAGGTGGCAAGAGGCCTTTATGTGGTGGCCTACAGAATTCGGAAGGCAGCTCCTCATGCACCCAAAAGGACGTGCTCCTGCTAAACTCCTCCTCGGAGCCCGGCAACCAGCAGTCCTTGGGAATCCTGCGCTAAAAAGCGACCACGACGAGCTGCAGAGCCTCGGGGCTGGCTCTCCCTGCCCCGCTGTGGCTTCCTCCCCTCTCCGCCACTCCGATGCGCTGCGGAGGCAGGGACAAAGCTCCCGGCCAGCGCGTCCGGCCGCGGCGAGCCACGGAGCTGCCCCCTTCAAGCGGCACCGCAGCGATCCTCGTCCGTCACCCACGAGTAAACACCGAGCGCAAAGCAAACGGCGCGGCCCACGCAGGGCTCCACAGACGCTGGGGGAGGGCTCGGAGGAGGGTTGCTAAAAGCGTTTTGGGGAGGAACCTATTCTATTTTTGCCTGATGCCAAATTCCAGTTGCTTCCCAGGGGAGCTATCAGGCAGCTCCCAAAGGCGTCCCGCACCGATAATTACAGAGCCGGGCCACCAACATTTCCCCAGGCCTAAAAACAGCACCTGCTATGCTAACTCTTCCCTCCTGGCTGCGCGACCCGAGCCAGGCGGCAGCGACAGCGACGGAGGAGTACCGAGACCTCCTCCGTCCACGCGCACGCAGCGGCTCCTCCGGAAACGGCCTCCAGCCACGCAGACGAGGACAGGGCCGCTAAGGCAAACCCCGAATCCGGCTGCTCGGATATGCTGTGCCTCGGCTACCCAGAGCCATTTTCAGTCTCGAGTTTTAGGACTTCGCAGCCTTGCTGACACAGTGAGGCTGACAAACAGAGATGGTCAGTTTTCTGTTCATTTTCCATAATTGGGTCCCCAGTTCACGCTCCGCCTGCCGCAGACCAGGCTCCATCGCTTTCCCCCCTCTTTCCCACTGCTGAAGCCCCCACAGAGGGCTGCGTCGCACAAGCACGCTCTCCCAGGCAGGCAGCACCCTCAGGTTCACTACCAGCTCTAACACCAGCCATCCTTGGCCAAGCAGGCCCCAACATCTTCCTCCAGCTCTTCCCACCCGTACCATAATGGTGAAAAATGATGAGAAAGGAGCCCTCAGGAGCACAGCCATCCCACAACAGCTCACCCCCCCCGACTGTTCCAGCACGACGAGCACAGCCCGCTCCGCTCCGCACTGACAGCACAGCTTCCTCACCACAACGCAGAGGAAATAAGACAGGTTTATTCACACTACACAAATGTAAATATTTTATACATATGCTCAAGAGAGAAGGAAGCTACTTGAAATACACCAAACTGGGCTGAAGGCCTCGGGGAACACAGCAGTTACAAGCGAGATGCTCTGTGAGGCTGCCTCCTATTCCTGCTCACAAACTAGATCATTTCCCACACCTCTTCCCCGCATGAAACTCAACTAAACTTAGCCCTCTCCAAAGCTGGAAAAGATAAATCCTGCAGACGAGAGTACAGGCACCAGAGAGATCTCAGATCTGCTGGCTCAGACACTGAAGCTGGCCCTGCTCTGAGCGGAGGGCAGGACCACACGGTCTCCAGAGGTCTCTTCCGATCTAAACCACCCTCTGATCGCAAACGTCTACCTACTGCAAAGCAGCAGCATGTTCCAGCTGCCAGCGGTGCTCATAAACCCGCACCCGGAGCCCTGCAGGGAGGCAGCCTGCCTTCGTCCTCCTCACCTGCAGCGCCAGGCACTATCCTACAAAGACTGATTCCCTCTCAAATACCGGGGACCAGCGCTACCATCCCGGCCCTGCTCCTCCAGGACAGCACATCACCACTCCCAGGAAGGACTCCGGGAACGACCAAAGCCGGGGACAGACGGCACATCCGAGCGCGCTGGGGAGGGAAGCCAGCAGGGGACAGGCTCCCGCCGGCCTTCCCAGCTGCGGCCACGGGAGGCGGGGGTATCCCCCACGCCGGCAGAGCAGCCGCCGGCACCTCGGACACGAGCAGCTCCAGTTAGACGTCCAGCCCCTGCAGATGCTCACCGCCCGCCGGCATGGCCCAGCCCGGCCCACGGAGCTGCCCTGTCCCTTGCAGGGAAGGGCGGGCAGGAGGGGAGTCCTGACCCCCTTCCCCAGCGGGAGCAGGGTCTCAGCGCCCCGGGCAAGGGGCAGCGCGGCGGCCGAAGGCTCCTCGGGAGGCCCTGGGAACCGGCCGCACCGCCGAGCTCCCAGCCACGCCGCCTCCGAGCGGAGATTCGGGAAGTGTCACGCTCAGAGACGACAGTGCTGGACCGTGGCACCGACCACCGTACCCTTCACGGGAAGGTGTGAGCGCGATAGCGTGGTCCCAGCCCGGGTGACCGTCCCCTCAGCTCTCTGCAGGCTCAAGCTTCTCCTTCAGCTCTTTTCTGGAGGCATTTGTATAGGTTAGTTGTAGGTTTTTAGTTGTTAAGCAGGCCCCATGCCATGGAGAGCAGCTCTGCTCTCAGCTGGAGCGAGGTGGACAAGCCAGAGCCCTCGCTGCTGGGGCGGTCGGGGCAGGCCCCGGTCCCTGGCCCGCGCACCCTCATTTCCCGGTATTTTGAGGGAAGAGCCCATGGGTTCCTTCCCAGGACGCTGACCCTGGCTCCTTGCAGAGCTCTCATTTTCAGTATCACTCTTGGCCCGTAAAATGCTGGGAAAGAAAAGCTAAATTTGGCCTTTTGGCTTCCCCAAAGCCTGGCCGGGAGGGCACGTAAGCCGGCCCCGTCCAGCCCCCAGGGGCTGCCCCGCAGCACGGGAGGGCGCAGCAGCCGAGCCCGGCTCCTCCGGCGAGCCCGCAGCGCTCCCGAAAGCCACGCGTGGACACGGCCAACCCCAAGCACCTATGGAAACACGCTGGCGTGAAGCCATCCATGCTCTCACTCTGCTCCACGTTAGTGCAGTCTACTTTTTTAGCCTAAACTTGAAATAGCCCTCATCCGAAATTATCCACGAATCCCGAGACTTCCGCGCGCTGCCAACGGCGCAGGAGCGGTACGGATGACACACACGGCTCAGCAAGCCGCGCGGCGCCCGCGGCCCCACCTCGGCTCCGGCCTCGGCCTCCCCTGCCCCGCGCGGCACTCTCTAGGCAACCCAAGGAAAACGACTGCGGAAACTATGCGGCTGCTACAGCAACTCCCAGTATTTTCAGCTAACAACCTCCAGTTCCATATGAGTAAGGGAGCATTTGGGACTGGCACTGCCAGCTGCTGTAGGTTCGATAAATAATGCTACCGGGGAGCAGCTGGAATGAAGACAACCCCTCACAGGCCACGGGACAGGGCAAACAGCAGTGTAAATGCTCAGTACGCGACAGCCTTCCCCAGGATCCCGGCCTGCTTGAGCTGCAGTCTGCTCACCACGTTCCCCCACGCTATACTGTAAACGCAGCGAGCATCAGTAAGCCCACGGCAGGCAGAGGGAGAAGCCTGGAAAGGGTGTCATTCCCGTCACCCTGCCCTTCTGCTACCCCTGCTCGGGAAGGGGCGATCTACCAGGCGCGCTGCTCAGGTCGGGAGGGCACGGACACAGCCTCCTGCCCGGCACAAGGGTCCTCCCGGTTCCACCTCTCCCCCAGTCGGGACACCGCTCGCGCGGTCCTCCGGGAGCAGGGCACCTGCAGAGGTCAAGGCTCTCCCCGACCGAGGATGTGAGACACAAAAGGAGACACTGCAGATTCCCACCTCCCCAGACAATCGCTGGAAACAAGCCTTTCCTCATTAAAGCAAGGCCATAAGGGAAATCTGCAAGTGTTGACCCACGGACCATGGCCTTATATGATTGTTTGGCTTTTGCACCACTGAAACATTTAGCTTGTGCTATGTTCGAGATGTTAACAGCGAGTCCCATTCAAGATCACGTACGGTCATGGACATCCACTTTGCTGGACTCCGAGACAAGCACAGGCTTCTTTCATTCCATCAGTTGGCTCTCGATGTCACCTGCATTTTAAGAAGAATCTAGTTTTGTTGCTTTACTCCGTTCCACCACTGATTTCCTAACAGGCCCTTGAACTACGTTACTCAGAAACACACAGTATTAGTGATGGAGTATACCTAGACCTACACAGATCACCGACTTGCAGCACTCCTTAGACATCTTATACTTTTTAGTTGTCAGTCTCAAAAGTGGGGGGTTCAATTTAACACTGAAGGCTGAAAAATAAGCGTAGCTTGCCAGATAGACTCTAGCTTACCTACAGACCTGCAGGAATCCACTTACCAGAAGTCTCTGGATTGTAGGAAGCCTCTTGCCACATCTTTATACCTCAACCTATGGTTATCTCCGATAAGCAGCACTGTCTACTAAAGCTATTCATTAATTACCACCTTTTTCAATCAGCAACACTTCAATCCCTTCTCTAGTCAGTTCAGAGCATTTTTTTTTGGTTAGGTATAACTTCCTTTTAATCTCATCACCATACAAGAAAGAGGCACTCATTCCAGTAACATATGAAGTTTATTGGGAACTACGCAGACTGATAACTTAGAAAATTATATTAAAAATACAAAACGTGTAGGGGTTTTCACCTTGAAGAGAACAACCTCTCTGCAATCCTGATAGCCCAGACAGATATGAGAGCATGGAAAATCCCAGTGCAAATTCAGTCAGCTTCATACCAGCAGGTGGGCAAGTCACCGCACCTTTCCCAGACTGGAGCAGCAGAGCAGAGTGAAAAGGGACACAAAAGGCCAAAAAGTCAGGAAACAAAGGGAAAAAAAAGACTAAGTTGGCAGAGACCAAGGTGTATTTTAAAAACACACTGATCTGGACACTGATGTCCAGGAGTCCAGCTGCAGCCGCAGCTCGAACAGGAACCGGCCGGAGCCGAGCGCAGCGCACAGACGCGCAAAGGGAAGCGGCAGCGGAGGCCGCGCGAGGCCCAGCAGCGGTCTGCACCGAGCGAACTTCCCCGGGCCTGAGGAGCCCACTGCAAGCGGATCTCGGATTGCCGTGCAGGAGCTAGCTTCACTTTACCCATCGCAGAGATGAGGAAGTGGGGCACATGGCAAAGCAGCAGCCACAGTAAACTATAAATCCCCATTTTATTCTCCAGCCACCACTTCCATATTTCCTGCTCCTGAAAGCAAGTTTGTTTGGAAACTCCAGTGATAAATATACGGGAATCCCAACTAGCAAATACTGCAGAAGTAAAAGAGGATTAGGAGCAAGACACAGCCACAGTGCACAGCAGAGAACGAAACTACCTTTAAGTTCCAGGACAAAATAGCTAAATGCCAGCACCTCTCCTCCATCCAACATGCTACCCACTTCGCTGGGCAATACCATAAAGCAGAGAAGGACAGGAGAAAAAAAAAGAAAAAAGACAGATAAGACTGTTCTTCATTGGCTTACAACTAAATACCCTAAGTCCCTCCCTTTCTAAGCATGCCAGGAAAAAAGAGGAGTGATCTAAGCACTAGCTCAGTGTGTCTCGACCCTCCTAAGAGATCACTGACATCCACAGAGTCTGCCAGGACCAACATCTCGTACCGCTGCAGAAGGAGCTTTTGTTCTGCGGTGCTCTGTGCAGGAGGCGGCTGCAAGAAACAGCAACGGAACGGGAGCTGCCTGTCAGACCGGGGAATAGGTGATGTTCACAAGAAAAAAAACGTGCTGTGAGTGACAGAATACCAAAAATACGAGATACAAAGCCCAGAATCAGTCTGCTTTCACAGGTGCCTAAGCTAGAGTCAACAGTGCTGGTATTGAGAAGTGACTTGTGTTGTGTTGAAGCGGGAGGAAACATCATTTATAAAGATGTTACTAATCCTTGTAGAAAGCGTTGCCAGCAGTGTGCACACTTTTCTGGCACGACATATAACGGGGTGCATAAACCACACGGAAAGGCCCCCATGCGCAGCGTAAATCACCGCTGGAAAGCCAGGACTCTGCGGGGTGACCAGAAAGGCTCCTTCAGAGAGACCACTTGGCTCAGCGCAACTAGCGATGCGACAGCTGCCCCTTCCCGCAGCCGCGCGAGCAGGTCTCGCAGGAACCGCTCCACAGGCCTTCTGACTCCCTGAAGGAACCCAGCCTACCTCAGCGAGAAAAAACTCGACCACGTGGCAGGACGATAAAGTCTCCAACGAGCAGAATCAGCTCTGCACAAGGTACGGTCTGCTACCAGAGAGAGGCCTTCACGCATGCCTGCAGGTAGGGGCACCCCACGAAGGCAGCACTTGCCTGTGGACTCCTGAAGGGCTGTGGGGGTTGTGGCCGCTCTGATGTTTGCAAGTTCATAGCAGCTGTGGAGCACAATTCTTCAGTCAGTCGGTCACCTTCTGGAGAGCTAACAGGGTCCCTGCTGCAGCGGGGACAGCCCAACTGACACGTTAAGATGTGCAGGTCCAACAGGACCTCAGCACTCGCAGCCAGCGAGGACAGGAACGCTGCAAAACCAGTGCCCAGGCCCAGTGCTGATGGGGAGGCTCGGAAGGGCCGGCGTCCTCGAGCCTCGCTGGAAGAGGGGAGGGGAAACGCTTCCCTCAGCGCCTGCTGCGAGGAGATGCAGAACGAGTCTCACCTGCCACTGCTGAACTCCAGCAGGTCCAAAGGAGAGCAACCAGAGCCCGCAGCCTTCCTTAATCTAGAATTTATTTCAGATTAATCCAGTTACCCCCCACCTGGTAACAACGATCATGTCTCCTTCTTCCCCACTCCTTCCTCCTCCTCCTCCCACAGAGAGGACTTAACTAGCTGGGAAGTACCAAGTTGTAAAAACTGACCATCACCAGAAAACCACGAAGAAAGGAAACGTAACTTTCTTACTGTCCACAGTGCTGGAAGACTGAGGAATCACTGAGGTCTGTCACTGCAATACAGACCCGCGAAAAACCCGACAGCCCGCTCCAGAGCTCCCCGGCCGCAGCGTTTCCGCGCAAGGCGAACCCTGGAGCCGGGGCCCTGTGCCCTTGCCGGGTGGGGTGCGAGAAGAGGCAGCACAAACAGGAACAGGAAACAGGGCAGAGGTGGAGCAGCCCGCTCATCGCCCGGCTCCAGCTCCGTGCACACGGCTGTCCCAGGAAGGCTCCGTCCGGGAAGGTCAGCTCCCCCAGAGACCGCCGGGAGGGCGGGGGGACGGGGCAGGCCGGGGCAGGGCAGCGCTGAGAGAGAAGTGAAGCAGAGCGGTTCCTGCAGGAGCCTTTCGGGATGAGCCAGGCAGCCCAGCAACCCGCGCCCGGAGGAGGAAGGGGCTGACGCTAACGCGAACTGAAAACACCATCGATTACAGGTTTCTCTACGACAGAGAACTAACTTTCCCCTGAAGCCCTTCAGCCTCTCTGCGGAGCTCCACGCTGACAGCTCCTCCATGAGCCGGGACGAGTTTTCCAAGGCAGGGAAAATCCTCCACAGCGGCAGCCTGTGTGTGTTGTGCACAGTTTTGCACTTTTAATCTCCCGAGAAGGGAATGACAGGGACGCACACACCGAGCAGAGCTCTCCTCGGGACAGCTGAGAGGGGCGTCTGCACCGATAAGCGCGAAAGGCTCAGGGCAAGGCAAAAATCACTCAAACCAGCGCTCGTCCCACGCAGCGGAGAGGAACACGGTGCTCCCAGAGCCCAGGAGCTGGCCGAACTGAACGGGCTGCGCGCTGGGGTTTGCCTGACAAATTCAATCCCACAGCCAGCTGCGCCATTTCTAGAAAGTTAACTCTTCTCTCACCTAAAGTGCTGTTAAAAATCGCTGTTTCCTTCCACCCTGAACACATCCCATCCGGAGCTGAGACGGGAGAGCCGAGCAGCGGGAAAGCACATACCCCAAACCGCAGTCTCAGACCTCTGCGCCTTGCGCCTCGGGAGCAGGGCAAGGCCAGCAAGCTGCTCTCCACCTTTAATCCCTTCGTAATTAGTAGACGAGCTCCTGTAAACACGAGACCGCCACTCCACACTAAGTGACTGAACCCAAAGCATCTTAGCGTGCCAGCCGGCACAGAACCCCTGCAGCGGAGATTAGCTGGATTAAAATGTCTCCGGCAGCTCTTCTACCGGCTACCTATGGATACCACCAATACGCAGGTAGGGCTCATCTCGGGACCTCCTAAACTCAGTCTGGTGTTACAAAGCAAGCTCGTCCGAAGCACAAAACACATAATCTAGAAAGCCTTTAAGAGGCAGAGGTGGCTCTTCAGGTCGTCAGCGGGAAGGACGGGTAGTGCCACACTGAATAACAAGCCCAGGCTGCGTCCTGCAAGCCCCTGTGCCCGGGAGTTGTTCCCAGCGTCACCAGCCGGTTCAAGGTGCCAAGCAGAGCAGCTAGTGCCGTTCAGCTCCAACTCCTTCGGAATAGGGTATCAGCATTTTTTGGACAGTCTCCTTCAAAACGGCGCTGCACACAGCACTTCTCAACTTTACCCGAACCGTAGAGCAGCCGTTCTGTAGCTGGGACTGCTCTAGCTCGGGGAAATCCCAAGGCATGTTCTGTGCTCGACAGACACGCTGGCGTGACGGACATGGAGACGGACCCATTGCAGCCCCAGGGGAGAAACTTTCGGGAAATCTGAAGGACTTCAGTCAACTCAGTGTAGGACATGCACTATCTGACTGATAAGGCAAGGAAGCTAAATTAAGTCTAATTCCTGTGAGCTGGAAACAAAATTCTCCTCCACCTCCTCCAGAAATGAACACAGCAGAAGCACCAGGCAGGCAGAGAACATCATTCTAGGTTTGGCTGCTTCTCTCTCTGCCCAGGCTTGCAAAACTGTGCTCCCCCCTCCAGGTTTACAATCCCTAAAAGCGGATCCTGGAAACCAGAGAAAAATGCTAAAAGAGTTTCCATGCGGCTTGCGGAACTCCCCCCTGACCACAAGCCAGAAATTCCTCCTCGTCTGAAAGAATGCAGAAGGAACGAAAGACCCCGAAACCGATTCCGAAAGCAAGGAAAGACAGGAAAACCTAACAGGAGTAAGAAAGGTCTTAAAAGATTAAAAAACTGCCTGCTGAGCAGCTGAAATCACAACTGGAAGCTTGGAGAGATGACTACAAAGTCAAAACATCATCAGGAGAGGGGATGTCAAAGCCCCTCAGTAAGAGCAAGGTCAAACGGGCGCTGAGAGACGAAGCGGTGCTTCACACACCAGCCCCCAGCACCCGCGCGGGGGGCGCGTTCCTGGGGTCCTTCCCTGAGCAGCGATCCTGATTTCAGCAGGACAACTGGACCTCTTCCAGCAGCAATCCCAGCAGCCAACGCAGTACCAAGAGCTCCTGCCACGCGGCGCTCCAAGGCTGGAAGGGTGCATTTGCAAACGTTTCAGCCGAGCCAGCTGCACGACACGGAGCCTGAGCAGCCCTCGGCTCGGCCGACGATGCGAAGCGACAGCCTGTACCGCTTGGTCAGGCCCGAGTTCTCGGGAAGCTCAGGAAAAAGCAGCAACAGCTCATTTTCATTTCCTAAGGCAGGAGAACCTGGCTCGACCTCCATGCAGTATGTAACGATGGCCACGAACCACAGCGCCCCTTACTCAGGGCCAAGAACTGCATTTTCTACGTATGACAAAACTTAAAGAATAGGGAAACAGTACTGCTGTGACGTGCGACGGTGCTGGCAGAAATGAAGAACTCGCTGCTCCATCCAGCTTCCTATAAAAAGCACAGAGGAGAAATTTCAGCAGACCGAAAGCTATTAGTGTACTTCACTAATGCATTTCTACTGTGAAGAGTCTAGTCTCTGCCTACAGCCACGGAAAGAGGACTTTCCAGCCTTGCGATAACTGCTCAGACTTCAAATGGCAATTGTTCATTTTTGCTGCTGTTCTGCCAGAAAAATTAGGCAAGAAACTCTTGTTCTGACAGCAGAGGCTGAACAGCTCAAAGATCTAATTCATCACTATTTCAGTCCTTTTTTCCTACAGCATTTCACCTTGTATTGCAAAGTCTGCTGTGTACAAACTGCTCTCCAGAAGGTGAACACGTGTGCTGCTCCCGATGAAAGTAAGGCGTGTACTTGATTTGGACCTAATTTAATTTTATTGTGTCTTTAAGTAGAGACTAATTTGAATAAAAATGAAGTGAAAAGACCCCCTTTAGAGAAAGAAAATTGCAACAGCTTTTATAGTAACCTGCTTCTCAGCTATAATAAAAGTATTGTTAATGCCAGCACTGAAGTCTTAAAGACTCTAAAGGTTATTTCAGCTGGAGAATAAAAACAGCCAGAAGATGCTGTGAGCACGAAGGCTACACAAGACGTTTTCTGAATGACCGTTTTCCCTCCAGCCCCGGCCCCGGACAGCCTCACTGCTAAGGCCAGCGGCCTCCTCCACAGCCCCAGCGCTCACCACCTCCACCGCTCTGCTGCACGCCACCGATCTAAGCCCAAGGCAGGTTTCCATGAGGATGACTAAATGTGAAGAAAAGCAAGCAATATCTTCTATACTCCCCATTCACCCAGGCTTTAGAAAGCGCTGCTTCTGTGAACGCTTGAGGACATGAAATCACTCTTCTGTCTTGAACAGCCCCAACTACGTGAACATTACCAGCTGTTAGCTACAGCCGCCCCAGCTTGGTTGTAAAGGACTATCTAGGTATTTCTAATCTTCCCAAACTGAAATTATTTTTAAAAAAGGAAAAAAGTGGTTGGAGCATCTGACTCAGCAGTGTAATGCCTATATTCACACGACTCATTAAGTGTTAGTCAGTATTGCTATAAATTCATACACAAGCCTGAACTACTCGGCAGTGTCCCTCCTACAAATACCATAATGCCAATTATCTGAGCCGTCAGCGGCTTTAGGTCACTGCTATAATTCCGTGGCCAAGATGGGTGAAGGGAGATACTGATACTCATTACTGTTTTTAGTAATGTCCATTTTTAGCAATGCCCTATCAACCAAAACGGCTACACTACACGACCAGGGCTGCCCAACTGTGCTCAAGATTCACGCTGGCGGCTTCCAAGGAGTCCAAAGGATGCCCTGGCCCACAGGCAGCACGTAAAACGCTGATGCCAGCCACAGTGCCACAGCTGCCGGAGCGGCAACACTCCGGTCCGAGCCAAGGGGCCGGCCAGTCTCCGCATTTCAAACTTCCCATCGTGAGGCTATTTGCACAACACAGAGTACACCAACAGCTGCAATAAAACACCAGCTTGCAAGTCTTACCAACGTCTGACTGGTTCCTAAAGCACCAGGGCCGAGCTGCAAACCCCTCACAACACAACAAGTTTGTGTATTCGCGCTGTTTCAGCTCCCTGCTGAGAGACAGGCTGGGCAGAGAGAAACCGTAAATGCCCAGCGCCAACCTGGGATCCAATGGCTGCCCTTAGGCAGGTAGCACATCCGAGCCTCCCCTCCCGAAAGGGGGATAAAATACCCCTTTATTTAGATTCCCAGGGTGGCCATGAGTCTGTACAGCAAATAAAGTGAAGAAAGGAAGCACTAAGTTGTTGTTGTATTTTACTATTCTTTTCTCTCAGCTGAGAGCCCAAACTGTGCTCCACACATTCGCCCTCCAGACAACTTGTATTCTGACTACAAAGTGAAAGATTGCAGAGACGCGGCCAGCAATGTTTTAAAGGAAAAAAAGCCTCCGAAACATGCACGCTTCCCTAAGCTTTAGCACAGTGTAAACAACAAACTTCCACCAACAAGGTAAGCTCATACGGCGCAGCCCGAAGCTCAGTTAATCGGATTCACGCAGCCGAGGTGTGGGGGCCCGCAGAGCTGCAAGGCAAGAAATCCTGCAGATCCTGCCCACTGCAGCAGCCAGCGTGCGACCAGACTGCAGTAGATCTAACGCGTAAAAAAAAAAAGCAAACACTGCTGCTCTCTTAATTCTCCTTTCAATCCACACAACAGAAATGTCCCTCCTGCCAGAGCAGTGGAAAATTCTCATTTATGCACACAGTTCAGCTTCACAATACAAAATTTCGCTTGAAACAAGAAGACAACTTAATGCAAAAAATACAAACAGTGGCAAACACGTTCAGCTGACTCAGAGAGCAGTCTGCAATGCATCGGACCATTAAGGAGTTATGTAGCTCTTTCTTGCCAGATTTGCTCCCTTAAATCAGATTTCACAATTTATCCCAAGAGACTTGAGGGGAAAAAAAAAAAAAAAGTCTCTAAGATGATTCCAATAAAGAAATGCCAGAGAGAGGCAGCTCACRACAGAACCAAAGTTTGCATGTCCAAACACTCTGACCATCTCTAAAGAACCTGCCCCCCCCCCGAAGGGGCTACGTGTCCCGTTATAGAAGATACGTCAGTAAACTAAGTCACCAGGTGGGGAGAGAGAAAACGAGGCCAGAATAAAAAGTGATTCTGTCTAAAATAAGAGATGAAGTAGAGGAATTTCACAAGGAGGAAAARCTACTAAAGCAACTCCTTGAAACAGGCAGCACCCACCCCATCACCACTTCATCCTCCATCCCCTGCTGAAGTCGTAGGGCTTGATCTTGTCACCGCCACAGCAGGGAAATACCTTCCCTAACATAAGGCTATATCCACTTTTCAAGCAGATTTCAGTCTCTTGACATGTCTGAAGTTTTTTGTACAAGATAACAGGAACTTATATAGCTACATGTTTATAGATGGAAATAATGACTGCAGTGTATGTACCATCGTGAGGAGAAGGCTCTCTCTCCAAGATGAGGATTGTGCTGTGTTTCGTAACAGCCGTCAGTCCCTGCATTAACCTGATTGCTTCAGCAGAACCACTCCATGCCACCTCTTCTTCCTCAGCCGAGTGCTCTGTACCCGGCTATCGCGTTGAGCTCTGACCCGCACGGTCCCCCCAAGAGGAGGCATCCCAGTGACTCATCCGACACCAAAGGAGGGAGGCAGAAACGGTGAGCGTCGCGGCCATGCGGACAGGGCCACACCAAGCTCTGGCGGCCTCCGAGCTTTCCGACTCTCACGTGACCTGCAACAGGCCCTGCCTCTGCCAGGGACGACACTCTCCAAGTCTCCTTCCCAGCATCCAACTCGGAGAAAAAGCACAGTCTAGATTAAAGAGATGAAATAGGTAAAGCAAAACTGAGCGAGTCTAGGCAACTCCTTTAATCTTCACCGGTTTTTCAGTATTACTAGTCAAGGAAAGTTAACCGAGAGCTTACCGCGCAACAGGAAATCAGGCTCTGCTCCAGAAACAAAACCTCAAGAGAAGTCAGGGTCCAGCCCCCATAGGACACCACAGCCCAGACTCCTTCCTGGGAAATCCTGGTTAGTCAGGAAGCACGGGTCTCTCTAACAGGCTAAAACTCGGTGCCATTTTGACCAGGAAAGACTGTACGTATCCCGTATCTGCCGAATCTCCCCAGTGAGCCACCGGTTGGAATCCGCGCCCTCCTCCCCGCCGACGTGCAGAGCGGGACGAGCTCGCGGAGCCCCAGGGGGTCGCACGGCCTCGCCAGATCCCTGCAGCTCAACTCCTTTTTGGCACCTGACACTAACAAACCACCGCGGAGCGATATGGGACAGAATTCACTCCATCTATCTCATAACCCTCTCTTTAACTATATTTACCTACTTAGATTAAGCGCTTTGGGCTGAGGGCTGCACGCGCTGTCCACCCAGGAGCCTACAAAGCTCGCTGCCCACACGCAGACGTTACTCAAACACGACATGCGCTCCAACAAACCTCGGCAGCAACCAGAGCATCCAGCCCGAGCTGCAGTGTGAGCTAGCACAACCCGATGAGCTCCCCTCTCTCCCCCACTGGACCCAGAGAGGGAGTCCACATTTTCCAACAAGCATTTCTGGGAAGCGATCCAAGAGAGCTTAGCAATCTTCCTACCCAACCCCCTCCTACAGAGCCCCTTCCTCATCCTCCTTTGGCCAGAGATTAGGCCCAACGCCAAGGTTAGGAGATCAGGTTTTGCTTTCAGAGGTGGTGCAGAATGACAATCTCGATTTTAGAGCGGCTTGGCCTCGCCCCGTCGTCACAAGACGAAAGCCGGTGGAGAGGAAGCTCCCTTTAAGCCACCCCGGCGCTTGGAAAATTCCACTAACCCCAAAGCCCTGATGGGCTGAGACGAAACAGCAAAGCCAAACAAAATGATCAAGTTGCAAACAATTTAACTGAAAAAGAAAGGGAGGATTGCAGCAGCAAACTCTCTCGCCCCAGCCCCCGACAGAAAGAACAGCCTGCTCTCCAGGGAAGAAAGCCACACAACCGCTATCGGAGTGCTGGCGGAGGCTCCCAGCACCTCCCCAAACCCAAGACGACAGGCAGAGCATGGAAGAGCAGGTAATCGAAGGAGTCCGAGTTTTCGCAGTGGTGTGAGCTGCAACAGCAGATTCCCCCCGGACCCCAGGAACTCTTTCCAGGACGGCACTGGAAACACGCAGTCACAGAATTCAGGTCCGAGTGAACAGCTCCGACCGGATCCACAGTGCCCTGCTCGTCCCCGGCGCCATGCCACCACCCGGGACACGGTACTGGCGGCGGCTGCTCAYGCTTGTTCCGGGCAGAGTCCGGCTTTGGTCCCAGCACTGGGGATGCAATTCCGCAGGATCAGAGACATCCCCGGAGTCTTCCTCAGAGAGACGCGTAACTGTCCAGCCACAACGCGGTCCATGACCCACCCGCTACCGCGCAGTGCGGACGTGGTCAACCACACCACAGAGGCAAGGCAGCGGAGAGCAGCATCTCTCCCAACCAACCACCAGCTCTCAGGGACAGACCCCCAAGAAAAACACACACTACCCTRTCACCCAAGCAAAGGAAGGCACTTCTTTCACGTCGTCAGGTCTTGGCTGAAGACTGCTCTGAAGCCGGGCGAGGGAACGCAGACTGAAGACACTACCACCCTCGAATGAAGGGTGCCCGGAGTTATTCACACGCGTTTCGGACTTTCCTGTCATCCTCAGCTAGGAGCCGCACGCTCATAACGAACAGGATGAACCGAGGCMTTACACTGCTTCCTTGCAGCACAACCAATATTTCATTCTAAGCATTTGAAAAACACCTCCATACTAATTCTCACTGCCTATTGCTCGAGACTGCCTATAAAATAAAGGCTTAACGCATTACACAGACTCGCGCTGGACAGCAGTCCGAAAAAAGCCAGTCTGCCGCCCCATTTCAAGCTTTCAACTAAATAACCTCAGCACTGAGCATCTCACAGCAATGTGGGTGCAGAAGAAACCAAGTCAAACGCAGCCAGATTTGCTCCTGCGGGCTAAACAAAAAGAACACTGTAAGTGGAAAAATAATTTTTGTTCTTAATATAACAAGGGGAAGAGAAAACAAAAGTAAAACATTAATACTGAAAAAAGCAGCACAACAAACAACAAATAAACCACCCTGTAGTGCTATGGTTAATGCTTCAGGAAGGGAACACTGCGAAACACGTGCAAGCACTACACAGCGGGCTGCGAATACTTATGCCCACCGCACCAGCCAAGCGGCAGGAGCAAACAGGAGTTTCCCGAGACCAGGAGAAGCACCTTCGTTTATGCTGGATGCCGGCTGCTCAGTGATTTCTCGCACAGACCCGGCCCCGCGTGTCCGTGGGCAGCTGGAGGGCAGGCTGCAGAAAGCAGCCCAGCTGCCGCAGTCACGGCAAGTCGGGACCTCGCTGCTCATGTGCTTCCCAGCACCTGTCTCCTGTCAACAGCAATCATTTAACTCCCGCCCAGAGCAGCAGCTTCTTCCAGAGCTAAAGCAGCAACGGCTCCGTCATACAGCCCTCTAAAAGCTGCAGCTTCCTACAATGTGAATTTTCCCCAACCTCTCAAGCTAAAGGAATTGATTTTAAATAGAGGCAGGGGCCTGGACTGCTTCGCCCTCATGAAAACTGCAGCACGCAGATGGGCTGAACCCGGGGAGGAGGGAAAGCAGCTCCGAGCACCCCGGGAGAGCTCCACTTGGCACTCTGCAGCGGCACAGGCCACGAGGAGGTCGGTGACCCAGCCCTGGCAGCGCTTCTGCTGCGGAGGCTGCGATACCAGCTGGCGCTCGGTGCCTCGGCTCTGCGCTGGCAGGCTGCGGCCGGGCGAGCAGCCGCTCCTGCAAAGGGCCCAGCAGCCGGCTGCTCACCCGCTGCCCCAGCGCTGCGGCACCGCGAGGGAAACGCCTGCCCGCGGGGAGGGGAGAGGGCTGAGAGCAGCGTGCTGAAAYCCTGCAGCAAACGGATGGGTGAAGGTGCACGCAGCCGTGTTAGCGAGTGAAATAAAAACCTTGACACACAAAGCCACCGCAGAGATAGTTCTCCTCCCAAAAGAGAAAAGAAACTGCTGTCTGTCAAAGCAAGSAGTAGCTACGCGGCTGCTCCCCACCACAGCTCCCCCGAGAGAAGGGGATCGCCGAGGTTCGGGTCAAAGCCGCTTCTCAACAATAAGTTGATTCAAGTGCAACAGCTTTTCATCCCGTCTCTTTGGGTGCTTTCGGCTCGGAGCATTCGTCCCCTCCACACAATGGGACAGTCTCCGGCGCAGCGGGGGACCCGGAGTCYCCTCCGAGCTCCTAAACACGGCTCTGCAGCAGCACAAATGCGTCTGTTTCTTCCAGCGGCTAAGTACGGCCATCGGGCACTAGTCAGAGAATCAGGGTAAAGACTGAGGATTGCCCTCATGTGGCTGCACAGGCCGGACCTGACTTGCAGGCCGACCCTTCAAAAGCGGCACTGAATCTCATGCTACTGCTTCCTTATTTCTGAGATACTGCCAGGCCCCCAGAGCTCACAAACGTACGTCAAGAAAYGGAAGAATCCTATGGGGGGATTCTGGGATCCTCTGTTACCTCATACAAAATACAGCATTATATGATCCCCTCTGCCAGTGCAACAGGAGAAAAAGGGGAAAATAACCGTCAGGGAATTAGATGGCTATATTCTCCTGTGCTTGTTAGACAGATGTGATACAGACTGTCCTTTATGGAAGCCTTTTCTTATCTGGGTTTTAAGTGGTTCAAGAAAACTTACTCCAGGTTATCATGGGAATGCATCATATAACAGTGACAGAGTTCAGCTGCAAGTCCACTGCACTTCGCTCTATTTTCCCACATATTGCACTTGGCGGCTGCAAGGCCCTGGACCTTTCCTGAGTCTGAGGCAACGTGCAAGAGGATGCAGATTTCTCCGGACGCTTGGGAGACTCGGCATTTGTAACCTGTCTTGTGACCCATGAATAAAAAGTCTTGAGAATCACAAAGTATTAAATCCCAAATCGTCTCTCAAAGGTGGATTCAAACAACTCGCTGATCRTTAAAAGCAGGTAAATCGTTAGGTTACGTGGTAAGTCTCCGCACACAAGGGAGCACAGAGGAACATCGGAGGTGGGGGAACCTGAATAACGCCCTGCCCTGGCGACTCCCAGCCCATCGCAGCCCATACGAGGCTCATCTGCACCCACACAAGCGGCACAGGGGCCGGCGGGGGAGCCCAATAACCCAGGCAGAGAAAGGGGGCCCTGCCCCAGCCCCCCGGGGAGGCCATCAGCCCCACGGGCGCCGGGCGACATCAGCCAGAAAGCAGAACAGGAAAAGGGCACCGGTGCCGCCTGTGCGAGTGCCGAGTGTCTCTGCCGCGCTGCTCTGGGCGGCTGGCCATGCGGATACACATACGTGTGCTGTATAGGTGTCTGAGCGTGCCTGCGGGGAAAACACGCTCGGCTTCACTGCTGCTTGGACCTGGGGGCACGGAGCTGCGGCAGCCTTGCCTCTCAGGATTCAGACACCGGTAACGTAAATCAAACTGTTTTTCCCCCCCATCAAGAGCAAGTAGATTAAAAAAAAGCACACGAAAAGCTAGCAGAGGGAGGTGAGCTCCTTTGGGCCTGTCCGTGCGGTACCAGAACTGCCCTTTCATACGTCCCTCTCACAGGCTTAGAGCAAATTCCCCATGCATCGCTGCGATGCTCACGCCAATCAGGTGAGCAAAGAGACTGTGTCTATATAAGGGAAGACAACCGAAGGGCTGCGCGCTACTCAGAAAACCCCAGCTTCCTGTTCAGGCCCTYTCAGCCCACAAAAGCATTTTTTTTAGAGTGACAAAAGCAGACAATACCAGAAACATGATTCTAGTTAGCAATATAAAGAGGTAAGTGGAGAAGAACCTGCGAGTTTAGCGTGTCCCATGAGCTCAGGTGGCAGGAGAGACGAGCGTGGGCCCTGCTGCGTCGCCCACTTCACGAGCGGCCCAAGACCAGCGTGCTGGGAACGCTCCCCTTTAGTTGCTCTGAATACTTAACTCCTTGGTGCTTCACTATGAATCTCGGAACAGATGAGGCTGATYGATCCCTTCTCCAAAGGGTTTTCAAATCTAGACTCACACTTGTGGTTCAGCAGAAGTATTGACACCTGTTTTATAGGGGACAGGTTACAGGAGCAAGGCCACATTACTACTCAAAAGCTGGCATGCTTTAATTAGCATGGTGGAACAGAACACTTTGATAAACGTCCATCTTCTCATAAAGTGAGAAATAAAAAAGGAATAAAATTTGCCTCCCCCCCCCCCTTTTCTTGAAGTGCAATAACTCAACTTGCTGATTACCTTTTCTCAGGAGAGATGCTAATTCCATCCTGTTTGGAAAAATATCTTTTTTCTTAAGAAAACTATGCTGGAGCAAAAGAAATTGCTAGAGGGTATGTTAGCAGAACCAACAGAAAGCCACRGAAGAATGAAATCTTCCGAGACACGACCGACAGCTGATAAGATCCTGAGGAAACTGAAAACCCTACTGCTCTCTACGTACAGAAGCAAAGAGCAACAAAATTCACGACAGCTTTGTCACAGAGCCCTTCTGGAAACTGGAAAGCAACTGTGCTTCAGTTAGCATGTGCACATTGTCCTCGATAAATACAACAGTTTACTGCAGAGTCCAAGGCACTGACAGGGAAAACACACTGCCTYTAGAAATGGCCCTCGGTGAAGACACCAAACAGTAATCTTCGATCTGATGCAGCCACTTGTCCTGGCTATTTCTATGTCGGCTGGGATCAGGAATGACTTCTGAATCCAGTCTCCTAACTGTCCCCATTTACTGCACTCTGCTTCACATCATGACGCAGTGTCAATACCTGAACCATATTGACTCCTTTKGGATTAATCAAAGCTGGAAAGCACAGTCCGATCACAAAGTGGTGCTCAACTGAAAGGTCCCGACTAGAGCTCAGGCTGGAGCTAGGGTGGTGTGCAGTCGGATCCTCGGCTCCAGCYGGGTCACTCTAAAACCTGTTCCTATTGAGCGGCTACTTCTGACGCAGGCACAGGAACATTTTCTGCTACAGAACGCAAGGACGTGATTTGCCTAGGCTGTTATTTCCACCGCACCAGCTCAAAAGCCCTTTGGAAATCAGGAAGATTTTGAATCAGTTCTCTTAAAAAGTCTCTTGAGCTCATCAGCATATTGCCAGATGGAGAACACTRTGCAGCCGGGACATTTAGTTTCTGTCCACTTATCCTCTCACCCTCAAACTAGGTCTGTGTTTCCAAACAGGAACTCATACTGATAACTCCATTTTAACCGCCATCAGCCATGCCAACCCAGCTCTGAAAATGAGCTTTGTTAGCTCACAGCTGCTAACAGCAGGAGCTTAGTTCGTAGAGGACTTTTTTTCTTTTTCTTTTTTTTTTTTTGGTTGAGATTCTCAATGAAGTTATTCTGTTAAGGCTGGAGAAGACTGCAACAACTACACATCAGACTGTGGGGCCGAACTGGAGTCCGGCTTGCCTTCTCTCCGGGAGTCAGGTTTCTCTCACTAAGGACAGTTGCTGCACTGATCGTTTCCAGCATATGGCTGCTGCGGCACAGAACATGTTAATGCTCCCTCCCACACATCCTGTGATGCAAGTAGTCACACAGCACRTTAGTCTCAACTGGCAAGTGGAACAGCCGAGCAATGTACCATGCTTTGCTGCTGGAAAATACTGTTAAATCCTAGGATTTATGTTAACTCCTGGTAGTCTGTCTATCTGGAAGAAGATTTGCAAATCCCAAGACAAGTCTTGCCCTGCAGACCTCACCCTAATATATATATTGCTCTGCTGGCAGGACCAGATAAGACACGTTTCATCATTCCAGATTCCTTTTATCATTCCAGACCAGGCTCTGCACTTGGGGAAGTAACAGCGAGTTCACCAGATGCTGCTGCCCCAAAGACGCCACACGTCCCTCCTCTTGGTTCTGTGTTTGGTTGCTGCAGAGCAGGACACACTTTCCTCCCTTCCCACCTTGGGAGTTTTACCCTTTTCTTGTCATACATCCTTCTCCCACAGGTTTTGGGTACCCTGTCATCGTTGTGCTCAGTTTCTCCAGCAGCCTGGTAGAACCATGCAACTCATCCATCTGCTTTCAGCACCGAAGCCGAGTAGGTGCMCTGCTTACCCCCTGCACTGCAAATCTGGCAGCGACAAGACGAGGAGCTGCCCCTGCCAGGGCTGGTCACTGCTCCCCGTGTTCCCTGACCTGCMTCTTCATGCACTAGGTCACCAGGCCAAGAACAGGGCAACGGAAACGGAGACAGAGGCTCGCCCAGCACTTCCAAGGGTCTCCCTGCAGTTCTGGCTGTCAGCAACACATCATCCACATCTCTCAGTTCAGCCTTAATGAAGAAGTGAAAAAGGAAGTACAACAGTCAATTTCCACCCACAGTGAAAGTTCATTACGCTTCAGCATTATGAGGTAGGAGGGCAAACCACTCTTCCTTGAAGTATCCTAMCACCTGTAAATTCAACCGGTGGAGGAGAATTTCCTGAAGTCAGGGCCCTGCACTATCTCCACCCTCACACGCAACGGAGGGTGAAACGCTAACAATAGAGACCTTTTGGAACAAAACCCAAAGCGTTTCCTGCCCCCAGCCTGGGAGAGCACACTGCTCTCTCACCCAGTGGCCTTGCAGCTCGTTAGGCCAGAAGTGCTCTTGCAGGCGATTTCGCACCTCCGAGCTCTGCGGAGGCCCACGGGACCGGCTCCACCGCTGCCGAGGTATTCACGCGCGAGAGATGAACTGCAGCAGCACTGGCTGCCTTAAAGAAAGTGATTTGAATACCCTATTTCAATATCAATTTAAAACTGTAAAGAAGATTTAAACTGTTTAAGTCATTTTACATTGTTCTTTTATTCCTTTCCTAAAGGGGAAAAGCTGCACGGCGTGCGGTACACCACACAGTGCTACCTGCAGTTTGGGAGAGCCTCCTTGTTGAATAGCTTTGCTGACAAGGAACATAAACTACAGCTAAACATATTAAAGCAATTTTGCAGCTCATCACATATAATAAAATTATGACTGTGTCATTTACCATTTTCTAATGTACATTCGAAGGCTTTTTCTTTATTTGGGATTTCTGTCCAGCTACATATGACTGGATATAGGTATTTAACCAATATTTACACCTCTGAAATTTTTATGTTGCTAAATTAAACATCCTTAATGTGTTGACTCCCCAAGGAGGTATTGCGCAAATAAGTTTTACATTTTAAAATGACTTTAAAAAACATTTGTAATCAGCAAGTTAAAAGAATTTTTGGTCTTCAACAGATTTCRAAAATATTCCTTATAGTATTACTTTCAGAAAAAAACAGACAGCACTCTTCCCACAGCACTGCAAGACCCATCYAACAAGAAACTAACATTTCTGGATGCCAGTTTCTACCTTTTCTCTGGATGGTTCATTATTCTTAACAGTCCAGATCAGTGGTCCCAGAATATTTTTTTTAAAAAAAGAGGATATTTTCCAGGAAAGCAAAGCATTTTACTTTTCTTCATGCTTAGAATGGCACTGCCACCACAACACCGTAACTTCCGTGAGGACTCCTTTAAATTCAACCACAACACTCAGTCTCCTTGACAAGGCTCCAAGCATCAAAGTCTTACCCGATAAGGTGGTCAACAGAAGGCCTGACGTGACAGTGCCCATGGCCACTGCTTGGGGAGGTCAAGGTGGATAGAACGAAGTTCAGCAGCCTTGCCAGACTAAGTGCTTTTTAGCCCATGAAGCGTATGTCAGAATTTATACAAAACTTTCTGTCCTTTTCTTTGGACATGCTGGAGACGTATCAGGGAGGTGATCTTTTGATGAGTATATGTTTCTAAATAAAGCCTTCCTTGAGCACTCAAGGATTAGTTTCACTAATTTTGAGATGATTACTGAACTGCGATCYGTTAAGAATACTTCTGGGTTCCATGCAAGCAATCAACATTTGTCCAAGCATTTGGTTTAAACTTGCTTAGTTTCAGATGGAGAACGGGTGTCACATCATGAGACCACGTCCAGGAGAAAATGGAATTCGGAAGAGCAAACACTGTGTTAATTAGACAGACGCGTGCTTTTTACGGGTAAGGAGCTATTCAAGAACCTCAGAGATACTGCTATCTTTTGTACTGTTTCGGGGAATACGGGGATGACGACGACACYGGTCATCTTCACAAGACGATGAATAACACAGCCCCAGTCCTGCCTCAAGAGTTGAGCAGGATTCCACACGCTGGGTTGACATTCTAGAAGTAACTCTTAGTTTTACATGTCATCTTTCCCAAATCTTCATTTCCCTCTTGGAGAGCAGTGCTCTGCTTTGCCACATGCAGATAATTCCTGTGAAGCAGACTGGGGAATATAACCAGAACAGATCTGCCATCCACAGAAACAGCTGTGCACTGAGAATTCAAGTTGACTAAAGTGAGCATTTATTAGGTTTCAAGTGGTAGACACCACRCTCTTTCTAGTAGATATTCCCTAAACTATCAGGAATATTTCCCCAGAAGAGTTGGATTATCCATCTTCTCCAGTCATACAAACAGAAACATGTAAACCCCGACCAAGAACTGGGCTAACAGCTGAAAAAAAGTTTGCAGACAGGTGCCTAAGATTAATTCAGACACACCAGACACGGCAGATTGCTGTTCGGACCCGTGCACGAGCTCTGTTCCCCAGGCATGACACACACACATTTCTGTAGCACTACTCCTTTTCTCATTGTGGCTGTTTGCATCTTCTGCAATGAAACTCTGTACAGACAGTGCTGGTCTTTAGACTGTGGCTGATTTCCTAGTTCCCCGAATCTGTTCCATAAACTCAGAATACTTCAAAAAAGTGCAACCGCCTCCCAGGCTGCCTTCGTACTACCATGACAGCCTGTGAAAGGACAGTATGATTAAGTGAGAAGCCAAATGGGGGACAGGGCGGCGGAGGGAAAGAATATTGGGAATATTGTTATCCATCTCCAAAATATAAGAATTGTCCAAGGAGAAAAACTGGAAACGCTTTGAAGACAATCCTCCTTTCGAAACGCAAGCRCTTCAGGTCCATAGTGTTCCCATTCCGAAACCGGAAGTCAGACGGTATGAAATTCTATATTTATCCTTTAAAGTCAAGGATATGTCTCCTTTTCAGGGGCTGACAGAACTAGGACAAAAGCTGTGATTTTTTTTTTTTATTTAACTCCGCAAGGGTTTTCTCCCTGAGCACATAGCCTTTTATCTCCCAAATTAGGTGCACACAACTGAAATCATCTCTCTGGTCAAAAAGTCCAGCCTCATACCACTTCAAAAAATCCCACTATGATCCTATTGATATGAGAAAAATAATGTGTTTATTTTTACTCATACACACATTCCAGAGTTTATTCCTATGATGTTTACTTCTCACCTTCCACTTCACAACTACTCATGAACAGTTTATACACTCACCAGCTATGACAGAAAAAGGCGTCTTTCATGATTAATGCCAGAAAAATCTGGTTGGAGGAGTCCAGACAGTTCTAATAACAGAAAGCATCACTGATCCCACACCTGGCCTAGCTATTACTTAACAGTGCTGCTCAAGCTGCTTCAGTCCRACACAGGATCATTACTCCTTCCTCACTGCTTGGCAGGACTTCGCGTGTATCAGCTGCTCTACGACCGAAGAGCCTCAGCTTTCCATAGCATCTCCTACTGCATCCTTAGCTGGGAGCAGACTTCTCTAAGCAGCTGATTCAGAGGAATGAAGCTCCTGTACCTTCCTGAAACACTTGTCTCATGACTTTACCCAAGAAGAAGCCTGCAGCATTTGAATTTCTAGAGGAACAGTACTTGCAGTGCTTGCCACATAAGCTTAAGTAATGGTGCTTTGGAAACACCCACCACTAAAATAGAGCTGCCCTGTAAGAGGGCTGTGCACCCAAGCCAGAACCGACAGCCCAGAAGCAGTTCTCAGCCGCAGTCCTGAATTGAGGGGCTCTCAGAGTTCACATTTTACTTATTTCTCTTGCTCTCTGCTATCCAATATCGCATTAAACTGGGAGACTCTGCAGGCAGAGACTAAGCTCTTACACGTTTGAACAACACAAGCCACTCGGAACATAGCATCAGACTAAGTCATAGGGGGAAGCCGTCCGGAAAAAACAGTTCAAGCAGCAAGCCATTTGAGCTGCTCTTTGGAGTAGTTAGCTCTAACAAGACACAAGTCTAAAACCTAAGACAAACCTAGAGTACGTGGATCAGTACTTTTTAAGAAGTATAACGCAATCTTGACATGCTCAATGGAGAGAATTTTCCAAGAAAGAATGCAACATTTTAAAATGGAAGTTTTATGAGGTGAAGGTTGACGAGAAAACTTAAGGTCAAGAGAGAAGAACTAACATACCTATTCCCCACACTGGTATGGCTGTCAAAGTGATCTCAATTGCCAGCAATTATGCAGTAAAAAACAGTGAGGAGGTTAAAAAAAGAAAAAAAAAAGATGGGAGGGTTAAAACAGTAAGGATGCAAATAGTTGTACGAAACAAGCAAGGAAACCTTCAAACAGTCAAAAAACCAGTCTAAACAGAGAGGAAAGGAAAGTAAGTAAAAACACAGACCAGAGTCAAGATAGTCAAAAGAAACAGGGAGAGCCTGAAGCCAAAGGAAGAAGAACATGCAGTAAGTTTATTTACTGAATCAGAAGCAGAAATCCCCCCCCCCCACCCCCCCCCCCCCCCCACCCCCCAAAAAAGCTATTGGGCCACTAGAAAAAAGGAGTCAGTTTAGGAGACACTGGTCATAGCTTCATGATACAAGGTGCTTATTTGCAGTGTAGTTTTCCCACCTTTGTTCCTTCTGCGACCGGCTGTCCTGAGCTGTATCGGCACGAACACCTACGTCAACACAACCGACAGAGCAGAGCACACGGGCAACGCTTGCGTTCAGTGGCAATACTGGCCATTCTTTACATGGTGAAAACATGGCCATGCTGTTCAGAAAATTCTGAGAAAAATCATCAGAGAGCACTTAATACTTTTCCATTCACAGAGACATGACTTGTCACACTGAGCTGTCAAGGAAAATGCTACTAGAAGAGACCAGAAAATTAAAAACACATGTGGTGACCAAAATTAGATAGTATTTATCCTACAGTTGAAGGGACAAAAACATTAAAGATCACCCCTAATGCCTCAAAATCACTTTTTGTTCCCATCTCATCTTTAAATACACTGTCATCAATAAAGGTGTTTCTCTGACTCAAAACCAATGTCAATTTATATTAATGGAGGGTTCAGACAATTTAGTGCAAGATACCGATAGACGAGCAGTATCTGCAAAACGAGCAGGTCATTTCTCTGATATACATCCCAAGAAGCTTCCTTTACTTGGCTTTAAGTCAGTAGTAAAACATCCACCGATGCAACGGTATGTGATAAGGACTCGCACAGGCAGTCTGTAATTTCAGCGGAAGAAACACTGGGCTATCTTCATTTTTCTGACCTGGTCAATCACACCTTTCTGAGCTTTCTTTTCTGCCCACCATCTTGATACCCATGCCAATAACAGTGACTAAAGGCACAGGCTTCACTCGCATAGCTGCACTCCGGAAGCGTGCCGCACACATCAGCATTCAGGCATCTGAGCCACTTAAACAGCCGCGTTTCAGAGGAGTCTTCCTGAATCAATTCATTTCCCAATGATCAGCAACAGGAAGGCAACTCCCACCCCACGCACGTGCACGGACTCAAACAGATGATACGCTCCGAGGAAGAGGCTCCGGCAGAGAGAGCACACGGATAAAGGAGCAAGGCTGGAACCGCTCCAAAGCCAAGTTCTCCAGATCAACGCTGACAGCAGCACAAACTCTGGGACAGGACTATTTCTGTCATTGGGTTGTTTGCTGAACCTGGAGAGAAGCAGGCACAGCAAAGCAACAAAATAACGGCCTGGTCCTCAAGAAAGGCACGCAGCTTTATCCGAGGCTCAGACTGCACTAGAATGATATTTTGGTGGCTCTCACATGGGCGGTGCATGGTCCCAAAAGACAAAGGCCAAGAGCCTCAAATATACTTCATGCCCTAYGACGAAGCCGTGTTAGAGCAGGCACAAGCTGCTTTGCAATCATGCTCAGCATTCCTGCTCTGCCTCCAGGCTAACAGCTCCAGCAACGCTGACATTTTTCTTGGTAACAAAATTAATGCAAGGTTGATCTAACAGTATCACAGATGTCAGGAACAGAAGAATCCTACTGAAGCAGTCCTTCTGCAGCCAATCTCCTTTGGCAAAGTAAACATGCCTAAGAAAGAAGTCCAAGATGCCAACAGCGCGAACACACTACGGAGACCTGCCTCCGCGTATGTCGCAGGAAGGACTGACAGCGTCTCTGAATTTGAACTCAACACCGTTAAACACGCTGGGCCACATCAAGTTGTGTGGCATTTGGACCATTCAGGTATTGGCAGATGTGTGTCTTCTTACTGCTTAGCCAGCTTAAATATATTTTAACCTTCTCTTACACATCATGCCTTCCCRCTGCTCCAGCGCACAGGATTCCCGACCGAACTGAACGCCTACTCTTCAAGAAACGAAGACCCTGGACCAGACGTGGTATTCGAGGCACAGCCACTCCGTAGGGAGTGCAGCAGTCCCGTCTGCAGGTTCAACACGACCTGTCTGCACAGCCCAGCACTGCCCCGGCCTCCTCGTCACGCAGTGAGCAAACCTGACTCTGCAGTGCATCCGTGCTCACTCGCCCGCTCCAGACACCGACGCTTCCCAGGCTGCGGGCACCCGCCGGAGAGCTGGGCTCTGCACTACGCCCTCACGACATTCCCTGGGTGTTCTTGCAGCGAACTTAATTCTGTTCTAGAGATAATCACAGCATGAGCTGAGCAGATCCCCACATTATTTTTGTACTTCAACATAGCGGTAATTCCTTTCTCTTAATTTAGTATCAACTGCAAATGATAACAACATACAGTTTATGCTCTCCCAGCTCATTAGAGAAGACTATAATTAAAATCTATTCCAAAATTTACTATGGTTGTGCCTTACCACACAACCCTCCTCAATGCACTTTTGCATTACTGGTTGTTTGCAGTCCTTCAACTTTCAACTCACAAAAGCATAAGCATTGCMACTACCATTATTTTTTCAAGCGTAATGGGATAGCAGTATCCCTTGTTAAAAAGACYGCATTTTTCTGGGGGGATACAGTCTTCATAGCCCCTAGATTTGCAAACAGCCCACGGTTTTACTACAACATCAATGCTCAGCACATACCTGCTATGGGTTTTGCCTCTTAAGAATTTAAATCATCCCTCAAACAGTGAAGGGCATGATCGCTCCTTCCCTTTTAGGGGAAAAAAGTACTGCCTATGCCCACAGAAAATCAGAAGCATACTACATTGACTCCCGGTTAACATACCCCACGCAGTTCACTAATCTTAATTTTAACCACATTGTCAACCACACTGTAGTTTTCTCGAGGAACAAGGCCAAGTTTTCCTTATCCAATTTAACATTTCAAATAGATCTAATGAACAGGAACCATCATGTTAAGACTAGATGCCCAAGTTTAATCTCTAACGTCGATGAAGTATGTGTGCATGGAGTATGTATTCTCACTGAGATTCTCTGCTCGCTCGGTTCCTTCTCAAGGGGGACCTGTCAGCTGGTATACGCAGTGAAGCACCATCTTCTTTCTTAAATTATCCTAATGTCACTGCAGGTGTTCTTGCCGATRTAAAATATCTAACACTTCAAGAGATGCAGCATTTAAGTTCCCTGTCTCATTGATAACTCATAGAAGGCACTCCTGCAGATAATCATTGTATAAATCAGTATTTCCTTTTGTCACAGGCCCCATTCTCCTTGTTAGGAAGGTAAATTGGAACAGTCTATCTTTGGCACACCATACTTAACTATGTATATTGTCTGACCTCCTCCCTAAAGAGGTCTAAGTTCACATCTAACTCACCCAGGAGCTTTTYTGTGCCAGCTTCTAGGCACCTGTTCTTTTTTTGGTTTTGGTTTTTGTATTTTTTTAAGGAACCCCTCCTATACCAGTCCAACTACTGAAAAGGTCCAAAGCGCCCTCAGAACATACTGCTTTCTCAGTATATAATATTTATCCCATGTATCTCAAGTGACGTGAGAATCCATGAGAACCACTCTTCTACTCATTTCTAAATAAAACTCATGACGCATCCCTTGCTGATACCCCTGCTGCCACCATAACCGCGACTCCAGAAGAAACTGAAGCAAACAATTGTCCGCCCTGCTGCACCCTATTCAGCGCTAAACAGAGATGTTGTGTTTGAAGAGGAGTGGAAGGACAGCATCCCCCCTCTCCGCCGCCGCACACAGCAGAAGCGGCACGCAGCTGCGCGGACCCACCCTCCCACCCCGTTACTGCTGCAGCCTGCCGGGAGCGACCACGCCAGCGCGCCGGAGGAGCCGCAGCACGGGCGCCTCCGCAGCCCGCGGGCGAAGGCAGGTGCCTGCGGTTTTCCAGGTTTCCAAGCCCCCTTCCTTGGGGAAGCACGTTTCCAAGGTCATCTTCGAAACACTGCAGCTGACAACCCGATAGACGCAGACTGAGATCATCAGCACCGGTTATAGCAGTCATGTCCGTACACTGAAGTGGGACACACAACTGTCCTAAAGTAGTACATATTGCTGATTTTAACATGAGCATATCTATGCTGCAGCAATTGCCAGGGTGCTATAGATACCAGAAAAATGCTCTATTAAACAGRCACCTAGTCCTAACACAGCATCCTGTAAAATGACTGCAAGTTTCCCAATTACAAGGCACTTCAAAACTGCCTGACCACGAAGTCTTGTATACAACTTACTACAGACGTTTCCAGGTTCCAATTAACAGAGACACAACTGAGTTCTCAAAACATTAAGACACCGACAGCAGATACCTGAAACGAAACCAAACAAGAAATCTTAGGTAAAGTCTCTAAATATCAGAAGCCTTCTCCCACTCTAAGAGAGCAACGAATACAAGAAATGCTGTCACATCCCTGGAGCAGAGTTTATTGGAACGCTGACAGMAGATCGGTGCTGCATAAAGGAAGGTTGACTCTACCCCAGGGAGACAGCGTACACAAGCAGAGCAACTTAGATTGCTTCCAGGCTCGGCAAAAGACACTCCCCTCCTGGCTGGAAACCCGAGACACAGTGCTACATCATCGTTAAAATCCCTCAAATTAGAAGCTGTCAGAGTCTGGGGCAGGGTGAATGGCACCACCGTAAGGGCCGTGGTCATTTTCCCTCTGTTTGAGAGCCAAAGTGGTTCATCTTTGGAAAGGGCGTGACTCAGCCAGACTGCAAACCATGCTTAGCTGGGCAATCGGCAGATTTTGGAGACCTCTGGTTTGGAGAGGAAGATGACGTGCAGAGGAGAGGTAAGCAGCCCGACTAGCGCTCTGCTCTACTTCCTACAGCTACCCACAATGTGAAAATACATGTAATGAGTAAAGAGATAGAGCAGTTTGGGTTTTTCCCCTCCAGAAACTCCCTGCTGCAACATTTTGATCTAACAGAATTCAGAAAAAGAAAAATAATGTACAACACTATCCAAATCTCAGTTACGAGGCATCCGCAGCTGCCAAGTATGCAGGCTGTTCCCTGCAAACTGACACGTGGCCACTTTTCAGCCACACCATAAACAAAAAACTGATTTGAATCAGTGCAAGAAGAAGGGCTTTGCTCCTTGGAGAGGAGCTGCACTCTCATATTGCTCATCCAGACACCACCTAACCTCCGCAGTCCGCCCCACCTCACCAGTACGGATTTCATGTTACAGATCTCTCTGCCTTCCCCATTTTGTCATGGGGATGAGAGATCCAGCCGCAAGGCTGAAATCCAGGGACTCAAAATTTCAAGTGCTGCCACTTCACCAAACCCTGTGCCTCAGTTTTTCCAGTTGCAAAACTGGAAGGGACCAACATGCTGTGGCTATTGAAAAGATGTATCCTTAGAAGTACGATGATCTCTGCCCCAAGGAGCTTCCAGACTCTCAAACATCTAGTTTCATAATAACAAGAGTATTTAGTGGTCAAATGGATCCTAGCCACAGAGGAAAAAAACAAAGATAAGAATCCTTGCTCCAGAGCACCTCGCCACATTTACAACGAAATGTAAGGAAATGAAGAAATTCTCCAATCACGACAGTACTGCCCTGTCACTCTTCCAGCACAGCACAACCATATGCCATGTGCATATCTGGCTATCCAAACAGAAAAGGGTTTTACGGTAAACTAGTTTTTAAACACACAGTGTTTAAACACACAATCTGCTGGAGTTCCCATGAAGGCACACAACTGAACAGCCTGGAAAACTCAGGAACTCATTTAAAACGCAGCCCAAGTCTTTTCTGTTTGTTTATTTGATTTTAACTTCTACAAAATTTCAGGCACTTTTCAAATCTAGCATTGCAGCACTAGAAATTGGAAAACAAAACTTACTGGAAACAAAGTCTTCAGCTTCACTGCTCAAGCTAAGAAAAATACAAGCTACAGTAAGAGAAATGAAAAAAATGAAATTTGCAAAATTCCCATTGGCAGTGTACAAAATATTAGTAACGGTTAAAGAATTTTGTTTACAACATGTTTTAAATTGATACTTCATCCCAATGTTCATCCACTTTTCTGAAACCGTAACATACRTGCAATACAACCATAGCAATACCAGCTATTCTCTTCGTCACTGTCACGACAACACAAGTTTCTGGCGATGAAATCTATAGCAATCCATGGGAAATTCTCCTAACAGAAGAGGGGAAAGGAGTAGACCAGAGTATTAAAGGTTTCAGGCAAAGGTATCCTGCAAAGGTATTACTCCAGTGCAAAAACTACTCTTACTACAATGATATAAAGTACATTTATTTCCCCCATGAAAAAGGGGGATTACCCACAACAGGGGTTAGAGAGAATTTTCCAGTCCTGTCTTGAACAGTATGGTAGGTTTAGAAATTCGGAGGTCAATCTGCGGAAAGTTTTACGCTGAGGTGCTGCTTGTGCCATATTTAGACTATTTCAAAGCAACATCCCACTCAAAATGTCTTTTGGGGAAACAGAACCTACCACCCGCACAAAGACAAAGGCAAAAGGGGCTTCCAGCTATGCCAGGAATCTGCGGGAGGTTTCGCGTGTGCTTAACTGACTTAAATTCCAACAGCGACAGGAAACAAACGCAAAAAAAGGTATCAGACATAGAGAAGTGGTGGCTTGGAGAGAACAGAGACCTTGCAGTTCCTACTGCAGGCAGTCAGCTGACCGAGCAGAAGCAGCAGCAGAGAGCAATGCCCAACCCTAGCCCGCGAGTCAGCGGCACAGGGGCTAACTACGGGGCTACCCGATCTCGGGAAGCGCAAGACTTCAGAACCCGGGAAAAACGCTCAAAGCACACATGCACGCGCTCGTGCGCCAATGGGATCAGCTGAAGATACACCGCTGCCCCGTTCCCAGCTCACGCCTAGGCACTATCAGTGCGTTTCCTGCTGACTTAACAAGATGTATGGACTTTAAATAAAAAGAAAGGGCAGCAGAGTCCGTACGTCACAAGAGGTGGCTTTGAGAGCCTGCCCTCTCATGAATCTTTTGCTGACCACAGAACTTACCACTTTTGATCTAAAACACTTCAAGGACACTAGAAGTGCTGAGACCTGTTGAAGGCAGGGCACTCCTGGATTAAACCCTCCATCCCATGCATCAGACCTGAAAGAAGACCTAATCCTGTGCAGATTAGGGAAGCAAATGACCATGTTCAGGCGTCTCACTCAATGGTTTTTGATCTGCAGGACAAGGAGCTTCTCTTCCTGGACAAAATTGTAATGAAAGAGAGCAAGACAACTATTAACAGAGCATCGGGGATTATAAGAGTTGCACTTGTGATGCTATCACATGGAGGTTAACTGCTAACAGGAGCAGGGTGACCCCCTTWCGCCAGGCCCCTGCACTAATCACTACTATATGCTCTTGTTTCAAGCAGACAGATAACTAGAAATGCGATACGCAGCCTTGCATGTGGCACGTGCATGGATTACATCCTCTCTTTCTGAAGTCTCCTCCAAAAATGTATATGGCTACTAAAGGCTGCCTTTAGCACCAACTGGAGCTATTTCAACGTRCAGGGTTTCATCACGAGATGCACATTACAGTAACCAAGTCTCTGAGTCAAACCTATGAGTCACCTTGGCTAGGTTCACGTACAACAGAATGAAGCATATTTTTATTGCCAGTCACAAATTCCTCCCACCAGCAAGAGCTACATGGACATCCAGTAGCAGCAAAGAATCTAGCAGACCGACAGGCTGAAAATCTACTTAAAACGCAGGCGGCCTTATGGTGAGGCAGTAAAAGAGACGAGCTGTGAGAGCGTCCCTCTCCCCCGCAGGTCTGCTTCAGCTTCTCCGATACTAACGTTAGCCAATGGCTCTGTACTCCTTGCACACAGCGAAAGCTTGAGAGCCAGAGAGGAGTGCGCACATCTCACGGAGGAATGCAGAACTGTACTGCTGTCTCCTTTAACCTCTTGCATCACCAGAAGCTGCTTCAGAGATTTCACAGAAAGACAACAAACACTGAGGCAGTTTTTCTCTCAACGCCCGCCCACAACTCCCACAGAAGCTCAAAAATGAAAATTACGCATCCAAATTTGACCAAGGCCCGACTGCAGGAGCAGCAAGACATTCTGAAAGAACTGAGCTTCAGTCTAGTAAGAGTAATCTAAATCCAGCAGGATGCAACAGTCTGGATTACCGCAAGGAAATAAAAAGAGCTTAGTAGCTCARCTGAGCTCTTCGAGTCTCTGCACCGTCTTATCATCCTCCGCAGCAGCCATCTACCACCCTCATCCCCACCCAGAAACACTGTATCCTTCCCAAACTTTTCATTCCTCTGGTGGCAACAGCAAGCTGACCTTTTGGATCAGACTACAATAGGTGTGGCAGGAGAGTTTCCATCCATCAGAGCCCTAATGCACCCACACAGTTAATCTAATCACAAATCTTCCTTACACAGACTGCCTACCGATTTACTCTGCGATGACTTTGATGAATGAGAATTAAAATATTTTAGGTGCAAAAGTAAACCGGAACACAAGCTCAGAGGGCTTAAGCAATAACCTGCAAAACTGTTACAGAAAAGTATTAGGATAGGTACGAATAAATACATGCAAATTAACAGTTCCRTTTTAGAGCTAGCCCTTTAAATGAAAATTTTTCCTCCAGTGTCAAGCCCCGGAATCTGAATTTTGCCTTCCCACTCCAACAGATAAAGAGGTCACCAAAACCCAAGGCACAGAACACGCTGATGAAAAATACTGCATACAGAGAGTGGTAGGGCAGGAGGTTTAGAAGGGCAGTTGCAAATCTGGACACAGGAGGAAGCAGCAGTGGGATCTTAAAGGTTTATTCTGAAACTTGTTTTTTCTAAATCATGAGCTCCCACAGGGAAGGGGCCACACCTCACACGGTGCCCCACGTAGTGAAATTAAGACTGGCCCTTCATCCACATTAAGCACGTTTTGAAACCGAGCTATTCTTTCAAAGATCTGGGCTCTCGAAAAGGCCACGAGGGATACACAGAGAAAAACCTCTCAGCTCCAGGGGGTAAAAAGCAGCCAGAAGTCCTGGCTTTGCTATGCAGCCATTTGTCAGCAACAACAGAACTGTAAGAGCCAAGAGATTTAAAAACACCCATTTACAGAGAATAATGCGAACAATCATGACACAATACAACAAATGTTCACATACGAAAAGACCCACTTCCTTCTGCTAGGGCATATTAGCTCAAATACATTTATTTGGAGTCTCTGAAGCATACAAACAGGCTCCTCTGACACAAAACTCCAAAGCAGATCAAACATGCAGGTGCCGAGATGCTGAAAACTGGCTCCGCACACRGTGGCTGTGGCCTGCATCCACAACTGATCGGAGCTTTTGGAAGTCAGCATCGGGCAGCCACAGCTTCTGGTGAGACAATTCAGTTTATTGTAACGCTTCAGCGTTCTGCTTCRCTGAACACAATCCCTGCCGGACAAAGAGGCAGAAACCCAACGGCTCAGCACATTAGCGTGTGGCTTGCAAAATTAGAGACTTCACCGAGCTAGAGGAAAAGCGGCTGAATCTTTGCCTGCTGGCCTARTTCAGAATCACATCGTCCAACGTGAGGATCTCACACCGCACCATGGAGAAGTTAGTTTCGCATTCAGACATGTTTCTTGAAATAGTTAACAATCGTTTCACTCATACTTCCAGATGAGAAGCATGCCATTAGATCCAGTCTTTTGGGAGGTCATCATGGTTTTGCATCACAAGATCGTATGTCAAGCGGCAGAGCAGGCCTCTTCAGAAAGACAACGTTCCCCACCAGRAATAGATGCTGACCGTAAACCTAAACAAACACTCTGGGCATGCCAGACGCCACCCCTGCAGCATCCCCAGGCCCTCGCGGGGGCTGCCAAACCCCGCTTCCTGCCGCTTTCTCAAGAACTCGGAGCTGCTTTCTCAAGCTTTCGTTTTCGTTCCCATGAAACTGACTGTACTGAGCTGCCTTAACACCTCGGGACACAGAGCTACCTCAAGTTCCACCATCCTAACACACCTTCAGCTTTCACTGTCCCCAACCACAAATCTGTCCCTGGCTGACCAATAATCCTATTAGTATATGAGCTTCTCAGCAACCACAGCACTTCACTGCATGCAAACATGTCTCCGGCGTCTCCATTAAATATACGCGTCTGGAATCCACGCAGAACAGAGCCCCTTCCCTCCCTGCTTGAGAGGTCCCATCCAGCTTTTTCATAGCTCAGATCCTCAAAGGCCTTTCTGTGACAGCTTCCTCCTAGCAGCAACATACACCCCGTTTTGTTTACAGTCGGCAGGGAGGTGCCTGCACCGGCCGTGGAAGCAGCTTGTCACACAGGTTACAGCTCTGTCAAGACCAACCCAACCAGTAAGGCAATTAGTCACTCACAGATGGGAGAAGCATGCCCTTCCTTCAAACGTTAGCTAAGCTCCCTTTAGAGAGGGGGAACGTGAACGCAGAACAGTAAGTGGGGAATAAATGTTGCCAGAYTGACCCCCCCCAAATCAAGTAATCAGTCACAAAGAGATCAAGCAATCTTCACGTCATTAGCAGACTGATCCTCTCAGGTTCTCGTGAGGCCTTAGCAATTTGTTTAAACACAAGTGTTGCTTCTGAACTTCTCAAACTGATCTTCACTTGGGCACTTGCAAACTGGGACACAAAAGCTTTTTGCTTTGGGTGTCACTGGCCAGAACAGCCATTCGCAAGGTCCCAGGCAAGTTTCACTCTTGTTCTTTGGCTGAGGATGCGCAACTGCCCTGATTCTTGAACACTTCRCTCTGTTGAGGTCACCTTCTCCTCAGTGACCTGAACAGCAAGAAGACACAAGGTCTCCAGCGGAAGTTTCTCAGGCTGTCTTGGACACTATCTCCGTTGGATCTGGCAGCCCTGTCTTGCTTAAGGCACATGACTGACGCTTGCGCGCAACCAAGACAGTCCATGACAGGAGGTGCTGAATTCTCTCTGACTGAGCGATGCTAAGAAATTACCAACAGCCACAGGCAAAAAGCACACCTGACTCGTACAAAACGGAGCAGATTACAGCCACGCATGATCACAGACAACCACCCTCAATCACAGAGCCTTGGCTGCAAAGTGACCCGTGAGGACTCCAGTYCCCGGTGGCGATGCCAAAGCACCGAGCTGAGATTCCATCACTTGGCCTGTGGAAGCGGCGGCAGCAACGAGGTGGGGAAGCAAGTGTCCAACCTCAGGCCCCGCAGACCTCGAGCCTCGCTTCGCTAAGGGTTCTGTTCATCCGAACAACAATTTAGGAAGTTTCCTGCAATTTCCAATCACATCACTGATTAGGAGATAACATGACTACAGTCTAAAAGTACTTCAGAGGGAGCAAAGCTAATAATAATGCACCTGTATCTTCCGGTTTGAGGATCTCTCAAATCCAAGGCCAGAAGCGGAGACTAGACATTAAAAAAAAAAGTGTGTTCTAAGTGGGACAGTTAACTTCTGGGACAAGTTCCTCAGCTGGTGGTGCTTTTTTATACTACCAAAAACCACTAATGATTTTCAAGTCAAGGCTGGATGTTTTGCCAAGATCTGTACGAGCTCAAATACAAGCAAGTTCAGGACAGCTCTGTGGTCTATATTATATATACCAGATTTTTTAAAAAAGTGAATACTTAAGTCAGAAGAATATAATTAATTGTGAGTTCTTCCCTTTTCAATGTCCCACCCAAATTAACCACTTAACCCTACAGCACTGTCCATCTTCCCAAAACCAGTCTCAAATAACACCAAACGTGCATGGCATTTATAAATCCTTTTTTCCCTTCTGAAACTCAGCTTTTCAAAACTTAAGGCAAGGAGCACATGATTAAAACACTCACCCGTTCTCTAAGCCCTGCCATGCCTGGTCAGTTAGTAACTTCCGGAAACCACCGTCAGTTTTATGCTGCATACATCAACAGCAACTGTAATTCCACGAGGGAGGCCGAGCTGTGCAAAAGATGCAGAGCAAAATGCTTAGAGGCCCCAGAGACAGCAGTCAGGACTGAGTCAAAGGCGGTCCAGCTGCAAACCGCCTTCCCAGYTTCCTATTAATTTCTAAAGAGGCCACAGCATCTGTTCTCACATAACGCAGGCTGGGCTGATGGTCGTCTGACGGACCTCAAAGGCAGGCACATCCAACCTGGAGACGGCACAGGACACGCTGGGTAAACGGGTTCCTTCTCCTGCACCRGGGGGAAACCACTGTCTGACACTACAGCATGCTGTAATACCAGGGGACTACACCTGACATAGTGATAATAAACCCCACTCCACGTGATAGACACAACTCACAAAGATGCACTGAAGCTCTTAGTCAGGCTTTCTGCTCTCCAGACCAAACTCTGGAACTGCTCTCCTGGAGCTGCGCTTTGAGTCCAGCCCTACTGCACAGTGCAGCATCACCCTGTACCACCCAAACGCTGCCACTTCTCACACAAGGAGCCATCGGTTTTCTCTGGAACAAACGAAACATGAGATCAATGAGCAGTGAAATCCTGAAGCATGTCAGCCCTGAACTTCACAAATCCCGGTATCCACAGAACCACGCGGCCGCTCCGGATTTCAGCTGAGCGCTCAGCCTCCACAGCTTCCTCTGAGAGCCAAAACCGCAGCTTCGCGAGGCACTGCGCGAAAAAGGATTCGCTTTTATCAGTCCTGAACACGCACTTAACAACTCCAGCCAACAGCCTCTCACTCTGTGAATGCGTAGTATTTAGAATACATGGCCTCAGTGTGGCTTCTGTAAAATATTCCTTATTTTATAAAGACTTAACCTCAGTTGTAAGGTTGGTAACGTTCATTTCCACCAGGAACAGCTAAATGCAGGAGGTTAGAAGGAAGAGAGGCAAAAAACCCCAAAGTAGAGATAAGAACACACGTCGGCTGAGGAGAAAGGGACACAATTCTTTAAGGCAGGCCTGTCGGAAGAGCCTCTGAGGTACGTTTACGAGACGAAAGCCAACCCGGCACAGGCTGCGGAGAGCGGCGCTCCGGCCCGGGGAGGTCTCGCCTGCCGGGACGCGCTCACGCGGGAAGCGGGCTCAGTAAAACCGCTCTCCGGGTTAATCTCCACACCGCGCCTTAGCGACCGCACACAGAAACCGGCCCCTTTTCCCCCAAARCAGCACCGGCAGCCGCTGACCCCCCAGAGGCGGCAGCTGCGGCGAGGGCCTCAGCGCCCCGAGACCCACGCGGGCCCCACGCGCGACGCGGGAAGGGGGGGGG
>PTFA01000265.1:672023-704396 GCA_003342895.1 Casuarius casuarius
GTGTGGGGGCATGTGGGGTGCAGGGTATGGGGTGCATGGGGGCGTGCGGGGTGCATGGGGGGGGCATGCGGGACGGCTGCTCCGCGGGGCCCTCCCCGGCTCCGCCGCTGCTCGTCCGCCTGCCGCCACGACCGAAACCCCGCAGGGATCGGCCCGGCGCCTGCTCCCTCCCCGCCGGGCTCGGTCAGAGCGGCTCAGCTCGGCTCAGCTCGGCCCCGCACGGCCTGTTCCGGCACACGGTGCCCCGGCACAGCCCGGCACAGTGCGGCCGGGAGCCCCAGGGCGGCGGGTGCACGGGGCACCAGCGCGCACGGGTGCGTGGCCGCAGCACGGGCACCAGGCTGCCGGCCTCCGTGCATGCACCGTGCTCAGCAGGGCAGCCGGCTCCGTGCACGCGTGGATGTGCCAGCCGCAGCGTGCACCGGTGCGGGTCAGCCTCAGCGCGCACACACACACACGTGTCGGCCCCGGCCCTCGCAGCTCTGCAGCACCCACTGGAGCCCGGCACCCACCGGAGCACGCTGCCATTCCTGCATGCAACCCTGCAGCACCCGCCGGAGCCGGCCGCCCCCGCACGCAGCCCTGTGCAGCCTCGGTGCCCGCAGAGGGGTGACGTGTCCGTGCGGCTCCGGGCATTGCAGGGCAGCGCAGCCCGGCAGGGCGGCTCGTGGGGGCCGTGGTGGCTCGTGGGGCCGCGGTCCCCGCTGCAGGGGCCGGCCCGCTGCAGGGCTCGGTGGCCCAGCTCGGCCCCTCCAGCCGCATCCAGCTGCGGCTCCCAGCACGGCTGCCCCACAGCTCCGGCCCCTTGCTGCGGTGCCCACTCGCCGCTCCGGGCCCCAATGCCGGGCACTGGCCAGCGGCGGGGGCTTCCCGGAGCTTGGCATGTGGCAGGGCCAGGAATGGGCTAGCAGGGCCAGAAAGGGGCTAGCAGGGATGGTAATGGGCTGGCAGGGCCAGGAATGGGCTAGCAGGGCCGGCAGTGGGCTAGCAGTGCTGGAAATGAGCTCTCAGGGCTATGAATGGACTAGCAGGACCAGAAATGGGCTAACAGGGGTGGAAATGGGTTTGTGGGGCCAGAAATGGGCTAGCTGGGCCAGGGATGGGCTGGCAGGGCTGGCAATGGGCTGGCAAAGCTGGAAATGGGCTAGCAGGGCTGGCAAAGGGCTGGCCAGGCTGGAAGCAGGCAGGCAGGGCTGGCAATGGGCTAGCAGGGCTGGTAATGGGCTAGCAGGGCCATAATGGGGCTGGCAGGGCTGGCAATGGGCTAGTAGGGCTGGGAAAGGGCTGGCAGGGCCAGGAATGGGCTAGCGGGGCTGGCCATGGGCTAGCAGGGCCGTCGCGCCGCCCCGCCGCAGCCTCCCTGCGAGCCCTCCTGCGGGTAGGAAAGGCCCCGTGTGCAGGCGGTTCCCACGCAGCAGCGAGCCCGGCGTGATGCCCAGTGCCCCACGCCCCCCACGCGCCCCACAGCAGCCCGACGAGGGGCTCGGGGGGGGGTTGGGATCACCTGTGCTCCTCTCCCCCCAGCAACTACGTTTTCTCCCTTTTCCCCGGTTTTTGAGCACCGGCGGGGCTCAAACATTAACCGCGCGGTGAACGGGTGACCGGCTGCCCCGGCCCGGCCGGGCCCCGGCCCCTGACGTAAGCGGGGGGCAGCATAAAGCCGGGGCCGGCGGCCCCCCGCCACCAGCGCCGCCACCATGAGCAGCCTCCGCGCGGTGAGTAGGGGGGGGCAGCCCCGGGGCCCCCGCGCCCGGCCCTACGGCGGGACCCCGGTGCCCGGCTCCTGCGTGCATCCCTGCGCTCGGCCCCACGGTGCCCGAGTGCGCCCGCCGCCGCACTCGCCTCTCCCACGCTGGGGACCTGTGAGCATCGCCCCACGCCGTGGGGCACAGCCCCTGACCATTGCCCCGCGCCATGGGGCAGAGCCCCTGAGCATCACTCCGTGCTGTGGGGCACAGCCCCTGAGCATCACCCTGAGCCATGGGGCATGGCCCCCGAGCATTGCCCAGCACCATGGGGCACGGCCCCTGAGCATCACCCCATGCTGTGGGGCAGAGCCCCCGAGCATCACCCTGCGCTGTGCAGCACAGCCCCTGAGCATCGCCCCGTGCTGTGGGGCATGGCCCCCGAGCATCTATTGCCCCACACCATGGGGCACAGCCCCCAAGCTCCCATTGCCCTGCACCATGGGGCACAGCCCCTGAGCATCCATTGCCTCGTGCCGTGGGGCAGAGCCCCTGAGCATCATCCTGCACTGTGGGGCACGGCTCTGAGCATCACCCGACGCCATGGGGCAGAGCTCCTGAGCATCACCCTGCGCCATGGGGCATGGCCCCCGAGCATTGCCCTGCGCTGTGGGGCAGAGCCCCGAGCATCACCCTGTGCTGTGGGGCATGGCCCCCGAGCATTGCCCTGTGCCGTGGGGAATGGCCCCTGAGCATCACCCCGTGCCGTGGGGCACGGCCCCTAAGCATTGCCCTGTGCTGTGGGGCACGGCCCCCGAGCATTGCCCCATACCGTGGGGCACGGCCCCCGAGCATTGCCTTGTGCTGTGGAGCATGGCCCCCAAGCATCGCTCCATGCCATGGGGCACGGCCCCTGAGGATCACCCTGTGCTGTGGGGCACAGCCCCCGAGCATCACCCCGCACCGTGTTGCATGGCTCCGGAGCACTGTCCTGCGCCGTGGGGCACAGCCCTGAGCATCACCCTGCACTGTGGGGCACAGCCCTGAGCATCACCCTGCACCGTGGGACACAGCCCCGAGCATCGCCCGCGCCGTGGGTCTGAGCCCGCAGGGGGACCAGCACAGCTCAGCCATGGGGCTGCTGATGCCTCAGAGCCCCCAGCTCCAGCCACGCGACCCCCAGCAAGTGGGACCCAGCCCCACGGTGGACCCAGTCCCACGGGAGACCCAGACCCATGGGATACCCAGCCCCGGGGGACCCCCAGCCCCAGGGGGACCCAGCCCCAGGGGGACCCAGCCCCAGGGGACCCCCAGCCCGCCCTGCAGCCCCCCAATGCACCGGCGGCAGGGCCGGGTGAGCGCCCCACGTCCTTCCCTGCTCCCCCCTCCCCAAATTCACGGTTTTACCAGGCTGGGGGAAGATTCAGGTTAGAAACACCGGATTAATCGGGCTTCGCCGCAGTTGTCACGAGCAAGCGGCGACCCGGAGCGCTCCCCTGGCTCGGGGTGGCCGTCACGTGCCCGGCACCCGCACCGTGCACCCAGCACCGCTCCGAGGGGGCTCGTGGATCATCACCCACGGGTGCATCGAGACCCGGAGCAGGGCAGGGAGGAGGCAGCGCTGGCTCCCGGAGTTTGGTCCCTGTCCCTGTCCGCGGGAGGGACCCGGAGCCTGGCACGCTGACGCGGGGGACGGTGCCCCGTGGTGCTGCCGGCGCTGGGCACTGCGCTGGGGCTGCAAGGACAGGGCAGGGTCCAGCCCCGCTGATCCCCCCTGGCCCTTCTTGTCCCAGGAAGCCGGCCCCCCCGGGGAGCAGCGGCCCGAGGCGGAGGCCGCGTCCGGCAAGGCCAAGTCCGAGTACCGGAACTACACGGTGAGCTGGCGGGCTGCCAGCTGCTGGCGGGCATCGCTGCTCCGACGGACACGGCAGCGGCCCCCAGGCTGCACGGGGCCAGGCACGCTTGGGGGTCTGGCTGCACGGGGCTGGGTGTGCTTGGGGGGGTCTGGCTGCACAGGGCCGTGCACGCGCTTGGGGGTCTGGCTGCACAGGGCTGGGCACGCTTGGGGGTCTGGCTGCATGGGACTGGGTGTGCTTGGGGGGGGTCTGGCTGCACAGGGCCGTGCACGCGCTTGGGGGTCTGGCTGCACAGGGCTGGGTGTGCTTGGGGGTCCAGGCGTGCTTGGGGGTCCGGCTGCCCGGGGCTGTGCACGCTTGGGGGTCCGGGCGTGCTTGGGGGTCCAGCTGCCCAGGGCCGGCGCCTTGGGCAGCCCCCGGCTGTGCTGCAGCAGGGGCAGCTGCTGGACCGGGTCTACGGCACCTACCTGCTGATGCACACGCACCAGACCGTCGACTTCGTCCGGCGGAAGGTACCGTCCCGCCGGGGCGCBGCGGGGCAGGGGGCTGCGGCCCCACGGGTCGCCCGCCGGCCCCACGGCCTGCCCCCCGCCTCCCCAGCACGCCGAGTACGGGCCCTGCTCGCTGCGCAAGATGAGCGCCATGCAGGCCTTGGAGCTGCTGGACGACCTGGTGGACGAGTCCGACCCCGACGTGGATTTCCCCAACTCCTTCCACGCCTACCAGACGGCCGAGGGCATCCGCCAGGCGCACCCGGACAGAGGTAGGGCGGCGCCGAGGCCGTGCCGGTGCCGGTGGCCGTCCTGCCGGCGGTGACGTGCCCGCTGCTCGCTCCCCAGACTGGCTGCACCTCGTGGGGCTGCTGCACGACCTGGGGAAGGTGCTGGTGCTGTTCGGTGAGCCGCAGGTGAGCCGCGGCGGGAGCAGCCCCCGGCTCGGGGCTCCATGGGGAGCTGGGACCGGTCCCCGGAGCCGGCCGCCCCGCGGGACGCTGTGGCACCGCTCCGCAGTGGGCCGTCGTGGGGGACACCTTCCCCGTGGGCTGCAAGGTGCAGCCGTCYGTGGTCTTCAGGGACTCCACCTTCCACAACAACCCCGACACCAAGGACCCCCTGTACAGGTGCGCRGCGGCCCCGGGGACGGGCTGGGGGGGCTGTGGGTCGGCGCCAGTCCGAGCCCTCGACCTGGCTCCTTTCCCCAGCACCGAGTGCGGCATGTACCAGCCTCGCTGCGGCCTGGAGAACGTGCTCATGTCCTGGGGCCACGACGGTAAGGCCGCGGGGTGCCGGCCGCCCCGAGCCACGGCTCCCGCTTTGCCGGGGGCGCGCGGGCCCGTTTGCAGCGACCCTGCGGAGGAAGACTCTGCCGTGGCCTTGCTCAGCCCCCTGCCCGGCGCCTGCAGGACTCGGCTCAGACCCACCTGACAGTCCGGGAAGCCTTCAGGCGAGGGGTCTCCCCCAGAGCTGCGGGCTGCAGCCGTCCACGCGCCCTGCAGTGTTTCCCGGCACACGCTGGAAGCGCGCCAGGGTCCGTGCGCAGGGGCCCACGGGGCGACGGGCAGCAGCGGGTGCCCTCCCGGCAGTGCCAGCTGCTTTAGTGCTGCTGGCCCCATACTGTGCCTCGAAAACGGCACGAGTGGGCTTTCCCCTGGGGTCTCCGCACTTCCAGCCCTGATGCGTTTGCTGCTCCGGCCGCTATCCTAAACGGAGCTACCAGCAAAGGGCACCGGGGCCAGCGCCACCCCGAGCCCGCGGTGCCGGTGCCGCTGTGCCCAGGCAGCTAACGCCCCGCTCTCTCCCCAGAGTACATGTACCAAGTCATGAAATTCAACAAGTTCTCCCTGCCCAAGGAGGTAAGCGGGGCTGGGGGTGCAGGATGGACCCCGGGCCTGCACCCGGGGCAGCGGGGCTGGGGCTGGCCCGCTGCTCCAGGGTGAGAGGGATGCTGCCCCCCTGGTCTGGCCACGGTGCCCAGGAGCGCGTGGCAGCCCACAGAGCCGCTGGGGGAGAGGGCGAGCAGCCCGGCTGCGCTGGCACAGCCTCGTCCCCCTCCAGGCTTTCTACATGATCCGCTTCCACTCCTTCTACCCCTGGCACACGCACGGCGACTACATGCACCTCTGCAACGAGGAGGACCTCCGCATGCTGCCCTGGGTCAAGGAGCTCAAGTGCGTGCGCGCGTCTGCCCGTGGGGCGGGGGAGCCCGGGGCAGGGGCAGCGTGTGGCTCTCCCCTTGCCGCTGCGGGGAGCACGGAGCGAGGGGGGKGCCAAGGCCCTGGGGAGGGCAGAGGCCCTCCGCGCTAACCCCACGCTTGCCCCCGCAGCAAGTTCGACCTCTACACCAAGCAGGAAGAGCTGCCCGACGTGCAGCACCTCAAGGGCTACTACCAGTCCCTCATCGACAAGTACTGCCCGGGACAGCTGTGCTGGTGAGCCCCGCGCAGGGCCCGGCCGGGCGCCTCGGCCCGCGGCACCGCCCAGCACCGCCGCCCGCCCCCTGCACCCGCCACGCACCACCCCGGCCCCCCACAGCACCCGCGGCCCGGCCTCTCCCAGCCGCCATGCTGGGGCACCGGGGCCACCAAATAAACCTGCTTGTCACATGCACCTGCCGAGTCGCGCTGCATGGCCCGGGAACGATGCTCAGTGAGGCACCGGGGCAGCCCCCAGGCCCCCGCTCTGCCCTYGTACCGGCACTGCCAGGCCTCGCTCGGCCCCTCTCCTCCGTGCCAGGCCCCGGAGCAGGAAGGACAAGAGCCGGGGGCCTGGAGCTGCGGTGCCCTGGGAGCCAGAGCCAGCCCTGGGGCAGGAGGCGGCCCCCGTGCAACACCCGGCCTCTCCGGCCCCGGAGAGAGGTCTGGGGCTGGAATGTCAAAGGCTTTATTTAGAAAATTATAGGAAACCTCTGTGCTCACTGCTGAGCTGATGGGAAGCACGTTACAGCCAGAGCCCTCCCGCCGGGGCAGGGGGGCAGAGATGGCTCCCCGGGGCGCCGCAGGGCCGCTCGCGGGCACGGGCAGCGGCTCCGAGCCACCCCGAGCAAGGGGCCGGGAAGCAGCCAGGCAGGGGCAGTTAAGGCAGCGGAGAGGGCTGGGGGCACTTGTGCTGTTGTGCTGCAGCCCCCCCGAAGCCCCTCCGGCAGGAGCGCAGCGCCCTGCTGCCCCTTGGGCTGCAGCACAGCCCCCCCGCAGCGGCGAGGAAGGTGCCGGGGGGCAGAGGCGCAGCTCCGGCCCGGGGAAGCTGGGGGCACAGGGGAAGGACGCTCAGCCACCTCTCCCAGTGCTGCCAGGCTGTGCTGGAGCCGGCCCCGCTCCTGCCCGGCTGCGAGGGCAGAGCCGCCGGCCCCGGGCAGCGGCCGCCCGCGAGCAATGACCATGTTGCGCATGAAGGCACCGGCGGGGCAGAGAGCAGCAGACTCACCCGGGGGGGCAGGGGTCGGCCTGCTGCGCCCCAGCCAGCACGGAGGAGGGCAGGGACCTCTGCCCCGGGGACGGAGGCTGCGGCAGAGATGGGATCCGGCTGCCCTGCRAGCACAGTGCCGGGGAGAGGGGAGGCGGCGGGGCCCAGAGCCAGTGACGGCAGTCAGTGCTTGGAAGACGGGTCCTGGGCCGGCAGCTCCAGGCATTACTTCTTCTTCTTGCTGCGGAGGCCGTCGGCATGGCTCTCGCCACCCCCCCGGGCACGGCCCTCGCCTTTCTCCTCCGCTTCTTTGGCCTCCTTCTTCCTCAGCTGCCCGTTCTTCTCGCTGCCCCCTCGGTCCGCAGGGTCCCCCCGCTTGGGGCCTTTGTGGCGGCCAGGGGGTGCGCCCCCCCGGGGCCGGGGGCCCAGAGCCCGCAAGAGGCAAACGGTAGCTGCGACGAGGTACAGGGACCAGAGCACAGCGGGGCCGGAGTAGGGGCGGCTGTGCTCGCGGACGGACTGCAGGAGCCAGGGCAGGAAGGCGTCCGCGGGGCGCTTCAGGGGTGGCTTGTCCTGGGGGGGGGCAGGAGCACGGTCAGGGCTGGCCCTCACTGCGCACGCGACTCAGAGCGGGGCACCACGCCGCTCCGGCTGTGGCACCCCTGCACGCACGGCACGGCGCGGCGCGAGGCCCTACCTTCAGCCCGTGCTGGTTCAGCAGGCTCTCCAGCGTGGGGTCGCCCAGGGACACGGTGGGGAAGAACTCCTGCACGTGCTGTCGCCGCCACCACGGCGCGGCCCCCTCCCTGCGGGACACGTAACCTCAGTGCGGAGTCCCAGACCAGGCTCTGCCCTCCCACCCCACACGGGAACAGGGCAGCCCTGCCCACGGGGCCGGCGTGCAGCTCCTGCCTCCCTCCCCACACAGCACACGCTCAGGCCTGCTGCAGCCCAGGCCGGGGGCTCAGAGCACGCCGCCTGAGGAGCTACTGCCCATCTGCAGGTGCACGCTGTGCGTTAATGAGCTCATTAGCCGGGTGAGAAGCAGCTCCCAAATGCAGGTGTCACACTCTGGCTGTCTGAGCACAGTCAGTGCCCATGACTGCACTGTCTGGGTGTTGATGCATTGTCGCATCAGCTTCAGATACTGGAGGAATAAACCCCCCCACCAGCACTGGGCTGCAAGCATGGTGCAGGCACGGAGCCATGCACCCCAGGCGCTGGCCCCGCTCACCTCGCCTCCGTGCTGTCTGTGAACCAGTACTTGTAGAGCTGGGCACGGATGTAGACAGGCGGCTGCGAGCTGAATGGGTACTTCGACTCGTCAGCTTGCACCAGGCGGATCACTGCCGGAGACGCACAGCGTTAGGGCTCCGCGATGCCACCCCGCACACCCTGCTGCGGGGAGACACCCCAGCCTGCTGCTGGGCTGGAGCCCGACAGCCTGCAGCCCCTCGATCCCAAGGAAAGGCATCGAGCAAGCCCTGGCGAGGCAAACCCGCTGTAACTGGCCAGTGACAGCCCTCCAGCCAGGGTGGACACAGCCCAGCCTGCTCCCGGGGGGATCAGCAAGGCCCCGCTCACCCCAGGCAGCCACTGCGCAGGACGGAGGTCCCTGACGCAGCAGGACTGCTTGGTCTGAGGCTCTGGGCTGCCTCTGCTCCTGTCCTGCCACACCGCACGGTGCCAGGCCCGGGGAAGCTCCCGGCATCACCCGCCCAGCAGCCCCCACCCAGCACCACTCACCGTCCTTCTTGCCCTGCAGCAGGCGGTAGACGAAGCTGGTGAACCAGGGGCTGCTGCTGTGGTGCGCCAAGGCCGCGAACCACATCTGCCAGTCGAGGCGGGGCTGGTGCGGGGCGACCACGGGGGGAGCCGCGCTGAGGTTCCCCGGCTTGTACATGAACTCGATCTCCTGTGGGGCAGGGAGCAGCGGGATGGGGGCCTCCAGCAGCAGGGACAAGCACTCAGGCCTGGCACTGCTGGGGGTCAGATCTGAACCACCAGGCCTGGATCTCCTTTACCTTCAAGGTCTCAGAGGGAGCAGAACAGCCATCTCCTCCAGACCCATGTCCCTCATCTCCCGAGGGTACCAGCTCCTTCCAGAGGAAAGATCCCACCCCACGGATGATGGCCACATACCAAGCAGAGAGGACAGGGACTTTGGCTCTACTAGAGTCGATTTCTCTGCTCCTGCCCTTGGCTATCTGCAGGCACCCCACGCGACTGCCAACAGTTCACCCCTCAGTGTGAAAACGGTGGCTCACCGTCCATACGTGCTTGTCGTAGCTGCCCTCCAGCACCACCTCGGGCCGCCCCCCGACGCCCGTCATCCTGCGGAAGAGCCCGTAGGAGTTCACCACCTGGAAGCGCTCGACCGCGTTGAACATCTGGTGGATGCCCGGCCACAGCTTGCCGTTCGACTCGTAGTCTATGTAGGTGAAGGGCACCTGGGGAGCAGCAGAGAGGACGGCTGCGTCACTGCAGACGGAGCAGGGCGCTGGGCAGGGACCCGAGACCCCCGGGGCAGGGGGGCAGTCTGCATCTCCCACTTCTGACACCCTAAGGCAGGCGCGTGCTCCAGGAGCGGAGAGGAGAGCTACTCTGCGGCCCACCAGCGACACACCGTGGCCAGGCACCGGCAGGCTACACGACCTGCCGTCGCAGCCGACTGTCCCGGCGGGCTGGGCACGCTCGGCAGTGCGCACAGCTTGGAGCTCCCGCTTACGGCACTGGCTCATGTCCAGAGGTGGTGAGGGAGTGGGGACCGCAGGATCACCTACAGCTCCCAGACACAGCTGGTATCCCACCACACGGCCTGCCCAGACAGCCAGCGCTCTCCTCACGGCCTTTGCCATCTCTCCAGCCTCCCCAGCACGGGGCCAAGCAGGAGGGCCTGACTGCCGCCCTGTCCTCCCCGGCCTCGCACACAGCCCAGCGCTGCTGTCCCTGCCCTCCCCGCTCCAGACGTTCCCCGGTCACTCACCAGGCTGATGGCAAACATCCCCATGGCTGCTGTGGCAAAGACGGCCCACTGCAGCGTGGCCCAGAGCTTCCAGAAGAAGCCGCGGACACAGACACACCTGCGGGTGAGGAGACAAGTCAGCACACACTGCTTCAGGGCTGCACAACCCCTAACTCCGCGTGTGTGTGGGGAGCTGCTTGCCACATTGCGGGGATGAGACCTGAGGCCACCTCCAGGGCAGAGCGGGGTAGGTGCCAGCCCCAGCCCTGCCTTCCCAGCAAGCCCAGAGCTCCCGCTGGGAGCTGCGGTTCAGGGCTGCTCACATTGCAGAGGGCTCAGCCCTGCTCTAACGCTGTCAGGGAAAACCCTCCCCAGCTAACCCAGCAGGCCCTTAGCCAGGGCCCCCCATCCCCTCAGAGCACCAGGATCCATCCCACCGCTTTTGCCTGGTGCCAAGTGCCCTGTGCCAGCACCTACAGCACCAGCGAGATCCCAGCGCCCCTCCAGTCACGCTGTTCACCCTGGCTCCAATCACACCCTTGGGGATGGCACCCGAAACGGCACCAGGCCACCCCAGCCACGCAGGGACCGGCTGCCCCATTCCCGCTCAGCTCTTCGCTGCTCCCCTCCAGACGCGCAGGACCCAGCGCCCCTCTCCGTCGCCGCACGGCTGCTCACCTGTACATGGCAGACAGGATCTCCCAGGACAGCGAGAGGAAGCCCAGCCCCACCAGGGGCAGGGTCACTGCCCGCAGCCACTTGGTGAACTCGTGGTACGTGAAGGCTAGAGCAGAGGGCAAAACCATGGGGTCAGAGAGCACCTGGTGAGGAGAGAGGACCCCCTCCTACACCAAGAACCGCGGTGGGGGACGCAGGAGCCAAGCGGTGCTGCAAGGCGCACGGCTGCACTCACGAAAGCGGCCTGGCCCAGACACTGCTGCTGGGCCACGGGGACAACAGACTGGCAGCTCCTTTGTCAAGGTGACTTCTGCTAGAGGTCATCTTGGCTGCAGGGGCAGGGTGGTGGCTGCTAGGCCCCCCTGAGGCATGGCAGTGACATACCCACTTTGGAGTCCAGCAGCTTCTTCTCCCAGTTGATCTCCAGGCCAAAGTAGTGGATGCTCCAGTACACCAGTAAGCTGTAGGCGGTCAGCTCCAGCAGCGTGGAGAGGAACGACCGCAGGCCAGGCGGCCAGGCTGCAGGGCAGAGAGGGGGGAAGTGAACACCAGCAGCTGCCAGGGGCCTCGGAGAGCCTGGCCCACCGCTGCGAGGAGAAGCGCAACCCGCACTGCGAGTGCCCACGCCCGGCGAAGGCGACCAGGCGGTGCTCAGAGCACGTCCCATCACCGGGGGCCAACGTGCTGCTTCACGGTTGCCCCAGCTCAAGGGCCCCATGGCACAAACCCCAGCCCCAGGACAGCACGAGGTGGCTGCGCTGGCTCCGACAACACCACGTCACAGGGCAGCTGCAAGCAGCCCACAGAGACAGCCAGAACACCCCCCCCCTTGCTGTTGGACCCGGACAGTGTGCACCAGTGACAGCAGCTTGTCCCCTGCCCCATCCCAGGCATGGCAGAGAGGGGACCCCAGCTCCCCAAACGGGGTGTGAGCCGAGAGGCCCAGGGTGCGAGCCGAGAGGCCCAGGGACTCACTGCTGGCGTGTCTCCTCTTAGCGCGCCCCAGCCAGCGCCCCACGTGCTCCTCGTCCAGCAGGGAGAAGGCCAGGACGATGGTGAGCGCATTGAAGAAGTTGTAGTTGCCCGTGAGGATGATGAGCACCTGCAGCAGAACCTGGGGAAGAGCAAACACAGGGCTGGGGGTGTTGCAGCGCAGATGTGACCGCCGCGACCTGGGGGCAGAGGCCTTTGGGCACGCAGCACCCTGACTGCAAGGGGTGCGAGGAACGCAGGGAAACCCAGACGCCAGCAGCACAGCCATCCCAGCGCCTGGCTCCCACAGCTGCGAGCACCCAGGAGGGGCCCTGCCTGCAAGGCACCGCACGGCAAGACGCCTGCCTGGCTGTCAGACTGGACCCATCTCCCCCTTCCTCTGGGGAGCACAGTGGGGTGCCCCACGGCACTTCCCTGCAGCAGGGATTGGACCAAAACCAGACCCCCCTCTCCCCTGCGTGGCCGGAGAGACCAGCTCTGCCCACACACCTGGCTGTAGAAGGCAAAGAGACGGAGGCGGCGGATGGGTGCGAAGAACAGCAGCGGGATGGCGATCTCGATGACGTAGGTGGCCACCACACTGAACTTCTGGACCCACACAGGAAGCTGGTGGGCGAACCAGGCGACTGGCGTGGGGATGCACTGGGTCTCGTAGTGGTAGGTGAGAGCTGGGGAGGGAAGAGGAGACGGTTAAGGGTGCGAAGAGGCACGTGGGAAGGCCAGCAGCAGGCTCGGAGCAGGCACAGCCTGCAGCAGCCGCCCAGAGCAGCCCCGAGGGCAGGGAAGGGGCAGCAGCAAGCACTGCCTGGAGAGCTGAACCCACAGCTGCTTACGGGGCAGAGGAAGCACAGCCCGACGCTTGGGGCAACACCTCCGCTCCCCCTGCCCTGGTGCCCTGAAAAGCGTGGCGGGGCGTCCCGAGGCCCGCGGCTGCACGGAGCCCGCCGCGCTCCTCACCTGTGAGCCCCCACCACGTGGGGCAGCGGCTGGTCAGCTTCACCACGCCGGAGGCGAACATGAGGCGGAAGAGCAGCCAGCGCACCAGCCAGAAGGTGACACTGTCATGGGCGCGCCAGGCCGTGGAGCGCCACTTCAGCAGGTGCAGGGGGGCCACGAGCACGGCCAGGAAACCTGCTTCCAGCAGCAAGCTGTCCCTGCGGGAATGCCGGACGGTCCCTCACTGCTGCCCCCCCAACCTGCACCCTCATGCACCCCTCGGGGCTGGCGAGCTCCCGCCAGGGCTGCGCGGGGACCAAGACCCCGGGGCTGCCACGGGGTGGCAATGAGCTGGCTGACCTGCCACCCCCTTCCCAAAGGCAGCACCCGGGTCACCAGCTCCCCCGCAGGACACGGCCCTCCTGCCCCCCATTCCCAGCCCCCCAAGGACCCGGGGCTCGTGCAAGCCTCCTGTTCACGGGGCCCAGGCCCAGCTGCAGCGGTGCCACGGCGTAGGGTGGTTTCCCCAGCCCTCCTCAGCACGGAACGAGCCCTGCTCCGAACCACGAGGCACAGGCTGCTCCCTCCTGCACGCGCCCAACGCGGCCATGCCCCATGCAGGAGCGAGGCTCGGCTCCGGAGGGCAGGCCCGCTGGGAATGCCACGCTGGAGGCTCACTTACCACTGGAAGTACAGGAATACCTGCCCCACCTGTAGAGAGAGGGAGCACGGAATAGATTAGCAGGGCTGGGGGGCTCCGTGTGGCAGAGACGCTCGCACGCTTTTCTTCTGGACCCTTCCCAACTCCCCCCCCACGGAGAGGGAATCAGAAAGGCCCAGGGGCAGCTGTGGCTTTCTCCCGAGTGCCTTCTCGGCAGCGATGCCAGCTCCTTTCTCGTGGCAGGCCGTGAGCCAAAGCCAACAAGCAGAGCTGCGGCCTCAACACGCTGCTGAGAGCTGCGCCGCGGAGGCTGCTGCCGCCCGGGGCGGAGGAAGGAAGGGGATGCGTCCAGGTCAGGCGTGCTGGCGAGGCGGCGGTGCCAGGAGCCGCAGCCCAGGACGGGCTCGGCTCCAGCACGTGGAGCGGTGCTCCAGGCACGGAGACATCACTCTGTCAGCTCAGGGCAACCTCCTGGCAAGCAGGAGGGAGGTGGGGAGGGGGGAAGGATGGGGGGCTGCGGGGAGCCCTGGGCTGCAGGTCAGGACCGGTGGGGTTGCAGAGGAGCCCTGCTGCACGGGTGCTCCCAGCCCCGGGGCTCTGCACCCCCTGCCCGCCGGCACTTCAGCCGGGCCTGGAGGGGAGCGCTGGCAGAGCGGCACCTGACAGCAAACCAGGCTGCAAACCTCGCTCGCGCCCAGCGCAGAGCACCGCACGGGTCAGGGCCTCTCGGAGGGGAGGGAGGCTGGAGCTCCGGGCGGGAAAAAGGACTTTCTTCTCCAGCATCACCTTAAAAGGGAATGGTTAGGGCCTGGCACGTCCTGGCGGGGAGGAGGCAGCGCTGCGAGCTCGCTGCGCTCCCAGAGCAGTGCAGCACCCTCGGGGTGGCCCTGGCCACGCCAGCAGGACCCCCCGCTCCGACAGAGCAGCACTGGGGAGACGGAGCCCCCGCAGACGGGAGCCCGCAGGGCCGCCCATCACCCGGGGCTTCCTGGCTCTGCGCAGCCACCGCTTCCTCTGCCTGCTGCAGCTGGGGACAGCAGTGAGTCACAGCCAGAGCCCGGGCCCCCACCCTGCCCCTCCCCGGGCCTGACACAGGGGCCGTGGGGCCGCCCGCACGAGGGGAGCGCAGGGAGCCGCTCACACCATCCCTCCGTGGGGCACGGCCGCCCCACGCCAGGGAGGCTTGTGGGTGAGACAGAGGGGATGGGGCAGGGGAGGGGAACAGCTCTGCAGTGGCAGTGCTGGTTCACTCCAGGACGGCCCCGACCTTGGGAGAAACCCCTCTCCCTCAGCCCGGCCGCCTCGCTTCCCAGGCTTCCCAACACCATTCCCTGCAGCTGTCACTGCTGTGACAGGGACCGTTCCCGAGCCTCGGCAAGCAGGAGACCGGCAAGAGCTGCAGCCGACATCCTGGGCTGCTTTCCAGCCGAGCTGCCAGGCAGGACCCTGGGAGAGCTGCTCCCATGCAGCACGCCTGGGGTTAACGCAGCGGCCTGACCCAGCAGGGACTTCCAAGCACAGCTGCTTTTCTCTTTATTTCCCCTGGTTTCAGAAGGAAGAGAAACCCTCCTCCCCCAGCAGCCTGTGTGCAGCCTCCTGCCTCTCTGACTCACCCAAGCTCCTCTGCACGGAGCTGCCAGGCCCTGGCAGCGAATGCAAACGCCTTGCGGGAGGAGGTTTTGCTGCTGGTGGCACCGCACTGTTGCGAAACCGGCCACAAGAGCGGGGAAGGGACCAGGTGCTCCTGTGGCCTTGCTCCGTGTAAGCTCAGGGACCTCACGAGGCCACGAGCAGCCAGAGGACGGGGCTGTCCCGCCAAGCCACAGCGCTGCAGGAATTGGCTCCGGGCCCTTAGGCGAGCCTGGGAGCTTTCCACCCCAGGGAAGGCCTGGGGGCTGAGCTGGAGGCATAGCTCCCTGCAAGCGCCGGAGGGCTGGGGAGCAGCCAGCACCATCCCGCGGCTCTGAGCACGCAGGCGAGGGGAGCTGCACGCGGTCAGGAGCTCACAGGAAGAGCCAACACGAGAAAGCTACCCCGTCCCCAGCCCCTCGCCCTGATGGGTCCCAGCTTTGACCCCCCCGGGGTGCCGCGAGCCCCCCTCGCCGCGCTGCGCCCCTACCTGATAGACAGAGAGATAGAGCACCCGGAGCAGGGCGAAGACGAGGCTGTCCCGCAGCGGCTCGAACACCATGGCGCCGAAGGAGGCCAGCACGCCGGCGAGGCAGAGCAGCTCCATGCCCAGCTCCGTGTCCAGGCCCAGGTGCGGGCTGAGCCACAGCAGCGTGGGGAAGTCGTGGAGCTGCTCCCAGAGCCCCTTCCCGGTGAGGCGCAGCACCTTGCGAGCTGGCAGGATGCCATCCTTCCCGTACAGCCCTGCGGAGGGCAGCGAAGCACTGTCACAGCAGGGTCGCAGCTCCCCGCGAGGACGCACGTCCTCTCCAGGATGCCCCAGCCCCACACAGCCCCTCTTGCACGGCCAACGCGGTGCTCAGCAGCTGCCCGCGACCCAGCAGAGGAGCTGCCGGCGGGAAGGGAGACGAGGGCTCTCCCACTTGGCCTGCAGTGCAGGGCTGCTCCGGCAGGCAGGGAGCTGGGCAGGCGGCAGAGCCCATGCACGGGAGCTGGGCAGGGCAGGCCGCGGTGCCCCGGGAAGGTCCATCCTGGCATCCTGGAGACCGCCTGGCCTGTGCCCAGCCCCCTGCGAGGCCGCGTGAACGAAGGGCACGGTCCCCCTCCAAACGGGGCAGGGCTGACATCCGCGGCTCCCGCGTCCCCAGCCCAGAGCCGAGCGGCGTCGCCACGGCACTCGCAGCACGGAGAACGTGGCCGCTCGCCTGGCCTCGGGCCAACCCCTCTGGCAGGGAAGCGGGAAAACAGGCCTCGAGCTGGGCTGCAGGCCCGGGCAGAGGGAGAGCCCGCGCGGCCGGAGCAGGCGGCACAGCCCCAGGGCAGGGTTTCGGCAGAGCCTGGCACCAGCCCATACCCGGGCCGGGAGGAGGGATGGCGGGCAGAAGGCTGGGGCCGGCCCCGCGTCCCTGGGGCACTCGGCACCACCTCATGCCGGACGCAGACGGGTGCAGGGTGGGATTTGGGGGCCCAAGGCAAAGGCAGAAGGTCATGGCCCCGTCCCAGCTCAGCCCCTGGCAGCACAAGGGCTCCGGGGGAGCAAGGACACCCTGGCCAGCCCCACCGGCACGTGGCCGAGGGACACCCACGGCCTCTCTGCACCCCCAGCAAGTAGCTGCCTCCCGGCCCGGCTTTCCTCGTCCCTGGGATAAGCAGCCCCAGACACGCTCCCCAGCCCGGGCTTTGCTCGTGTCCCGACTCGTTCGCATCCACGGCTCCGGCACGGCCTCCAACTCATCCCTCCGGTAATCATCATCCCTGGCCACGCTCGTCTGCGCCCCAAGCTCGGCGGTGACCCCTCTCCCACGGCGCTGCTTTCTCCAGGCCTCCCCCTGACCTTACAGCAATGCCCTTCCAGGGACATCGGACATCCTCCGCGCGGATGTAGGAAGCCACGGGCAGGCTGGGCTTGGGATGCACCCTGCTCCCCCAGGGGCGCCCCAGCCCCAGAGGGACGGCCGGAGCCCCGAGCCGCCCCGCGCACGTGTGGGTCTGCCCCTCGGCTGCCTCCCCTGTGCCATGCAGGGGGGCCGCGCTCTTGCAGGCTGCAAGGAGACCGGATCCTGCGCTGCAAAGGCGGCCGGAGAGGCCGAGCGGCCCCAGGGCCTTCCCCGGGGACAGCTGCAGCTCCGCCGGGGGGAGCGGGCATCGCTCCAGCATCGCTCCGGCATCGCCGGCGGGAAGGCCACGCGTCGCCGCTGCAGGCGGGCGCGCTCCCGCCTCCCCGCGCGGCCCGAGCCCGGCGCCGCCACCAGCCCGGAGCCGCGGGGCGGCGGCCGCCCCTGCCGCCGGGGCCCTGCCTCCCCCCCCACCCCGGCCCCTGCAGCCCCCCGCCGTGCGCGGCTCCGCGGCCCGGTCCCCGCGGCCGTACCGGGGATCTGGACGTAGAGCGAGGCGAAGGCGGCGAGGTAGACGGCGGCCAGCCCGGCCAGGAACAGCTGCCGGGGCCGGCGCGGCGGCTCCCCCATGGCGCGGCGGCGGCGGCGGCGGCACCGACACGTCCGCGCCCGCCCGCCCGCCGCCACGACGTCACCGCGCACCGCCCGCCGACGTCACGCGCACCGCCCCGCGCGCCGCCGGCGTCACTTCGGGCGGGAAGCACGAAATGGCGGCGGGCAGCGGGGCCGGGCGGCGCTGAGGGGAGCTGCCGCCTGGGACCCCCCCCCTCCCCGGTGGTGTGGTACCGCCGGGGCCCCCCCCCCGGGGTGAGTGTGGCACCGCCCGGGGCCCCCCTCGCGTGAGGGTGGTATCGCCCGGGGCAGCGCGGCACCGCCTAGTGCCCCCCCACAGGTGAGAGTGGTACCGCCCGGGGCCGCCTGGGGCGAGCGGGGTCGGGGGTCATGGGGGGGGCCGTGAGCGGGGTCGCCGGGGTCAGAGGTCACGGGGGGCCGTGAGCGGGGTCGGGGGTCATGGCCATGAGTGGGGTCGCCGGGGTTGGAGGTCACGGGGGGCTGTGAGTGGGATCAGGGGTCACAGGGGGCCGTGAGCGGGGTCAGGGGTGACGGGGGGCTGGAGTGGGGCCGGGGGTGACTGGGGTCACGGGAGGGCCATGAGTGGGGTCCCTGGGGTCAGGGGTCACGGGGGGGCTGTGAGTGGGGTCGCCGGGGTCGGGGGTCATGGGCCTCAGGCCTTGCTCTTGCCCCCCCCGGGACCAGGCCCCGTGCCTGGTGGCCCCCAGTGCCGGCCGGGCCGTGGCAGTGGCGCCTGGGCCGGGTGGGTGCCGCGGCACGAGCCGGGGACAGGCCGGGCCGCCGTCACCCGGCACTGAGAGCACTGCCCAGCCGGCCGCCCCCGGCAGAGCCGTCCTGCGGGGGAGCGGGGCGGGAGGGCCGTGGTCGGGGCGCCTGGCCGGCCCCAGCCCCACTCCGGGGGCTCCTGTGGGGCCGGGGTCGGAGGGCAGCCGCCGGTTCCCGTGCGAGCAGGCAGGGAGGGTCCGCGGGAGCGGGAGTAGCCGCTGTACGAACTGGCATCAGCCTTTGCCCAGGCCGGGTCTGCGCACCCGCAGCCTGCCAACCTCGCCCTCCCCGCTGCCCCTCCATCCGATAAAAGATCCAATAAAAGGCCCCGGGACTGGGCCGGAGACGCGGGAAATTGGGCTCTGGGCTCCGCTTCCCCCCAGGAGAGCTGCTGCGGGGCCCAGGGAGGTGCTGGAGCCTGCCCGCAGCTGCAGGTCACTAGCTCTGGGTTGGGAGCGTTTGCAGGAGCTGGTTCTTCAGCGCACAAATCGTTCCGCTGACTCTGGAGCGGCTGTTCCTGCGTGTGAAGTTACACCTGGACATCGGGGTGGGCAGAGAGCGGGCAGGGATCTCCTGTTGCTCTGCGCAGGGAGTGTGGATTCAGTCAGTGCCTCCCGGGGCTGCTCTGGACGAGCTGTGCGGATAATAGCGTTTGCTGTCGTTGTTTGTCCGAGAATGGCTTGGACGTTACGTTTGGCCTTCTAGCTGATGTGGTGTTCGGCCTTACCTGTGCAAGTGCTTAACGAGATAGAAGAAGTGATTTGTTTCCCGTTTCTGGGGTCTTGTGTGTGAGTCTGGTTTTATTCTGTTTTTTGTGGGGTGTGTTTACTTACATTTATTTCTATTGAAATTGAAAGACAACAGTTGACTTCAGATTCTTATAACAGCTAACTGTTATGAGACTGAAGCTGCTCCTGGCTAAGTGAACAGCGACCCGTCAAACGTCGTCGCTGGAATTACGAACTGCGTTCATCAAGAGCCAGGTCGCTCAGCGATCCCGGAGTCTGCCCATCGGCGGAGGGAGCTGTGGCCTCTGCCTGCCCGGGATCTGCCGCCATGGAGGACGTGGAGTCGCGCTTCCTGCACCTCCTGCAGCCCATCCGCGACCTCACCAAGAACTGGGAGGTGGACGTGGCTGCCCAGCTCGGGGAGTACCTGGAGGAGGTAAGGGCAGCTCTGCGGGGGCGGCGGGGGTTGCGCAGCGATGCCCCTCGGCGCTGCCCGCGCACCTGGGGTGTCCGTCCCCCCCTGCCCTGGCAGGCCCTCGGCTGCGGTGCCGGCACCGAACCCCTTGCCTGCCTCGGCCTGCGGGGCAGCGCAGCCGTGTTGGCGCTGATCCAGGCACGCGAGGGGCTGGAGTTCGAGGATGTTGTCCGACAGCGTTTGCAGCCGCCCCTTCTGATTGCCCCCTGTTTTCATGGGGGCACTGGGGACTGTGGTCCTCAGCACAGCCTTGTCTGGAGAAGTGAGGTCATCGACAGAAAAGCTCCTCTCAGGCTACCGGGGGCAGAAGAACATAATCCCCCTCTCTGTGCATTCACTTATTACGTCTGGTCCCTCAAACACTATGTTAGGCATATTGCTCTGATTTTTCTCTCTTAACTTTCTCTTCTTGCTGTGCTAGTCTCAAATCCAGTCTGCAAATCAGCGTTTTGTTTTCCTTCTTTTGTGTGTTTTGCAGCTGGACCAAATCTGCATTTCCTTTGATGGTGGCAAAACCACCATGAATTTCATAGAAGCAGCTCTGTTAATCCAGGGCTCTGCCTGCATCTACAGTAAGAAGGTGAGAAACCTGGGAGTAACTGCCGTGTCTGGGTCTTAGACCTTCCACTTTGTCCACTCAGTAATCCCTCAGCTGGTGTTTTTGAGGTTGAAGCTTGTACAGAGGCTGCTTTGGGAAGCTGCCCTTGGTTTTGAAAGAAACATAAAAATCACTCACCGATCTGAAAGGGCATAAATCTGTAATTCCCAAATTCACCCTTCTATATGTGTGGGGACTGGCAGCCCAGGAAAGTCTGGAAAAAAAAAATTTGCTGTTGAGCACTTTTTTCTCTAGAGGGTGGAGGAAAAAAAAAAAAGAACTGCTTCCCCAAACCTAGACTCAAAATGGCTTGAATAGTAATGAGAATAATGGGATTATCGAGTAATTGAATTTTAGCTATCTGGGGTGGAGATAAGAAGAGGGCTGTGGTTCATCGTGGCCCCAGTTGCAGTAGTCTTTCTGCGAACTATTTTCTCTTTCTCCAAGAATCTGGGCCTTATTTTGTAGGTGGAATATCTCTATTCTCTGGTCTACCAGGCACTTGACTTCATTTCCAACAAAAAGTAAGTAAACATCTCCATGTTTTGGAGAGTCATCCCTTGCTAAGGGCTCAGGACTGTGATCTTCCAGCCTGACTGCACTGGTTTAGCTGTGCACACTAATACATGCTTCTCCATTGCTGCTCTTGACCTCTTTATCTTGGTGAGGCCTTTGTCCTTCCCCTGCCGTCTTTCCTGCTGAGGTTTGCTGGCACCTGCCCTGACCGCTGGCTGTTTTATGGGTGAGGCTGTGACTTGCCCCCATCTTCAGAGAGACCCTGCTGTTCGTGAGCACTCCTCCCTCAGGGCAGTCATCTCTGAGAAACAAACCAACCAACCTGCTACAGCGATGGTCTCCAGCCCCATGAAAAGATCTCTGAATGAGCTGAAGGACTCTTTTTGGTAGCACGAAAGGCCCCTGGTAGGACTTATTTTCAGTCCAGGGCTTTAGCTTGGGATGATTCTCATCCGCAAGAGCTTTACCAGTGGCATCATCTTGTGGTTTTGTTGTTGCATTGCTTTGTCGTTACGTAAGGAGAGGAGGGTGCCCCAGCGTCCCACACAGTAAATCTCAGCGTGAAATAGAGCAAACGCAGTGGCAAAGAAGCTTGTGATTTATTTTCCACTCGCTGCTGAAGTGGGGCACTGCTGTTCTAGTTGCAGTTTTCAAACTCTCGTGTAACTTGTCTATTGCCAACTTGGCCCGTGTTTTTAACAGGCTCTCCATTAATGAGAGATTGGTTTAGAACTGGCAGTTATGTTTGCACTCAAACTGAAATTTGCAGAAAAGATGAGGTTTTCATGATGCTCGTGGCTTCAAACAGGTACTTGGCTCAAGCTATGCAAACAAGTTTCCTGGATGAACCACCCTTCCTCTGCCTTGCCCAGCCATAAACCCCACTTCCAAGAAATCTTGCCAATAGCTTGTTGGGGAAGGTCAAGTTGTAAGACTGGAAGGAAGCTCTGCTTGGGCTGGAGCAAGACAAAACTGCGACAGAGGTTTCTGAATGTCTCAAACAATTATTTCCATGCCACATGTTTGCCTTAAAGTGAATTGTTCTTTCCTGTTTGGGTAACTGAGCTTCTGAGCTGGAACTGGTAGGACATATCTGTTAAAGATGGGATCTGTTGGGCAGGCTGGATCCCCTCTTCCATCACATTCCAGTTCCTTCCCAGCCACCTGCACCCTTTTCCTTGGCAGGAGCAGATGAACAGCAGCAGCATGTCAGCTAGCTCTAATCGGGAGGATGAACTGATGCTCTCACTGCAGAAGAGCAGTTACAGTTATGCTATAGTCTCTCTGTGCTGTCTGTAGTGCTTTGGGATGCCGCTGCTGAGAGATCAGGCTTAGAGGTCCTTGCACCAGTTGCCGTATGGTGCACAACTGGGTTGGAGGAAACCTGCCATTGCTTTTCCTGGGGCTTTTGCTGGTGTCAGGCCAGTGCCCTGGGCAGATCCTGACTGGTGACCACTTGTGTTTTTGCTCCGTGACTCAGACGGGAAAAGCAGCCCTGCTCTATAGGGGAGGATGGCAAAGATGCTGATGCAAGCTTCGGGACCGAGGAAGAAGAGGTGAGACGGGCGTTGCGCAGTATGGTCCCTCTGTGCCTCGTCCCAGGAGGGAGAGTGCTCGGTGGCTTGTGTGCCCAGGCAGAGCTGCTTTCAGCTCTTGGGCTGTGGAAGCACCAAGCAGGCTGTAGGCAGCTGAGGTCAGATGCCCGCAGCATATCCCCCTTTCTGACCAGCGCTGTGGGCACCGTCTCGTGTTCGTCCTGCCACTGTTCCCTAGCGGAGGGCGTTTAGCCCCACACCACTGCTGCCAGACTTGGCCAGGGCACTTCATGAACCTGTGTCGTGCAGCTCCTGCGCTGGCCTACCAAGGGAGTGATGTGCCACGTGGCAGCCCTCCTGGAAAGGAGTCAGCCCCCGTTCCCTCGTTCCTGGGGGGGCGGTGGTCCCCGTTCAGCAGCTGGGGAGCCCCATCCACCCTGTGGCTTAACTTTGTCTCTTAATCCTTAGCTCAGGCTGTATCTCAGGGCTTCTGTCCCTCAGGTTTCCGTCCTTTGGGTCTGCAGGTGGCTCAGTGGCTTGGGCCAAGCAGGGGGCTGCGAGTGGGCCCTCTCCATGACGTGGGCACGCTGCTTGGTTCGTTGCTGCCTGTCCTCCCCCGTGGCAGTTTCCTGCCCATGTGGTGCTGCCCTCTGCGTGTACTGTGCACACCGAACTAGCTGCCGTCCAGGTGCAGAGGTGCAAAAGGTGCAGCTCCTTAGCTGTAGCTCCGTCGGTTCTGTCCCGCTCGCGTGGTGGCAGCCGTGTGAGTGCCCCGTGCCCGCCCCATCCCCGTTAGGGCCCTGGGTCCCCGAGTGGCAGCGCGGCCCGGCACACCAAGCCCTGCCGACCAGGGTGTTCACTGGCGTGGCTCTCTCTCAGCAGTTCCTCTCCCTGGATGACATCCGGGACACCAGCCAGGCCAGCGTGGACATGAAGAAGGATCATCAGCCCAACGTAAGAGAAGCTGTGCTTGTCCTCTTCTAGGCCCTCCTCTCTCAGGTTTGCCCCGCACTGCTGAATCCCGAAGGTGCCTGGGGCCAGCTGCCGTCCCAGCAAAGCTCTGCGAGGGGCAGTGCTGGGCGCTTGCAGAGGAGAGCGGAGGTTGCTCCCTGGCATCAGCTGGCCGGCAGCAGAGCCCTCCCAGCTGTTGCCCTTCCTGAGCCCCAGGAAGCGGCATGTGGCAGAGAGACGCGTCCTGGGCGCCTGTTCGTGCCGTGCTGGGAGCCCTCCCCAAGGCCTGTCCTGCCCGAGCAGCCGCAGCTCCTCCTGCCTTGTGCCGTGCCGGCTGCAATCCCGCTGTCTTGTCTTCGCAGACTGTGGACATCGTTCCCTTGACGCCAATGGCTTTGGTTCCCCCGGAAGAGGCTGAGAAAAGGAACAACCCTCTGTTCAGGTGAAAGCCCACCTCGTGGTGCCCCCCTGGCAGCCCCCCGGGGTTAGCTGGGCCACCTCGTTTTGCATGTTGTCGGAATAAGGTCTGACTTTCCCCGTGCCGTAGCAGAGGAAGTAGCACTTTCCTAACTCAAACCGTAAGGCAGGAAGGAAGAATAATCCCAAGGGCTCCGGAGAGCTGGGATGCGTGGGATTCTTCACGGGAACTGCAGCTAGTGGAGGCAGGGCGGGGGTAACCCCCGTGGGAGGGAGCAGCCCGGACACTGCGATGGGAAATCTGGTCTAGGCTTTGCTGTGCCAGACAAGTGTGAGAGAAGCCGACGGGTGCTGGGGTTGATGCTGGAGCAGGGAGGGCTTTTTGGCTTTGGGGACACCTCAGCTGGGCTCCCATACTCCTCTCTCAGACCTCCTCCCATCTTCTGCGGGCAGCCCCTCTTCTATCCACGCGCAGAAGCTGTGTGCTTCTGGGGCAGGGCAGCTGCCCTTGGACCGGGGTGTCCTGGCAGGACGGGGCAGAGCCTTGTCGGGGGAGATCCCCTGACGGGTTCTCTGCTCCTAGCCGCAAAGGGGAGATCCTCGCCAGCCGGAAGGATTTCCGCATGAACACGTGCACCCCTCATGCCACTGGAGCCTTCATGCTGGAGCTGGCAGGCCTTTCTCCAACGTGCTTCTTGCAGGAAAGGCACCACGAAGGGAACCCTGACAGAGCAGTAGGTATGGAGCCGGGGTGAGGGTCTCTGGAGCTGCCAGGGCCAGTCTGAGGAGCAGCCGGAAGGCAATACTGAGCGGCCTGCGGCACCACGGGGAGGCTTTGCTAGTCTCCTGCCTCAGGGGAGGCCCTGACCTCTGAGACAGCCCGGCTCCTTTGGGTGGAGGGGACACAACTCTGGCCTCCCTCTGCTGCTCTGCCTTCAGCTGACTGCTGGAACAGCACATTCCTGTGGGCAGAAAACAGTGTGAGGGCCTGGCTCCTGGGAGCGTTGGTGACATCTCGCCTCTGTGACCTTGGCAGGAGCACAGTCCTCTGCTCTCGGCGACGGGAGGGAGCCCACGCGGCTCAGCACCTGCGAGGCACCCATCCCGGTGCTGAACTTCTCTGAAGATGGAGGTGAGATGTGCTTGGTCGGAGGGCTGGAGGAGATCCGGCCATTCGCCCTTCCCGCCTGTGCCTTGCTGGTTTGTGTGTGCTGGTTTGTGTGCGCCCATGCGGCTGCTGCTGTGCGTGGTGCAGGGTGCTCCTGGGCTCTGCATTATCGGTGAAACTGTCTTGTCCTCTCAGCAGCTTTGGCTTGTCTGTTTGTTAGCAAGCAAAACTCCACAGTGGGACTCCGTCACAGATGGGGTGGAAAAGGGAGATCCGAGAGGCTTTCATGGGTATTGATCACTTAGTTCTCCTGCCAGGCGCTGCAGGACCAGATGATGACGATAACTGTGAGGATGACTTGCCCGTGGCCGCAGAGGACAAGGTGGACACGACTCCAGCTGTGGACAAACACATTGAGCTGCAGAGGGTAGGCCTGGGCGGGGGCTCGGTGGAGGCAGTGCCGCTGCCTCACTCCCCCCACCACCGAAGCCTTGCTGCCCTGCGGTTGGCAGTTTGGGCTCGTGCCAGGTGCTGCAGGAAACTAACTGTCCTGTTCTGTGCCTGCTAGAGTGCCCCCCAAGCAAAGGGGTACGTGCTGCGGGAGCGAGCCCCTGCGGAGGACCCCAAAGCGCACATCAAGGTAGGAGAGGCCAGAGCTGAAAGGGACCCCGCTGAGTCTGCGTGGACAGGAGCAAGGCGCAGTCGCTGAGACAGCTGCCCCAGGACTGCCCCGCACTCCCTCAGATCGTGGAGTGACCCGCCGAGCCGTGCGGCTGGCTCCTGTGTGCCCCCCCAGGGGTGCCGCAGAGATTTTTGCCTGGAGCAGGGCAGGCGGGAGCTTGCCCAGGCACAGTGTAATCTGTGTTTCCTTCCTCTGCCAGGAGATGCTGGATCCGTGGCAAAGCCTTGACCCCTTTGGCGACTCCGAAGACAAGCCATTTAAGAAAGGTATTTGGGGTGGGGTTGGTGCTCCCTGGGCTTCAGTCTGTGCTTGCATGACCGGGGCCTGGCTCAGCAGCCCCCATGTAGATGTGTAGCTGTAAGGGGCCACAAGCCTGTGGTGAAGGGCAGCGATGGACAGAGGCAGTCACTGTTTAGGGCCTGGGAGACTGTCACAAACGTCTCTCTGTGGTGGTGCTGAGGATGGGAGAGGAGGGGTTGAGTACAGCCGGGGTCGCAGAGCCCGGGGGCTGTGCCCCGCTGCCCTTTCCGTGCGGATCAGCTGCTCCGTTCCTCCTGCCTTGGCCACACCACAGTGCTCCCCACCTCCCTCTGCTGAGGGGTGAGCAGTGGTGGGGGTGGCAGGACAGTGAGGCCAGCAGCTTGGCCGTTCAGTGTCCCCAGAGCCAGGGGGAGTCTTTCCCAGCCCTGGGACGGGCAGAGAAGGGGGCTGGGGGGAGGCAGGGAGAGCCTGCGCTCGTTGCCCCACTCTGGACCCTCGGGGATGCCTAGGCTGTGCCTTGAAGCTGCTCACGTCTGAGCAGTGGCCTGGGATTGTCCCTGCAGCCTGCAGCCCCCAGCCCCCAGCACCCTACAGCACCCGGTGCTGCTTTTCTGGGGCCTGGCACAGTCCCAGCTCTGCGGGGCTGCTCATCTCTCCCTTCTCCGGCTCCAGGGAGGCCCTTTGTGGTGCCACACGGCCTGGACGAAGTGGCTGGTAGCAAACGGAAAAGGAAAGGAGCAAGAAAGCTTCAGGACTTCATGAAATGGTTCTCTGCAGCCTGTGAGTACCGTGGCCTTAGCTTTTGCCAGCCTGCAGCTAGCTTTCTCCCAGGATCTTTCTCTGCCAGAAAATGCACTTGCCCAAACCCTGTGACATGTTTGCTCTGAGTCTGCCGAGCCCTTTTCAGCATTCACCTCAGAGCCCGACGCCCAGTCTACCACCAGCAGCTGGTGTCTGCTCTGATGCAGGGTCTCAGGTCTTGCTGGAGTCCCTCAGGAACACGTGTGATGTGTGTGTTTTCTCCCGTTTACTGAGTGGAATATGAATTGCCTTCCTTAGTTAGCTCAACACTTCTTCACCCAGGCTTGGGACTTAGTCGAGGTATTTGCTTCCAGGAGAAAGGGGCAAATAATCTGAAACAGAATAACCTGGCCAGAGCTCTGCACCTCACCAGGGCATTACTGAGGTTTTGAAAATCCAGGGGAAGTCCACTACCAGCTTACTACGATAACAAGACATGCTTAAAAGGGAAGCAGAGAGAATATAAAGTAATAGCAGCCTAAATATAAATGTATGTGGTTTTTGTTCTGCTTGTTGCACGGTGAGGGATTGTTGGAAGGGAAGCAGCAGGGGCCTGAGCAGCTGGCTGGGGGCTGACAGGCGTCCAAGCCCCCGGGAGGGTGCTCTGGAGTTGTGCAGAGCTTACTTCACTGATCTTTAATAATTTTAACAGGATGCAAACATTTAAAAATGCCATCTTCTCATCTGAGTCAGCCCCAGCACACAAGATGTGCAAGTCACCTCTCCCCGCCTGTAGTTTCAACTTGCAGGCTGTGGCACAGAACTCTGTGCCTCTGACACTGACATTTCTGAGGTTTTCCAGTTATCCCTGATTTTCCTAGATAACAACGTAGCTGACAGCAGGAAAACCAGGAGGAAAGGCCCGACGTTTGCTGGTGAGCAGGGTGTGCTGGTGTGCGTGCTTGAGAAACAGAATTTCATTCCATCCCCCTCTTTCCAACCTGTGGCTGTCACCACCTCCCCAGTCTGCGTGTGCAATGAGCGTCTGGGCAAAGGTGTCTGGTGGAGCGCGGTCTGGCCGCTGTGCCCCTGCACCGTGCAGCCTCCTGGCATTGAAAGGAAGGAGGGAGCTTAGCTGGTGTTGCTGGGAAATTGAGACCGGGAGGGAAGGGGGCCCTACGCGGTGCGAAGCCCAGAGCCTCCGTGGCAAGGCTGCACGAGGGGAGCGTAAGGCAGACAGCACAGAAACTGCTAGCGCAGAATCCTGCTGTGCGGGATGGACGAGGATGGCGTTTCGTGTTCTAGTTCTCCTTGTAACCTGTGGTTTCTAGTCTTGCAGCTATTTGTCTTTTTAAAAGCAGACCGTAAATCTTGCTAAACTAAGCCTTGCTTGTTTTCACTGCACAACCTGCCCTGTACTTAAGGACAGTGAAGCTGGGGACCTCACGGCTTGTCCCTACAGCGGTGATGTGACACAGAAGGAGGGGCAGGTGTCCGCACAGGCCGGTAGCACCAAAGCCACGAGGGGGAACGCAGGAAGGCGCCCGGGCAGTCGCGGAGAGTCAGGGTGGGGGACTCCACGGTGGGTTGCTAGGTCTGGAGGAGAAAACCCACGCCCTGTAGCTGCGGAGGGGTGCGGGGAAGCAACAGAGCGCTTCTGCGGCCTGTGCAAACCCCGCGTCCGTGCAGATCTGGAGGTGCTGTACTGGAAGCAGCTGAAGGAGCGGTTTGCCGCACAGAGGAAGCTGCAGCGGAGACTGGTAAGGAGGCAGCGGCACTGGGGCGGGGTGGAGGGGGCGCGAGGGGAAGAGCTGGTCTGGCTCTGGGTGCACCTAGCTGGGCTGGAGCTCTGCCCCCACGCACGGGGTGGACACGGCACCCGCGGAGCAGGGGGGCTCCTGGCCCCAGCGCTGCTCCCTGGGCACCGCCGCGCTGCGGACCCTGCAGGGCCCCTCTGCAAGCCCCGGGACCGGGGGCGGGTGGCCGGGTGGCTCAGGGACGCTCTTCCCCCAGGAGCCGCTGCTGGCGCTGCCACTGCAGCACGGGCTGGCGGCTGGGGCAGAGGAGGAGCTGGATGCGCTGGAAGAGGAACGTGGGGACGGCTACGACGACGGAGCAGGTATTTCTGGAAGCGGCAGAGCCAGGCCAGCAGCTTGATCTCTAGCCCCCTTGCCCTCTGGGCCCTCCCCGCAGCCTGGCCACCCCTGGACGAATGGCACCCACTCCACAAAGTCGCTGCTGGGCCGTCTGCGCTCGTTGCATCGGCTGGGCCAGATCCTCGCCAGCGAGCTGCAGGGGTCCCGTCCTGCCCCGTTTCCCAGCAGGTCTGGGCCTCTGTCTGCTCTGCTGCCTCAGTGCTTGCGGCTGCCGGACCCCTTGCACCTGGTGGTTCTTGAGATGGGGCTGGGGCAATGGCAGGAGCCGGCACGCTGGGCCGCCCGGCTCGCAGCTGGGGCTCTGCTGGGGCTGCCTGGTTAGGGGCGACGCTGGGAGTGCTCTCGGGGGTCCTGAGCGGGGTCTCTCCGTCTTGGCAGATGACTTTGGGGAGCACGAGGACATCCAGGCTGAGGGCCCAGAGGAGCTGGTTGAAGGAGCCATGGGTAAGGCGCTCGCGGGGGACGCAGGATGAGCCCTCTTCTCGGCTCAAGCCACGCGGCCTCGGCGCCACGGCCAGGACGCAGCGCGAGCCAAAGGCTGTGCCGCGTCCCGAGCGACCGGCGGGTGCTGGGAGTCTCCCGGCACATCCTGCCCTGCGGGATGGCCCCTGCGTCCCTGGGGGACGGCGTCGCTGCCTGGAGCTGTGTCCAGCCGGTGGCACGGATGCACCCCGGCGGGAGCATCCCCCTTCCCTGGCTCGGAGCGGCTGGGCGGGCTAGGGCAGGCTCCTGGGGCGCTCCCGGCGACGCTTCACCCTCTTGCAGGCCCCTGCGACCTGGACTCGCCGAGCTACGAGGAGCTGGTGAGGAGGAACGTGGTACGTAGCCATGTCCCAGCTCCCGCTGGCATGGGCTGGTGCCTCTGCCGGGCTGCCCCCAGCCAGGGTGGGAGGACAGCTGCGTGCCCGCTCCGGGGAGCCGCTGACTCGGCTGCCGGGGCCGTGCCTCGGGGCTGGGAAGCGTCTCCCTGCGGGGGGGGGGGCTCGGCGGGGGTGCCCGCACGGGCTGGGAGCGAAGCGCGCCGCGAGGGAGCGTGGGGTGCCGCGGGAGGGTGCCGGCAGCTCTGCTCCCCGTGGCCCTCTCCGCCCGCAGGAGCTCTTCATCGCCAACTCCCAGAAGTACGCGCAGGAGACGGTGCTGTCGCGGCACATCCGGGAGTGGGAGGAGAAGATGGGGCCGCTGCTGCAGGAGCAGGTACGCGGCAGCGCATGGGCCTCCCCCGTCCTCGGTCCAGGCTGCTGCAGGGCAGGGGCACGGAGGGGCTCGAGCCCGGGGCTCCGCCTGACCCCGCTCTGCCCCGCAGGAGGAGCGGGCGGCCTTCGACATCCACGGCTACGGGGACCGGCTGGCGTCCCGCTTCGGCGGCGTGGGCGAGTGGCGCTCCTTCGCCAGCCTGGTGGCCGGCCAGCCCGCCTTCGAGGTGTGCCGCTACATGCTGGCCTCGCTGCAGCTGGTAGGTGCCGAGGGGGCGGCGGGCGCCCGTGCCCTGCCCCTTCCCCGCGGGGGCTGGGGGTCCCTGTGCAGCCCCCCCTTACGCGCGGCTCCCTTCCCCAGGCCAACGACTACACGGTGGAGATCTCCCAGCAGCCGGGCCTGGAGGAGGCGGTGGACACCATGCGGCTGCGGCTCCTCACGCAGGAGCGCGCCCACGAGCGCTTCCGCACCTACAAGGCGCCCTCGGTCTGCGAGTGAGCGCGCCGGCCCGGCGCCTCGCCTGTACATACGCTCCGTCCTGTACAGCCCCCCCGCTCCGGCCCTCGGCGCCTCCCGCGGTTGCAGCAATAAAACCCCAGCGACTTTTGGTAAAGGTGCTGGCGTCACGGGGGCGGGAGGGCTGCAGTGGGGCTGCCGGCCCAGCTCTGGCAGGCACAGGGCCACCAGCCCCCCCGGCTGTGCCCCTTGTCCCCCAGGCGACACGTGTCCCTCCCCACCTGCCCGCCTCGGCCTGGGGCGGTGCAACGTGACGGCTCCCCCATCGCCCGAGCTCCCCTGAGCGCAGGGCCGCTGCGGGCAGGAGCGTCAGTGAATCGTCCCTGCAGGGAGCTGGATTCCAAAAGCATGGACCCTGCCACATCCTGGGGTGAAAAGTCCTTCTCCCTGGGGCTGGGCAGACGCCCTCCTTCCCCGGCAGGGCCTGGAGCTCCTGCTGCCCCCCACGCCGAAACGGGGCCGGCCCTGTCCCCCCGCCCCCCTGGCAGGACTCGGGCACCGGGAGCACGCGCCACAAGCCTTTATTGCCCTCGCGCCGGCCGGCGCTCAGCTGAGGAGCGACTCGTAGGTCTCCATGTGGCGCCGGACGCTCTGGGCGATCTTCGCGTCCGTCTTGCTGCGGTTGTAGTAGTCCAGGAAGAGCCCGTCGGGGCTGAGCAGGTAGATGATGACGGTGTGGTCCACGATGTAGTCGTCGTCCTCGTCCTTGGGGCCGGCGCTGTAGTAGACGCGGTAGGCCTTGCCCGCCTCGCGCACCTGCTCGGGGCTGCCCGTCAGCCCCAGCAGCCGCGGGTGGAAGTCCCGCACGTAGCGCGCCACCGCCGCCACGTCGTCCCGCTCGGGGTCCACGGTGACGAAGACGGGCTGGACGCGGGGCAGGGCCGGGTCGCGGTCCAGCAGCTCCACCACGCGGCTCAGCTTCTCCAGCTCGTCGGGGCAGATGTCGGGGCAGTGGGTGAAGCCGAAGTAGAGCAGCACCCACTGCCCCAGGAAGTCGGCCTTGGTGCGGGGCCGCCCCGTGTGGTCCAGCAGCTGGAAGTTGCCCTGCCCGATCGACAGCTTCTTCAGCTCCTGCAGCCGCCGCAGCTTGCGCTGCTGCTCCTTCTGGGCGCGCAGGTAGAGCCAGCCGGCCAGCGCCGCGCCCCCGATGCCCGCTGTCACCAGCAGCCGCCGCCCCAGTGCCAGCCGCTCCGCGCCCGCGGCCCCGGACAGGCGGCGTGGGGCAGCCCCGTGGCCGGGTGGGCCTGGTGGGGGGGGCCCCGGGGCGGCCCAGAGCCCCCGGCCAGGGCCGCGGGGCGGCAGGCAGCGCCCGCGCAGCAGGGCCCGGGCCATGGCCGCCAGGCTGTGGAGAGGCGGAGGCTGGGGCAGCGCCGTGGGCACAGCGCGGCCGCCCCCCTCGCCCTGCGCCTTCACCTCCCAATGCCCCTTGACCCATCTGGCGCCCCTTGACCCCCACGCCTTGACCTCCTGCTGCCCCTTGCCCCCTGCCCCTTGCCCTCCCATTGCCCCCTGGCCTCTGTCCCTTCACCTCCCGCTGCCCCCTGACCTCTGTCCCAGCTGGTGCCCCTTGACCCCTGCTCCTTCACCTCCCTGTGCCCCTTGACCCCTGACCCTTCACCTTCCTGTGCCCCTTGACCCCTGCCCATGCCCTATTCGTGGTGCCCTTGACCCCTTTCCCCCGGTGCCCCCTGACCCTCACCCCTGCCCTGCCCCCCCGGTGCCCCTTGACCCCCGGCCGCGTCACTCCTGCTGCCCTTTGCCCCCAACCCTCTTCCTGGTGCCCTTTGACCCCCCCCACCGCCCTCTGACCTCCCTCCTGTTGTCCCCGCCGCTGCCCTCCGACCCCGCTGACCTTCGCCCCGTGGCACCCGGCCGCGTCCCCCCGCGCCGCGCTCCGCGGGCACCGCGAGCCGGAAGTGCCCCGCGCGGGCCGCCGGGGCGGGGCGGGGCCGGGAGGGGCGGGGCGCGCTCTGCGCACGCGCGCGGCTCCGGGCGCGGCGACCAGGGCGCATGCGCACTCCACCACCCCCGGCGGCGGCGGCACCGCGCATGCGCTACCCCTCAGCGCCTCCCAGCACCACTGCCGTCGGGCGCATGCGCACTGCACTCCCCCACGGTAGCAGCCCCGCGCATGCGCCGCCCCTCGGCCCCGCCCAACGCCAATGCCGCCGGGGGGCGCTGACCCGCGCGTGACCCCGCGCGTGACCGCAGAGCAGGCGAGATGGCGGCAGCGCCCTCGAGGGCCGCGGCTTTATTGCCCGGCCCGGGGGTCCCGCGGCGGTGCCGGTGCCCGTGGCGGTGCCGGTGCCCGTGCCGGTGCCGGTGCGGGGGCTCAGCTGGGCAGCACGACCTCGGCGACGCGGGGTGCCGGCTGGCAGGCGTCGGCGTCGCAGAGGGCCAGGGCGTCCTGCAGGGCCCGGCGGTGCGCGGCGCCCAGCCCCGCGGCCTCGTGGTGCACCCG
>PTFA01000265.1:714907-725982 GCA_003342895.1 Casuarius casuarius
GATGCAGTGCCGGGATGTTCCCCAGCCGTGTGCAGGGATGCAGTGCCGGGACACTCCCCAGCCGCGTGCAGTGAGGCAGTGATGCAGTGCCGGGATGCTCCCCAGCCGCGTGCGGGGACGCGGTGCCAGGTGTGACCAACCAATAAACCCCTACAGTGGGAGAAGTCTCAGAGGAGACGGGCAAGGGCGAGGTGCCCATGGAGCTCAGGAATAATGCAGGATGTGACTCATTAACCACGTCTCAACACGAAGCGGAGCGGAGGGTGACCTTTGTTTTAGATAAGCAGCTATATCCGTTGAGTGGACCAACTAGTGCAAATGTTTCTCCCCGAGACAGCCAGACCAGCATGGGGGGAAGTGTAGACGTGGCTCAGCCCAATATAGAATATAAAACCTGAACAACTAATAAAGGGATTTCAGAGAGAGCAATGGTCCTGAGCTGGCTTCAACTCACACGGTTGGCTTCCTTCCCAGCGCCTGGGGATGCCCAGCATCGTAATGGTGAGTGTATTACAGAGACGGGTGATGGGAACCACGTTGGTGGTGTGATCCAACTGCGTATTGCAATTGCTGTGTTTTGCTAAGTGTAACTTACCCTGGTATTGTGATTTCAGTATGTCGCTGTATCGCTCTGCTAAATCAAAAATTCCATGCAACATCACATACCTTCAGAGTAAACTTTTATATTAAACATTAACCCCCGCATGTGTGTAATATCTAAGAGAACAGGGTCAGGGAGCCCTGGACTCTGACACGGACCCTGGCTGGCCTCGCGGTCGGGGTGAAGTGCAGCAGTCAGAGCGGGTGCGAGGTACCGTGGTCATTTCCCTGCCGTGTCGCTCCGCATGGCTGCTTCCCTGGATTTCAGACCTGTGTGGATCAAGCTCGTACAGCTGCTGAAGAATTTGTCCACATTGACTGTGAGATAATGGACAAAAGGAGAAGGGTTTTGACTAGACTTTTTTTGGGCAAAGCAACATCAGTCTGGCGTGGTAACGCAGCGTCTGGGCAAGAAGCACTGGATGAATTTCCTGAAGTGTTGCTGCCTGGTGAATCCCGGGTTGGGGTATCGGACTGCCAACCTGTTCACCAGGAAGCTACTCAGAGCCGGACGTCAGCCCTCGTGGTGACATGTGGGACGGCAAAACCTGATGGCAGCAAGCAGCGCTACTTCAAGCAGAGCTTCTTGCTGAGAGCACAAGCCCCTGGCAAGCCGGCGTGGAGGACCGCGAGTGGCCGCCCGCCTTCGGGACTGGGCCACCGAGTGAGGACTGGCTGCGGGAAGCGACCTCTTTCCTTCGGCACGCTGAAGTTGGCTGTACGGACCGTTGTTCTCCAAGCGTGGGAGCAACTTGCTCTTCCCGCTGCACCCGTCGTTGTGGAAGCTCTGCAGATGTCTGCACCATCCCAATGGCCACGGCTTCGGTAGTAAGCAATCTTAAAATGCAAGGCGTTGCTGCTGTTTGCCTTCAGCATTGCATTGGGTTCAGCTATGAGCTGTTGGTGTCATCCCTAAAATGCCTTGCATGCAGCAGTGCTGCCACTCACAGACTTTTGTACGTGATATTGAATGCTGAAACGCTACTGTTGGAACTCATAATCCTCCTAATGTACAGTTCTGACCAACCATGTAACGGCTTCAACTTGATCTGTTTTCACAGTAGCATCTTCCCTCTTTTGAAGATGTTTGTGGTGCGTCTATAGGATTCTCAAAGCTACTTTCAGCTGGTTGCAAGAGCCTGGGAACGATTCACAGGGACTTCTGCTGTGTGTGGAAGTAGCAAACAAAGCTCCTGAGTGTGCAATCTCTCAAAGAAATATCTGTTGAAAGGCTAAGGTTACTTTCCTTGGTATGGAAGAATCGGAAGGATTAAATATTCTTCAGGTTTCCTTTTGACTTTGGCTTCTCAGAATTTGGTTGCAGTCAATATACATTGATTCATGTGTGGGGAATACTGGACGATTCAGAGCTCTTACGCCAAGAACTCTGCTAAATGCGTGTAAAGGACTTCAAACTGATTACCTTGCTTTTGAAGCCTTGCAGTGTAAGAAATCAGTTAACAACACTCCTGTCTGCTTTAACTATTAATTGTGCTGCCATGAAGGATGGACTATTTTTTCCCATCTTCAGCCAAGTTTTAAATTCCTATTTTCTTTTCAGGAAACATTGTATTAAAGAAGCGGCACTGAAACCTGCAAGTTCTCGTTCCCTGTTGTTTTTGCAGGAAGCACTGTAAGAACAGAGCGGCACTGAAGCTGTGCATGGCTGCGAGGCCCTCGGCTTCCTCTCCAGCACTGTCATTCGGAAAAGCTGCTTCGGTTGTCGTGAACGTGGAAGGAGAGAAGCTCTGAACACAAATAATGTTTTCCTCTCACGCAGAGTCAAACTCTGTTTTCATGTGTGGGTGGGTTCTTTTGTTTTTTGTATTTACCTTTAGTGGTTTTTTTTAATCCTGCAGTGGAAATAGCCCTGGAGCAAGGAGCCACCTGTGCCTTTACGGGCTCACGTGCTGCGTGGGCTGGTGCCACCCAGTGGCTAGGGAACTGGGTGAAAAACAATCGGCAAGTAAATGGTAGGGACGTACGGGGAAAAACATAGGGAAAAGATTAATGATGTAGCTCAATCAACATATCCATAGGACACGTGTCTGCCCACCAAAAACCTAAAAACCCGAGGCCAAGCGGACTCAGCCGGCTGAGGATTTGGCTAGAAGAACCGTGTTACAGAATTCCGAGGCAGCCGGCCGGGCAAAGGCTTTCCCGAGCGCTGGGACACCCCGAGTCGCGACTGACTTCACCCGGCCGCGAGCAGAGGGTGGCCTGCGGCAAAAGCTCGGGCAGAGCAATCGCCGACTCCTGCCGTTTCGGTCAAACAGCCCCGAGAAATGCAGTCTGATAAAGGGTCGCCTTTGGTGAATGAAGTGCAAGCTCGGGGTGCTTCGAATGGAGCGCAGCGGACTTCCCACCTCCCCTATCGACCTCAAAGTAATGGGATCGCAGCAAGGCGGAATGGATTCCTGAAGCAACAGCCACACGAGAGTGAATCCATGAATCCCTCTAAACGGGGATCCTTTTGTGGGAAGCTGTGAGTCGGCTAAATAAGCCATCACCAAAAGCCATCAAAGTGCTGCAGCTAGCGTTACCCCCATGCTCCTACTGTTATAGTCACTGTGTTGTTACTTATCGTAACCTTGATATTGATCTGTTATCTTAAAAATTGAATAGTACACATGAACGAAATATTAACTCAAGTTAAGTCACATACCGGCCCACTGTAAATTACCGGTTTCACACATACATGTGTTCTTAGCCTCACTGTGCACAGGCAAGAGAGCTGCTCATGCATACGACGAATGTATTAAGTTCACTGTGAGACACCAGTAGTCGTAAATACTGGTCTGAGCCAAGGGGTGGAAGGTGACCGACCAACAGCCCCTGCAGTGGAGGAAGACTCAGAGGAGATGGGCGAGGGCGAGGTGCCCATCGAGCTCAGGAATGAGGTAGGACCCACGCTGGTGTTGCGATGGAACTGTACATTGCAATTGCTGTGTTGCTGGGTGTAACTTACACCTGTATTGGACTTCAGTATGTCGCTGTGTCACTCTGCTAAAGCAAAAATCCCGTGCAACATCACACACCTTCCAAGAAAACTTTATATTAAGCATTGCACACTCCCGCGTGCGGAATAGCTAAAAAAGCCTGGTCAGAGCGTGCTGGACTGTGACACCGGGACGCTGCCCAGCCGTGTGCGGGGACACACGCAGCAGCGGGTCTGGGGCTGCAGGGGCGAGCGGGGCTGCCCCGCTGCAGGGACCCTGCCCCACGGGGCCTGGAGGCACCCGCGGGAGAGGTGGGTCCCTGGGGGCCACGCGGTCCCACGGCGGTACGCTGGGGCCATGGGGGTCCCCTGGGGCTGTGGGGCCATGGGGATCCATGGGATCCTGCTGGGACCGTGGATGTCCTGCTGGAGCCATGAGGGTCCTGCTGGGGCCAAAGGGGCTCTTGCCCCTTGGGCCACGGAGGTCCCATGTGCGCTATGGGATCCCACCAGGACCGTGGGGATCCTGATGGGGCAATGAGGGTCTGCTGGAGCCGTGGGGGTCCCATGGGAGCCGTGGGGTCCTGCTGGGGCAATGGGGGCCCAGAGGGGCCGTGGGGGTCCCCTGAGGCCGTGGGGGTCTGTTGGAGCAATGGGGTCTGTTGGGGCAATGGGGGTCCCCTGGGTCCTTGGGGGTCTGTTGGGGCAATGGGGGTCTCCTGGGGCCATGGGGCTCCCACGGGACGTAGAGTGAGGCTCGCTCAGCTGCCCCCCAGCCACCCCGGTGCAGGAGCTGGCCCTCCCATGCACCGTTCCCCGTCCCGCACTTGCCAGTGTTCGTGTCCTGGGGCGGCCAGGGGCCACGGAGCTCCTTTCCGAGCAAAGGGAACCGGCTCGGCACGGGGACGCATCCTCCGTGGCCGTGCATCAGCCCGGCCGTGACCACGCGCCGGGGCTCTGCCGCGTCCCAGGCTCGCACAGGGATGTCGCGGCTCGCAGAGGGACCCCCGCGGCCGGGGACGTGCGGGCACAGCCGTGCCGCCCCGCTTCGTGCCCCGCTCTGCAGCCTGCGTGGCTGTGCTGGGGCCACGGCTGCGTTTCCCGGGGTTCAGGGACAGGGAAGTCCCTGTTTCGGGAGACGGGCTTGGTGCGTGCAGCAGAGCCCGGGCACCGCGTGCGCGTGAGCCCCCGTGTGCAGGTGCAGCCCCCCCCCCCGTGCTGCCGTGTTAGCAGCCTCACGGCGCTACCAGGTTTGATGGGGACCAACACGGGTTCCCCGGCCCGGGAGGACAAGGCCCCCGTGTCCCCGAGAGGCCGCGGGGAGGGACGGCAGCGCCCGCGGGACAAGGGACGAGCAGACGAGGCTGAGTACTGGGAGACGTTTACTGCCGGCCACCGGCCGCGAGGGTTTGCGCGGGATGGAGACGGGGCTGGCGGGCCGGGGGCGCGGGGGGCCGCGGCGTGGGCCGGGTGCCGGCGGCGGCTGCCCTAGGTGCGGTAGGCGCAGATGAAGGGCTTCCTGTCGCTGCAGAGCTCGACGTCCCAGCTGGCAAAGTCTGGAAAGGAGAAGGGCCCTGAGCCTCCGGCCGGGCCCTCTGCCCGGTGGTGCGCCCGCGTGTGTGTACATGCACACGTGTGTGTATGTGCATGCACATGAGTGTGTGTGCATGCATGTGTGTGCATGCATGTGCATGCATGTACATCTGTGTGTGCATGCACATGCATGTGTGTGCATGCGGGTGTGCATATGTGTGCGCACACGCACATGCGTGTGTGCACGCCTGCGTGCATGCACACGCGTGTGCCGCCTGCTCCCGCGGGGAGCCCTCGCGCTGGGGGCGCGCAGCCCTTCGCTCACCCGCGGTGTCCTCCAGCGCCGCACAGGCTCTCCGCCGCGGCAAGACGTCCGTGTACCAGGAGCCGTAATCCAGCTTGGTGCCGTCCGACCATTCCCAGAGTCGCCTCTGCGGGGCAGGAGGGGATGAGGCGCCGGTGCCGGGGAGCTGCCGGGCTCGGGGGCACGGAGAGCCCGGGAAGGCGCCGGCAGGAGCGGGACGCGGGGCGACGGCAGGCACTCACCAGGGAGAGGCGGAGGCCGATCCAGACATCGCCGCTGGCCTCCTGCTCCTCGCTGTCGCTGTAGGGCTGGGAGGAGGCCAGCATGCTGATGATGGCCTGGTGCTCCTCCTCGTTGTGGATGGAGACCAGGTGGGTCCTGGCCCCCAGCCTCTGGCAGAAGCTCTGCGGCAGGAAGGGCAGCATGATGCCGCCGGGCACAGGAGGCCCCGGGGACCGGCGCCGGGGCTGGCCTCGGCCTCACCCCGCTCCTCCTCGCGGCCGGTGCGGCTGGCGCGGGGCGGATGGATGCTCTGCTTGGAGGGAGCTGCCTTTCCCATCCGGGCACTGCCGTGGCAGCTGGTCCAGCCCGGGGCGGTCACCTCCTCRGAGAGGCTCCCTGGCCGGGGGCTTCATCCTGGAGCGCTCCGGCACCCAGGTGGAAGCCCAGGGGCTGCCCGGAGACCCCAGCTCCCGGCCCTGCTGCCTCTCGGCAAAGGCCATGTCCCACCGCGCTCCCACGGGTGCTCGCTGCGCCGCAGCCGGGCCCGTTTCTGCATGCGCACGCACACGGGCATGCAGACGTGCACACACACGTGCTTGCAGATGTGCACACACACGTGCATGCAGATGTGCACAGATGCACGTGTGTCTGCTGGGCTGCTCCAGGGTGCTGCTCTCAGAGCTGGGGACACGTGGGGCCAAAGCTGTCCCTCGTGAGGGGACACCCCGGCCGGGACGGGGGGAACCCCCGAGGGGGCTGCCCGCCCCGGCACTGCTCAGAGATGCTCCCGGCCTGGCACCGTGCCCGGCGCCGTGGGCCCCCCAGCCCCTCACCTCGGCTCTCCTCCAGCTCAGCTCCTGGGGGAAGAAGCCGTAGCATCGCCCGTCGAAGGGCACCCAGCCGCTGGTGCAGCCGATCTCCTCCTCTCCTGCAGAGGGGCAGCGTGGGGGACGCCGTGAGGCCGGCGGCGGCGGCAGCGGCAGGGCTGCCCCGTCCCCCCCGAAACCCGGGGCCGGCAGCGCCGGGCGGGCACTCACCTTGCAGCAAGGGCACGAGCAGCAAGCCGCCGAGAAGGCCGAAGCCCCAGCACGTCCTCCAGCCCATCTTCTGCTTCCCTGGGGAGAGAGCGCAGGCAGGGCCGGGCAGGCGGCTGCTCCTTCTGGCATCCCATGGGGGCACCCAGCCCCGCACCGTGGGTGCATGGGGGCACCCAGCCCGGCACCGTGGGTGCATGGGGGGGTGCCAAGCCTGGTAAGCTGGGTGTCGGGTGCAGGGCAGCCCGTGGTTATGGCCTGGGGGGCCCAGGGTGCTCTGACAACGTGCACAGGAGCAGAGGTGAGATGCCGAGGTGAATCCCAGCCGTCAGGAGGTGAGAGCATCCTCGCCTCGTGCAGGGGGATGGCAAGTGCAGGTCTCCCTTTCTGGGGAGCAGGGTGCAGGGGGGCAGAGCGCGGGGTGCCGGCATGCAGGGTGTGGGGTGCCGGGTGTGCAGCGCAGGGACGCAGGGCACAGGGGAGCAGCATGCAGGATGAGAGGCGCAGGGCGCATCGGTGCAGCGCAGGCTGTGGGATGCAGGGGTGAAGGATGCACACAGGGCTGCGGGGATGCAGTCCGAGGGGAGCAGGGGGGCAGTGCATGGGGTGCAGGACACAAGGCACAGGGTGCAGGGATGCAGGGTGTGGAGCGCAGGGATACAGGGTGCAAGGTGTATGAACACAGGATGAGAGATACAAGGGTGCAGAGCGCATAGTGCAGGGGTGCAGGATGCTGGTACAGGGTGTTGGGTTACAAGGATGTGGGATGCGAGGTGAGCAATACAGGGTGCAGGGTGTGGAGCACAGGGTGCAGGGATACAGGGGTTTGGAGTGCAAGGTGCACAGTGCAGGGGTGCAGGATGCAGGGTGTGTGGCGCGAGGTGCACAGTGCAGGATGTGGGGTGCAGGATGCCAGGTACAGGGTGTTGGATTACAAGGATGGGGGATGCGAGGTGAGCAATGCAGGGTGCAGGGTGTGGGGCGCAGGATGTCGGGAAACAAGGGTGCTGGGTGCACAGTGCAGGATGCAGGCTGTGGGGTGCAGGGTTCGGGATACAGGGGTTTGGAGTGCACAGTGCACAGCGCAGGGTATGGGATACAAAGGTGTGGGGTGCTGGGTGCACAGTGCAGGGGGGCAGGGTTTGGGATACAAGGATGTGGGGTGCAGGGTGCACAGTGCAGGGGGGCAGGGTGTGGGGTGCGAGGTGCACAGTGCAGGATACAGGGTGAGGGGTGCAGGGTGTGGGGTGCTGGGTGCACAGTGCAGGGTGTGGGGTGCAGGGTGCAGGGTGTGGGGTACAAGGGTGCACAGTGCGGGATGCAGGGTGTGGGGTGCAGGCTGTGGGGTGCCGGGTGCACGGCGCAGGGGGCAGGGGCAGGGGCTCCCGGGCTGCTGCGGCTCCGGGGCTGGGGCAGGGAGGCCCCTGGCAGCGCCCACCCCAGCACCGCAGCCTGCGGGCCCCGCGGCGGCACCGGAGCGGGCGAGGGCGAGGGCGAGGGCGAGGGCGCAGACTCACCTGCGGTCCTGGGGTGGCCGGCACAGCACGGGCGCTCGCTTCGGCGGTCCGGGAGCGCCTGATTGCCGCGGCGGGTTTTATCCCTGCGCGGCCGGGGAGGGGTGGGCAGCCGGGCGCCGCGAGCGCTCCGAAATGTCATCCCTGCCCCAGAGCAAACAGGGCTCCCGCGCCCGCAGCGCCCATCGACGCACGCGGCGCTTCCAGCCTTTGATGGGGCGGCTGCGGGCACGGCCCTGGCTCCCTGCGCGTCCCGGGGGGCCGGGACGGGGCGGGCGGCCTCCCCCGCCGTGGGGTCGGGGCTCGGCGCCCCGCAGCACCGACCGGTCCCGCGCCAGGCCGTGTGCGTCAGGCGCCCGCGCGCCGCGGCCAAGCGCGTCCCACAAATCACTGCCAGCGCCGAGCGAGCGCCGCAGCCGTCGCAGCCCCGTGCCACGCGCCTCCCCGGCGCCCCTGGCATGTGTCCAGCCGTGGGGCGGTCCTGGCACTGGGTGGGCAGAGCGGGGGCTCCGCAGGGTGCCAGGCTGCGGGACCCATCCTGGCACCCGCCGGGGGTTTCCCGTGGCGCAAAGGGCCCCAGTGGGGTCCCACGCTGGAGCGGGGCATCGGCATCCCGCATCTTGCATCCCACATCCTGCACCTGCATCCCTCATACTGCATCCCGCATCCTGCATCCCGCATCCTGCATCCTGCATCCCGCATCCTGCATCCCGCGCCCACCGCAGCTCCCGGACGTCACCTGCATGCTGATGGGTCACCCAGCTCCTGGCGCTGCTTGGTGCAGGGTCAAGACATGTTCCCAGCACCACTGCAGCTCCTGGCCATCACCTGCACGCCAGCGGGTTTCCCGGCTCCCAGCTCAGCTCCCGGCAGAGCCGTGCTCCCGGCACTGCCGCAGGTGCCGGCCGGTTGTTGCAAGGTGCCCGATGCTCGCCAGGTAGCATCCTAAACTGGTTATCGGGGAAAAAACGATCCCTCAGCTTGCACTCAGCTCTTGCAACTGCATTAGCTGCATGTAAGGATGTTTTTTTTTTTTTTTTTTTKSGGGGGGGGGGGGGGGGTGTCTGATCTCCTCGAGGCCGGATGAGCGGATCTCGCGCTGCCCTTGCCTCTCCGGAAGACCCCGGCGTTTCCAATCCCTGGCACCAAGAAAACGCAGTTAGCTGAGTCTGTAGGATGGCAGAGCCTGCGGACGGGGCGGCTCCGAGGAGAACTGGTCCGGCAGGCCCAGCGAGGGCAGAGCCGCCCCCGGAGAAGGGATTGTCCTGGACACGCTCCCCGGGCACCTTCCCGGGAGCTGCCGCGGGCGCTGCCAGCAGCGGGCACCCACGCCTGCCGGCACGGCACGGTGCAAAACAGCACGGCACAGCATGGCACGGCACAGCATGGCATGGCACGGCATGGCGTGGCACGGTGCAGCACAGCATGGCACGGCACGGCACAGCATGGCACAGCATGGCATGGCACAGTGCAGCACGACATGGTGCAATATGGCACGTTGCAGCATGGCATGGTGCAGCACAGCATGGCACGGCACAGCACACACTGCTGTGCCACCGCCCCGGCCCTGGGGACAGGATGGGCCCTCCGCAGGGAGTCTTGCACCAGGGTGCCGTGGGGCCGGGGCACCGGGGGCTGCCCCACACCGGGGCTAGGCCCAGGGCTGCCCGGGGTCCGGCTGCACAAGCAGGGCACCGCGCTCAGCCCTGGCACAGGGCCACGGCCAGCCGCTCGCCCGGGGCTACGTGGCAGCGCCGTGGTGCTCTCTGGCGTAGGCCGGCCCCGGGCACCCGGCGAGCCGCGCAGAGCCGTCTGCCGTGCAAATTGCTCGGGAGCGATTCACGGCCCCGGATCAAACGCCGCCGCTGCGATGGGGGGGCCTGGCGCTGGGGCCCCTTCCGCGCCCCGCTGCCCCTCGCCCTGGGAGGAAGCACGGTGCTCTTTGAGCAGCATGTTTTGGGGATGGAGACGTGGTGCGCAGCCCTGCTGCCCCGCCATGGGGGAGGTTTTGGGGGGGGGGGACCCCAGCCTGCAGAAGGCCACAGCAGCGGGGCGGGTGCTGCAGCACGGGACAGCAGGAGACGAGTGCGGGATGCAGCAGCGCAGCCCCCCTGCGATGCCGCCCGGTGCACAGGCACGCGGTGCAGAGAGGGACCCAGGCGTGCGGGAATGGGGGGGGGGCCTCGGGCAGGAGCGACCAGCCAGGGAGCAGCAAATGCTGCGTGGGACTGGGATTAAGGCTGCCCCCCCGGCTCCGGGACGGGATGCTCCGGGCACCCCCGCGGCGGGGGCGCAGGGCCGGGGCGCGCTGTGCCGGTGCTGCCCGGGCTCGGCCCCCGCACGGGCTGGGCTCCAGCCGCCCGCTCGGCGCAGCCTCGGGCCGCACACCCACATCGCGGCTGCTGCTTGCCCAGCTGGGGCTCGGAAACCTCCGGGGATAAAAATCCCGTGGCTGCTCCGAGCGCGGGCAGTGCTGCTGGAGCGGCCGTGGAGGAAGGCTTCCCCTCGCCCCCAGCCTGGTCGCATCGGCAGGTACCTGCCGCCGCTGCAATGCCCCGCACGGAGCAGGCGGGTGGCGAGGGGGCCACGGGGGTCCCCGAGGACGCCATGGCCTCGTCCTTGCTCCTCTGCAGGTGGAAAAGGCCATGGGATGCGGCACGTGCTTCACCCTCGTCTTCCTCGGCGCCCTGCTCCGCAGCCCAGCCCCGAGCGGTGAGCGCCAGCCGGCCGCGGCGCCGGGCTGTGCCGGGACGTGGGACGGGGCCACCGGCACCGCTGGCCCTGTGGGGCAGAGCGGCCGGTCCCCCCCCCACAGCCACCCGCGTCCCGGCCGGCCGGCGCTGGCAGGGCCTGCGATGGGGCTCAGCACCACTGGGTGCCCCAGGAAGGGGGGCTCATCCCTGCTGGGTGCCCCATGATGGGGAGGGGGG
>PTFA01000265.1:747327-757484 GCA_003342895.1 Casuarius casuarius
GCGGGGTGCTGACGGGGGGCAGCTCGCCGCGGTCCAGCTTGCGGCGGTACAGCAGCATGGAGTGCACGGCGTTGCCGGCCCGGGCCGCCTGCACGCGGCTCGGCGTCGCGTACAGGAAATCCTGGGGGCGCGGAGGGGCCGGTGAGCGCGCCCGGGGGGGGGGGTCCGGCCGCCGGGACCTCCCCGTGCCCCGCGGCGCCCGGCCTCACCATGGCGTAGTAGTTGCTGTTGACCATGAGCGGGCTGCGGCCCCGCAGGTAGATGTACTCCTCCCACCAGTCGCTGACCTGCCGGAGACGGCGCTGGGCGCACAGCGGGCACCGCACGGGGACGGGGCACGGGGGACGGGGACAGCGACGGGGGACAGGGCACAGGGGACAGGGATGGGACACGGGACAGGGATGGGCTGGGGGACAGGGGGTAGCAGAAAGGGATGGGACAGGAGATGGGGGACAGTGACGGGATAGGGGATGGGAGATGGGGACAGGGCAGGGGACAGGGGATGGGCAGGGGGACAGGGATGGGACACGGGACAGGGATGGGACAGGGGACAGGGATGGGCTGGGGGACAGGGGGTAGCAGAAAGAGATGGGACAGGAGATGGGGGACAGCGATGGGATGAGATGGGAGATGGGGATGGAGCAGGGGACAGGGGATGGGCAGGGGGACAGGGGACAGGGATGGGCTGGGGCACACGGGATAGCAGAAAGGGATGGGACAGGAGATGGGGGACAGCAATGGGATGGGAGACAGGGATGGGACAGGGGATGGGCGGGGGGGGAGCCCCCTCCTCTCCCCATGGCCAGGCTGAGGTAGCCCCCAGGGTATCGGACACCCTGCCCCATGGGGCTCGCCTGGGGCCCCAGGGCCGTGAGGAGGGACGGTGCCCATATGTCCCCCGCCCAGGACCCCGGCAGGACCGGGGCAGCGCGGGCTGGAGCCTCCCCCTGGGGCCGGATCCCCCGCGCTCGGCGGCACCGGGGTGGCACGGCGGGGCTGGGCGCTCACGTAGTTGGTGGTCCACCAGGACTTGAGGATCAGGTACTTCTGCAGCTGGGGCGCCGTCTTCTCCTTGAACTCCTTGGCCAGGGCCTCCATCCTACGGTACTTCTCCTCGTCCATCAGCGGGCGCACGGACTCCAGGTACTGCGGGACGGGCGCTGCGTCACYGCCGGCCCCGGTGGCCCCACGGCAGGACCGCGGTGGCCTTAGCTCCCGCGGCGGCCCCTCACCCTGGTGACAGTGGCCTCCACGGGCGGGACGGGCAGCCTGGGCAGGGAGGTCTGGAAGCTGTAGAGCAGGGGCTTGCGGCCGGAGAGCACCTTCACCAGCGCCTGCGGGGCCGCCAGAGGCTGGGGGGCGGGCGGGCACGGCGGCCCCCCCGGCCCCCCCGGCAGTGGGGTGCCCCCGCGGCCGCGGGGCGCTGCTCACCGCCCAGATCTTGGTGCCGCGGCTCATCTTGCCGTGGGGCTCGAACATCCAGCCGTGGTAGGAGAGCAGCAGCTTCAGGGAGTGCCGGCAGAGCAGCACCGCCGCCAGCCACACGCCGGTGGAGAAGAGCGCGGCGCTCACCACGGTCTGGCYCTGGAAGCTCAGGAAGCGGCTGCCGGGGGCGGGGGGGGGACGGGATGGTGGGGACCCCCTCAGGGACGTCCCCAGGCTGGGACAGTGCCCGTGGGGCTGGAGAACATGTGGGGCAGGACCCCTCGGGGACATCCCCAGACCAGGACTGTGCCCATGGGGCTGGGGGACAGGTGGGGCAGGACCCCTCGGGGACGTCCCCAGGCCGGGACAGTGCCCGTGGGGTGGGGGGACGTGTGGGGCAGGACCCCTCGGGGACGTCCCCAGGATGGGACAGTGCCCATGGGGCGGGGGGACGTGTGGGGCAGGACCCCTCGGGGACGTCCCCAGGATGGGACAGTGCCCATGGGGCTGGGGGACATGCAGGGCAGGACCCCGCGGGGACATCCCCAGGCCGGGACAGTGCCCGTGGGGTGGGGGGACGTGTGGGGCAGGACCCCTCGAGGACGTCCCCAGGCCAGGACTGTGCCCATGGGGCGGGGGGACGTGTGGGGCAGGACCCCTTGGGGACATCCCCAGACCAGGACAGGACCCATGGGGCTGGGGGACGTGTGGGGCAGGACCCCTCGGAGACACCCCCAGACCGGGGATGGGGCGGGGGGGCGTGTGGGGCAGGCCCCCCGGGGACGCCCCGGCGCTCACCTGCCGGGCAGGCAGCAGCGGATGCGGGCGATCACCCCCATGGAGGGGTCGAGCTGGCAGTAGAAGGAGCCGGCGGTGGCCATGACCACCACCATCCAGCTGGAGGGGGACGCGGGGTAGACCCCGCTCAGGAAGCTGTTCTGTGGGCACAGCGCGGGGTCAGGGCGGCCGTGCCACCACCGCCCCACGGCCGTGCCACCGGCGCCCCACGGCCGTGCCACCTGCGCCCCGCGGCCGTGCCGCCCCGGCGCCCACCTTGGCGCAGACCAAGCGCTTCTTCCACGAGTAGACGCCGGCGAGGTAGAGCTGCTTGAGCGCCTCGCGGCTGAGGTGGAAGTCGAAGCCCTCGGGGGTGACGGTGAACTGGAAGGCCACGGCCTGGTGAGCCTCCGCCATCCTGGGGGTCCCTCAGCACCTGCGGGAGCCCGCGGGGACGCTGAGCGCGGGGACGCCGAGCGCGGGGACGGCGGCGCCGGGAGCACCGCTGCTCGCCGGGGACGCGGGGACGGTGCCGGTGGCCGATGCCGGGCCGCCGAGGAGGACATCTCGGGGACAGCAAAGCCCGTGAGGGGGCTCGGCGGCTCCCCGTGCCCGGGGTACTGCCGCGGAGGCAGGACCGGAGCCCCGGGAGCACCCGGGGTTTGCACGGYGCCGGCACCGGGCTGCGGGAGCATGCACGCTGCAGGCTGGCCGGGCCGTCCTGCTCCTCTCAGCGCGGCCCTGACCCACGTCCCGCCGTGCACCGGGAGCTGCCGGCCGGCGCTGGGACCAGCCTCCGGACGCCCCGGCCAGGGGCTGCACGGGAACGGCCTGAGCGTCCTGGGGCTGCTGCACCCCAGCACCAGCCCCGCTGAGCACCGCGACGGCCCCGGCCGCCCCAGTCACGCCGTGCACCGACAGCCGCGCCGGGACAGCTGCGTCCGCCAGCGCCGGGCACGTGCCGCGTCCCCGCAGGCTCCGGGGCCCGTCCCATCACGCGGGCCTGGCCAGGCGCCCAGTGAGGGAAGGGTGAGATGCCATCGGCCTCCCTGGGCCGCTGAGTGCCRCGGCGGCAGACGCACACGCACCCCCCCGGGACGCCCGTCCCCGCGGCTCCCGGCGGACGGCCGCGCAGGCACGTCCCCGCTCACGGGCGCTGCCCGGCTGCACCGGGAATGCCTCCAGCCGAGCCGGGCAGGGCCCAGCGCCGCGGCCCCTCTCCGGGCACAGCCGGGCCCCCTCGGGGGATCCCCGGGCATCCCTGTCCCCAGGGATCCCCTCCCGGCCATGGGCGAAGCAGGTGCTGCTCCAAGGAGTCTGGGCTCCCGCTAGTGTCGGCATAGCTGAACCCTGCCTGGGTTCAGCTCCCGGGCTGCTTGGCACCTGGGAACGCCGCTCGGCACCTGGGAACGCCGCTCGGCACCTGGGAATGCTGCTGGGCACCTGGGAACGCCGCTCGGCACCTGGGAACACCGCTCAGCACCTGGGAATGCCGCTCGGCACCTGGGAACGCTGCTCGGCACCTGGGAACGCTGCTCGGCACCTGGGAACGCCGCTTGCCTTTCCGGCAGCAAGGGAGGGAGTGGGGAGGCGCCTGGAGATGCCCCCCCGGCGCGGAGTCTTCAAGGGCGCCCTGCCGTACAAGCCGCCGCAGGCTGAACCTGAACAGCAACAGCTCGACAAGAGCCAAGAGTCGCACCAGCTACCACTGCACAGCACAGCACGGCACTGCACTGCATTGCACTGCATTACACCACAGTGCAGTGCTCCGACCTGCACTGCACAGCACTGCACTGCACTGCACTACACCACACCGCACTGCACAACACCAGACGCATTGCACAGCACTGCGCTGGACGGCGTTACACTGCACCGTACCGCACCGCATCAAACACCGTTGCACTGCACTGCACTGCACTACACCACACCGCACTGCACAACACCAGACGCATTGCACAGCACTGCGCTGGACGGCGTTACACTGCACCGTACCGCACCGCATCAAACACCGTTGCACTGCACTGCACTGCACTACACCACACCGCACTGCACAACACCAGACGCATTGCACAGCACTGCGCTGGACGGCGTTACACTGCACCGTACCGCACCGCATCAAACACCGTTGCACTGCACTGCACTGCACTACACCACACCGCACTGCACAACACCAGACGCATTGCACAGCACTGCGCTGGACGGCGTTACACTGCACCGTACCGCACCGCATCAAACACCGTTGCACTGCACTGCACTGCACTACACCACACCGCACTGCACAACACCAGACGCATTGCACAGCACTGCGCTGGACGGCGTTACACTGCACCGTACCGCACCGCATCAAACACCGTTGCACTGCACTGCACTGCACTACACCACACCGCACTGCACAACACCAGACGCATTGCACAGCACTGCGCTGGACGGCGTTACACTGCACCGTACCGCACCGCATCAAACACCGTTGCACTGCACTGCACTGCACTACACCACACCGCACTGCACAACACCAGACGCATTGCACAGCACTGCGCTGGACGGCGTTACACTGCACCGTACCGCACCGCATCAAACACCGTTGCACTGCACTGCACTGCACTACACCACACCGCACTGCACAACACCAGACGCATTGCACAGCACTGCGCTGGACGGCGTTACACTGCACCGTACCGCACCGCATCAAACACCGTTGCACTGCACTGCACTGCACTACACCACACCGCACTGCACAACACCAGACGCATTGCACAGCACTGCGCTGGACGGCGTTACACTGCACCGTACCGCACCGCATCAAACACCGTTGCACTGCACTGCACTGCACTACACCACACCGCACTGCACAACACCAGACGCATTGCACAGCACTGCGCTGGACGGCGTTACACTGCACCGTACCGCACCGCATCAAACACCGTTGCACTGCACTGCACTGCACTACACCACACCGCACTGCACAACACCAGACGCATTGCACAGCACTGCGCTGGACGGCGTTACACTGCACCGTACCGCACCGCATCAAACACCGTTGCACTGCACTGCACTGCACTACACCACACCGCACTGCACAACACCAGACGCATTGCACAGCACTGCGCTGGACGGCGTTACACTGCACCGTACCGCACCGCATCAAACACCGTTGCACTGCACTGCACTGCACTACACCACACCGCACTGCACAACACCAGACGCATTGCACAGCACTGCGCTGGACGGCGTTACACTGCACCGTACCGCACCGCATCAAACACCGTTGCACTGCACTGCACTGCACTACACCACACCGCACTGCACAACACCAGACGCATTGCACAGCACTGCGCTGGACGGCGTTACACTGCACCGTACCGCACCGCATCAAACACCGTTGCACTGCACTGCACTGCACTACACCACACCGCACTGCACAACACCAGACGCATTGCACAGCACTGCGCTGGACGGCGTTACACTGCACCGTACCGCACCGCATCAAACACCGTTGCACTGCACTGCACTGCACTACACCACACCGCACTGCACAACACCAGACGCATTGCACAGCACTGCGCTGGACGGCGTTACACTGCACCGTACCGCACCGCATCAAACACCGTTGCACTGCACTGCACTGCACTACACCACACCGCACTGCACAACACCAGACGCATTGCACAGCACTGCGCTGGACGGCGTTACACTGCACCGTACCGCACCGCATCAAACACCGTTGCACTGCACTGCACTGCACTACACCACACCGCACTGCACAACACCAGACGCATTGCACAGCACTGCGCTGGACGGCGTTACACTGCACCGTACCGCACCGCATCAAACACCGTTGCACTGCACTGCACTGCACTACACCACACCGCACTGCACAACACCAGACGCATTGCACAGCACTGCGCTGGACGGCGTTACACTGCACCGTACCGCACCGCATCAAACACCGTTGCACTGCACTGCACTGCACTACACCACACCGCACTGCACAACACCAGACGCATTGCACAGCACTGCGCTGGACGGCGTTACACTGCACCGTACCGCACCGCATCAAACACCGTTGCACTGCACTGCACTGCACTACACCACACCGCACTGCACAACACCAGACGCATTGCACAGCACTGCGCTGGACGGCGTTACACTGCACCGTACCGCACCGCATCAAACACCGTTGCACTGCACTGCACTGCACTACACCACACCGCACTGCACAACACCAGACGCATTGCACAGCACTGCGCTGGACGGCGTTACACTGCACCGTACCGCACCGCATCAAACACCGTTGCACTGCACTGCACTGCACTACACCACACCGCACTGCACAACACCAGACGCATTGCACAGCACTGCGCTGGACGGCGTTACACTGCACCGTACCGCACCGCATCAAACACCGTTGCACTGCACTGCACTGCACTACACCACACCGCACTGCACAACACCAGACGCATTGCACAGCACTGCGCTGGACGGCGTTACACTGCACCGTACCGCACCGCATCAAACACCGTTGCACTGCACTGCACTGCACTACACCACACCGCACTGCACAACACCAGACGCATTGCACAGCACTGCGCTGGACGGCGTTACACTGCACCGTACCGCACCGCATCAAACACCGTTGCACTGCACTGCACTGCACTACACCACACCGCACTGCACAACACCAGACGCATTGCACAGCACTGCGCTGGACGGCGTTACACTGCACCGTACCGCACCGCATCAAACACCGTTGCACTGCACTGCACTGCACTACACCACACCGCACTGCACAACACCAGACGCATTGCACAGCACTGCGCTGGACGGCGTTACACTGCACCGTACCGCACCGCATCAAACACCGTTGCACTGCACTGCACTGCACTACACCACACCGCACTGCACAACACCAGACGCATTGCACAGCACTGCGCTGGACGGCGTTACACTGCACCGTACCGCACCGCATCAAACACCGTTGCACTGCACTGCACTGCACTACACCACACCGCACTGCACAACACCAGACGCATTGCACAGCACTGCGCTGGACGGCGTTACACTGCACCGTACCGCACCGCATCAAACACCGTTGCACTGCACTGCACTGCACTACACCACACCGCACTGCACAACACCAGACGCATTGCACAGCACTGCGCTGGACGGCGTTACACTGCACCGTACCGCACCGCATCAAACACCGTTGCACTGCACTGCACTGCACTACACCACACCGCACTGCACAACACCAGACGCATTGCACAGCACTGCGCTGGACGGCGTTACACTGCACCGTACCGCACCGCATCAAACACCGTTGCACTGCACTGCACTGCACTACACCACACCGCACTGCACAACACCAGACGCATTGCACAGCACTGCGCTGGACGGCGTTACACTGCACCGTACCGCACCGCATCAAACACCGTTGCACTGCACTGCACTGCACTACACCACACCGCACTGCACAACACCAGACGCATTGCACAGCACTGCGCTGGACGGCGTTACACTGCACCGTACCGCACCGCATCAAACACCGTTGCACTGCACTGCACTGCACTACACCACACCGCACTGCACAACACCAGACGCATTGCACAGCACTGCGCTGGACGGCGTTACACTGCACCGTACCGCACCGCATCAAACACCGTTGCACTGCACTGCACTGCACTACACCACACCGCACTGCACAACACCAGACGCATTGCACAGCACTGCGCTGGACGGCGTTACACTGCACCGTACCGCACCGCATCAAACACCGTTGCACTGCACTGCACTGCACTACACCACACCGCACTGCACAACACCAGACGCATTGCACAGCACTGCGCTGGACGGCGTTACACTGCACCGTACCGCACCGCATCAAACACCGTTGCACTGCACTGCACTGCACTACACCACACCGCACTGCACAACACCAGACGCATTGCACAGCACTGCGCTGGACGGCGTTACACTGCACCGTACCGCACCGCATCAAACACCGTTGCACTGCACTGCACTGCACTACACCACACCGCACTGCACAACACCAGACGCATTGCACAGCACTGCGCTGGACGGCGTTACACTGCACCGTACCGCACCGCATCAAACACCGTTGCACTGCACTGCACTGCACTACACCACACCGCACTGCACAACACCAGACGCATTGCACAGCACTGCGCTGGACGGCGTTACACTGCACCGTACCGCACCGCATCAAACACCGTTGCACTGCACTGCACTGCACTACACCACACCGCACTGCACAACACCAGACGCATTGCACAGCACTGCGCTGGACGGCGTTACACTGCACCGTACCGCACCGCATCAAACACCGTTGCACTGCACTGCACTGCACTACACCACACCGCACTGCACAACACCAGACGCATTGCACAGCACTGCGCTGGACGGCGTTACACTGCACCGTACCGCACCGCATCAAACACCGTTGCACTGCACTGCACTGCACTACACCACACCGCACTGCACAACACCAGACGCATTGCACAGCACTGCGCTGGACGGCGTTACACTGCACCGTACCGCACCGCATCAAACACCGTTGCACTGCACTGCACTGCACTACACCACACCGCACTGCACAACACCAGACGCATTGCACAGCACTGCGCTGGACGGCGTTACACTGCACCGTACCGCACCGCATCAAACACCGTTGCACTGCACTGCACTGCACTACACCACACCGCACTGCACAACACCAGACGCATTGCACAGCACTGCGCTGGACGGCGTTACACTGCACCGTACCGCACCGCATCAAACACCGTTGCACTGCACTGCACTGCACTACACCACACCGCACTGCACAACACCAGACGCATTGCACAGCACTGCGCTGGACGGCGTTACACTGCACCGTACCGCACCGCATCAAACACCGTTGCACTGCACTGCACTGCACTACACCACACCGCACTGCACAACACCAGACGCATTGCACAGCACTGCGCTGGACGGCGTTACACTGCACCGTACCGCACCGCATCAAACACCGTTGCACTGCACTGCACTGCACTACACCACACCGCACTGCACAACACCAGACGCATTGCACAGCACTGCGCTGGACGGCGTTACACTGCACCGTACCGCACCGCATCAAACACCGTTGCACTGCACTGCACTGCACTACACCACACCGCACTGCACAACACCAGACGCATTGCACAGCACTGCGCTGGACGGCGTTACACTGCACCGTACCGCACCGCATCAAACACCGTTGCACTGCACTGCACTGCACTGCATTATGCCACATCGCACTGCACGGCACGGCACGGCACTGAGCGGCACTGCACTACCCAGCGCCGCGCCGAAGCCCGTCACGAAGCCCCAGGGCTGGGGCAGGGACCACTGCCGGGGCCCCGCTCACGTCCTGGCCACGTCCCCCCCTCCGGCCGCAGGAGCAGACGCGCTTCACAAGGTCACGGCGGTGGTGCGGCGCTGGGACGGGCCTTGGCGGGACGCGGAGCACCGTGGGGGGACCCGTCCCCGAGGTCTCAGGTGCACCAGGGTCTCCCCAAGGGCTCAGCCCAGGAGGGGCCGCGCGGCCCACCGTGGTGGCCGGGGCAGAGCCGTGGTGGCCGCAGCATCCCCAGAGCCTCCGGGCAGCGGAGCGGTGCCGGGACGGAGCGGAGCACGCCGGGCGCACGCTGCTGCAGCCGAGGGGGCCCCCCCGGCCAGGACGTTTGGGGGGAGGCAGAGAGGACAGCTCGACCCCGCCGGAGCTGCCCGGGCCTGCGGGTCCCGGAGGTCCCTCGCGGGCACCAGGGCACAACCTCGGGGTCACCCACGGTCCTGCGGCGCCCACGGCGGGGGCAGGTCCCGGGMACGGGGGGGGTCTGCCCGCCGCGGGGGGACCCACAGCAGCGGGGGGCACCGGGGGGCTCCGGCGAGCGCAGGGCGGTGCGGGCGGGGGGGGC
>PTFA01000265.1:785839-846484 GCA_003342895.1 Casuarius casuarius
GGGAGCCGGCCCGCAGCACCGGGCGCGCGGCCGCCCCGCTCCTCACTGCTGTGCCTGGTGATTTCTTTTGCTTGCCGGCCCCGTATATCCAATCAGTGCTAGTTTAGTGACGGTAACTCCACTCCGCTCTGTGTACCGATATTTATCTCGTAACGAAACAACAAGAGGAGTCCTGAGCAACTGTAACTTGTACAAAACCCTGGTCAAAGGTTCTCCCCTCACTGCCTTGTCATCCAGTTGGTCTTTCAATAAAATATATGCTTGGTGTGACCGTGAGGGCTGGGCCACTCTGTCGGAGCCTTGCCGGTGGCGGGGCCGCCCCCAGGGCCCTTGGGGTGGGGACACGTGTCCCCGGGTCCCTGCTTCCTTCGTGGTGGTGCAGGGTGGATGCACTGCACCGAGGAGAGCAGGGGGCACCGAGGAGAGCAGGGGGCACCGAGGAGAGCTGGGTGCACCAGCATGGGAGCAGGGTGGGCCAACAGGCGTGCAGCAGGAGCAGGGCGTGCAAGGTGCGGTGATGTCTGCAGCAGGACCAGGCTGTGCAAGGCGCAGGGAGGGGTGCAAGGTGCGGTGATGTCTGCAGCAGGAGCAGGCTCTGCAAGGCGCAGCGAGGCGTGCAGGGTGCACGGCCACACGTGCAGGAAGAGCAGGAGCAGCAGGGTCTGCAGGGTGCCCTGACCCGCATGCGGAAGCAGCAGGGAGCACTGGGGGCACCGGCACGCTTGCAGGAGCGGCAGGATGCATCAGGGGTGCGGGTGGGCCGGTGCAGGGGTGGGTGGGCCGCAGCGGGGTGCAAGGGTGCTGTGCTGAGCACCTCGCAGCTCCGTGAGCTCCCGCTGCCTCCAGGCCTGCCCACCTCTGCCCAGCTGCACCGCGGCAGAGCTGAGGGCCAGGCGCTGCTCCCCCAGCCCCACTCATGTCCTTGCTTGGCACCGGCATGGGGGGCACCGTGTGGGAGCAGGTCTGCGGGGAGGCTCGGGGCTCTTCTGGGGGTGTTCATGCGGCACGGCTGCTCCAGCAGCCCCCGCTTGCTTGCTCCCTTGGCACCAAAGGGCTTGCAGCGTGCACGCAGTGTGCATGCAGCATGCACCACCACGCACCACCACGCACCACCACGCACCGTGAGGTTTGGGGTGCAGCGTCCCGGCTCTGGGGATGCTGGAGCACTCTGGGGGCAGCAGGCAAGTTACGCTAGCAGGAAAGCCCTGGGCTGTACCATGGCAGACGAGGCACAGGCTGCTCCCTCCCCACGCCCCAGGGCGCTGCGATGTGGGGTGCACAGCATGGGTGCGCGTGCCGGCGTGCGTGCGGGGCTGCACAGGCACAGCCAGCCCCGTGGGACCAGGCTCCGCAGCTATCGCCATCACCCGCAGCACACGGGGCCACCGGTGACGCGGGGCCGAGTCCTGCAGAAAGCAGGTTGGTTTGCATTAGCATGGGTTAATTTACTTCTTTAGGCCTGGGAAAAGGAGTGTTGCTATAAAATACCTATCAGATGGTCGCGTTGGTCTGGAGAGGCTCCTGGCCTGTGCCCACGGCTTGGAGGAGGGAAGCCATGAGGGGCGGCGTGATGGAGGTGGATGACAGGGATGGCTGGGCACAGGGATGGCTGAGCAAAGGTCGGGGGGACATAGGGACACCTGGGCATGGAGATGGCTGGACACGGCTGGGCACAGGGATGGCTGGGCACGGGGCCGGCTGAGTGTGGGGAGCTGGGCATGGGGCTGGCTGCTCACCGGCAGGGGTGGCTGGGCTCTGCTGGCAGGGCAGAGGAGAGGGCGGTGGTGGGACACGGGCTGCCGTGGTGGGACAGACGGGATGGGGGGACGCACGCCAGCCCCTCCGATCCCTGCTGTTGTGCTGAGGAGGGGGGAGGCCTGTCGTTCTCCCCCAACACATCCCCGTGGAGTGGGAAGGCCTCAAGCAGAAGTCCTTCGCCAGCTTGGGGACATCCTTGGGGACATCCTTGGGGACAGCCTTGGGGACAGCCTTGGGGACAGCCTCCTCTCCTCGAACGGCGGTGCCGCAGCTCCCTGCCCGTGGCCAGCGGTGCCGGCAGGACGCAGCGCAGGGACCCTGTGGATAAGGGTCCCCTCAGCCCCGGGTGAGTGTGGTGATTCTGGAAACGAGGGTGTTTCTGCCCCCGTGGTCGGAGAGCCCGGTGCAGCTGGTGCTTCCTCCTGCATCCATCCCACCCTCTGGCCAGACCCACCACGCTGCCAGACCGTGGCCCCTAGGTCCTGGCCGGGTGCTGGGGGGCCAGAGCGGAGCTGCAGCCCCAGGACATGAGCTCTGCTGGTCCTCAGCGCGGTTGTGCCAGGGACCCGGCTGCGCCGCTGCCCTCAGCCGCATCCGCGGTGCAGCTCTGCCTGCGTTGCACAAAGTGCTTCGGCTCGTATATCGCTGAGGGTTTCACGTTTGCAGGTTTAACCTGCCTGCTCACGCCTAAGCTTCACCTACACCCCGCGGCTGCCAGGGCAGAGCTTCAGCCGGAGCTCCCCAGTGCTCCCAGCCCTGCGGCATCACACGGCGCAGTTTGAACCATGGCCGTGTGTTCCCAGGAGAAATGATCATTTTCCATGTCTAAATCGCCCTCTTTCTTCCCTAGTTCCTCTCCCTATTGCCTTGTAGTGTCGTCTGCAGCCCTGTGCTAAGGCCCCCGTCCACCTCCTAGCTCCTGTGCTGTTGAGTCCACGTGAGAGTAGACAAGGCAGATAAGTGAATAATAGTCGTTTTAATATATTAAAATATTGCCCAGTAACAGGCAGGCAAAGTTTAGCAGCAATTAGCGCGCAGTGCTTGTACCTCCTCAAGTGTATTCCGGCGAGTCCCACGGGTGCTGTCAGACCGGGACCACCGCCGTGGAGCCGGAGTCTGTGCCAGGGAAGGGTACAGCCGTCCGGGAAACCGGCCATGGGCATCAAGGAGGCTGTGACCGCCCGCGGGCGGGCGGAGGTGCCCGGGGAGGACGCGCGTCCCGTCTGGCCCCGCAAAGGGCAGCGGTGGCAGCGGGAGCCCTCGGCGGGGCGGCTGGCGGGCAGCGCAGGGTGGAGAGACAACACGGAGCAGAGCACGGCTTTCTTATAAATTTATTACATAATAATAATAATAATAATAATATAATATAAGAAACATAGATCTCTGTGGGGTATGTGTATCACAACGTCAAGGGCGGGAGGCGAATGGCCACACCTCCATGACTCTGGAGAAGGAGAAATCTCCTCAGAAAATCCATACAAAATAAGGGTGAAGTCAAACTGACCCTGTAAAATTAAAAACAGAACAAAAACCCACAGGTGAGTTCAGCTGGGTAAGAAACAAGAGTGTGGATGTTAGACACGTGTGCGTGTGTGGGGGTGTGCGTGTTCACACACGTGTGTGCAGGGGTGTGGGCCTGTGTATGCACATGCAGAGTCAGTGTGGATGCGCACGTGCCCGGGGCCGTGTGCGTGCGTGTGTGCACATGTATACATGCATGCGGTCATGAAGTCTGTGCACGTGTGCCCGGAAAAGTGATCAAGCTGCACTTTGTTGCTGTTCTGCATGGTCCTAGCTGGAAAAGCTTCTAACCATCAGGAACAAAGTGCTTGGAGTTTTGCTTTCTTCTAAAGTCAGAATTATAGACAGAAGTTTATGAGGAACAAGAATTAATGAATTTAGTCTGGACAAAGAAAAATATCGACAACTTTAAAAAAAAAAAAAGACTTCAAAGCAAAAAAAGTGTATCCTTTTTTTACAGAAGATAACCAAAGTCATTGAGAAGCCATGAGAATCACAGTAACCTCAGCACGCAGCAGATCCTGACGCGACCAGGATTTCCTGGCAGATGGGGTGTGGGTGTTCTCTAATGAACCGCACAGCAAGGTCTCGTGGTTGGGTTCCTCTCCCTGTATTACTCTGCCTTCTCCTGAATGGCTTTTCAAAATGAAATGTCTCACTTTGGAGATGTTTGGAACGGAGATGCCAATGCAATCAGAATAGATATAAAGTCAGAAAAGAGCTATCTACACATGGGAAAAAAAAAGTCCCCTTTGCTTCAGCTGAGGAAAAAAAAAAAAAAAAAAGTTAAGTAGCAGCAGCTGCATTAGCTGGAAAGTTACATTTCTGTCAAGGTGAGACTAGAAATGACCATGGGACAAGACCGCTGTCGGCCTTCAGGACGTTATGCAATCTGATTGCTCCGGTTACGCGACCACCTTGGAACTGAACGTCTACGGGTGTGAACAAGGCAGGGGACACTCTTCGCAGCCAAGCGCGGGTGGGATCGCAAGACCTAAGCCCTAGGCTGAAGCGCGGGATGCGACTGCCCCAGACGCTGCTGTGACCACGAAGCGGGGGCTCTGCGCAGGGCAGGCGACCCGCCTCGCTCGCCAGCCGGGCCGGGCGCGGCGGCAGATGCCTCAGGCACCCAGCTCCTCCGACCGGCACGCGCGGCAGCGGTTTCCGTCGGACGTTAAAGCACGTCTCCGGGCGCGGAGGGGCAACGCGTGCGATGCCGTGCCGAGGCGGAGCACCTTCGCCTGGTGAGCGCCCGGCGCTGCCGGGACGGTGCTGTCTCCAAGGCTCCTAAAGCTCTGCCCCGCACGTGCGTCCGGGAGGGATGCGGGCAGGGACGCAGCCCTGCCCCGGAGGAGTGGGGGGAGGAAAGGTCTCCCGGAGGATCCTGTCGCTGCTGCTCTGCGTTTGGGAGGGGACGGGAAGGGCGCGAGGGGTTCTGTGAGACCCGAGCAGCCACGGGGGGTGGTGGCGTGACGGTGTGGTTGGAAGTCGCCTTCTTTCGTGTTATACCTGACTGGGACGAGCCGTGGTGTCCCTGGGGCTGGCGGCCCGGATGCCGCAGCCGTGTTGAGGGATCACGCAGTGTTTGCCGACACAGGTACGGCTGCAGCTGCTTGTGGTGGTGGAAGCTGAGATGCACGGCGAGGGCGGCGCGGCCGCCGGGCTCTGCGGGCCGCAGAGGTGCATCGACCATTTCCAGCCCTCCCGAGGAGGAACAGCGCCGGGGGGGGGAAAGGGGGGAGGAGGGCGCTTCAGAAATGGCAAGAAGGCGTCCAGCTTTCCACGTCCCAGACTGAGCTTTCTGCAGAAAAGTGAGGATCTGCAGTCTTCTGGCCTCCTAAAGCAAGAGGCAGGTGCAGGCGGGGTCTCCGGGGGATGCCCCAGAAACAGCTGCGGAAGGGGCAGAGACCCGAGCTCACCCGGGGTGAACTCGGAGCAGCCTGCACTCAGGATAACACACTAGTGTCACTTCAACCAACACAGCCCAGAGGGCCGGGAAGAGCCCTGCGAGGGGAGTCACTCCAGAGAGCAGCACCGGCTTGTCCGGAGCAGCAGTCAGCAGAGCTGCACCTCACCCCAAGACGGAGGAGAGGGGCAGCGCTGCGGGTCCCTTGGACAAGCCGCGCTACTGCGGAGCATGGGGGGCTGCGGGGCTGTGTGGGCTGCTGGGGTCTGCATCGTTCGCAGGTAAGATGGCGAGTAAGCTAGGAGTGAAATGGCGATGCTGTGAAACTGGAAGAGATGAAATCCACGGTGGGTCTGAAGCGCTGGCCGGAAAGACAGGGCCAGAGGGTGGGAGCGTTGCAGGTGTCGGGCTGTGGGAGAGTGCAGAGCACGGGGTGCCTGGGGACGGGAGCAGAGCAACAGTGACGGGGCCGGAGGCCTGTGGCAGGACTGGCACCGGAGGGCAGGGCTGGGGAGAGGAGGGCACCAGGGCACTGGGGAGGACTGCAGCGCGCTGGTAGTGCCACGCCGGGGGAGCGGGGCAGCGTGGGGGCCGAGACACCCCACCAGCGAGGCAGAGCTGTGCATGCAGAAGCAAAGCAGGCTCCAGCTGATGATGCCACGTCTGCCTGCAGCATCCAGGGAGGCCAGGCACGACGCTGGGAATGGCCCGTGGGGGTGGTGCTAAAATGGAGAGCGGGAGTCAAGGGATGGAGCATGGAAGCCTGAGCAGTGGGACACCCGGGAAAGCTCAGCCGCACAGCACAGCTCTACAAGTGCACGGGCCAGCAGCAGATGGAAAGGCCAGACAGACCAGCGAAGGACGTTACTGGCCTGCAAACAAACGGGCACAGGATTCCCATGGCACAATGCAGGCTGGAAATGAGCATTTCTACATCAGTGTGAGGCTCTAGAGCAACTTCCTAAAAGAAGCATTAGGAACAAACAGCCAAACTAACTTTTAAGAGACCTTAATGCTTACAAGGTTTATGAAAGAGACTGTACGATACAAATCCTGGGACATGACCCAATGGAGCAGCAAGGCCCTTCCAGGCCCAGTCTCCTTGGCGGACTGCAAGCTACACTGCAGGCATGGACTAAGCTGCAGCCGGATTGGTGTACGGCATTGCAACAGAGAGGCTGCATGCGCACGGGCTTCAGCAGGACACGGCAGTGCTGCCTCACCAAGCATGGAAGTGAAGAAGCAGCATCAGCCTGGAGAGAGACACGAGGAATTTAGGACATGATGCACAAGCGGCAAGCCCAGGTGCGTGGCAGGGTCGTGCATCCAGGGGCTACGAAGCACATGGGAGGTGAGAACAGGGGCAAGGCGAGGGGACCGCACGGAGCAGGGGGGGTCTCTGGAGAGCGGATGAAGAAGCACGCGTGGTGCCCAGGGACACGAGCGCAGCAGAAGCAGCGTTTGCGTGCACGCCCTTGCCGTGCTGGCAGGGCACCGCGGCACTGCCAGGGGCGCGGGAGGTGTCCGGTGCAGGACCGTCCCCTCCGCGGATGGGCAGCATGCCGGCAAGCTTTTGCAGCCACAGATTACCAATTCATGCCAATGCGGGCAAAGGAGCTGGCACCTGGGCGATGGAGGATGAGGTGAGCTGCGAGGAACCGAGCGCGGTGGAGCAGGGAGCAGGCTGCGGTGTGTCTGAATGCTGCTGGCTTTGGGAGGCAGCATGTAGAAGCCATGGGGCAGATGTGTGGGGCTATGGCTGAGGTGTGAAGGGTGTCTGGGGACAGGGATCGGTGGGGCGAATGCAGATGGAGCTGGGGTACGAGGTGGAGGGCGAGGGGAATGACTGGTTACGGGTGCCAGGCCAGGCACGGGGGCAGCGGCTAGGACACGGTCTGTGGTGTTTAGCTCCAGATGCAGAATCGTGCAATGACACAGCAACTGCGTTGGCACATATAGGAGGGGTGTGGAGGAGACTGCTGATGGGAAGGGATGGCCAACCTGGTGAATGAGGAGGTGGGTTTGGCAGATGCAATGGTTGCTATTACAATTAGGATGCCCCTTGGCTCACCAGGTTATTGGATGTGAGGCCTGGAGTACCCTAAGGTATCTACAGCAGGATTTTTGCTTGCAGAATAAGAAGGTACAGGTTGAAACCCCCTCTTACCTTCCCCACGCGACTGTCCCAGCTGAGAGCACYGGGACGTAGCCTGGGGAGAGGAAGAAGTGCAGTGAATGCACAGAGTTCAGCGGTTTCCAGAGAGCTCTGGACAGAGCTATTTCGGGCACGGGGCGGGTTTGCCTCTCTGTGCCCACGAGAGAGCTCAGGGAAAAGGAGACAGCACCACAGCTTATCAGGATCCGTCCCAAAGAGGGCCTGAGCCTGGCGCTCACACGCAGGAGAAGGGGCTGCAGCCCCAACCCTTGGCCTGTGCCTTTTCACTGGCTGAAGATTGTAAAGGTTCGGAGATGTGTGAGGGTCAGAAGGAACCTCCTTGTCCTTCCCTCTAGCACCAGAAGAGTTAATGCCTTCATGGGGGACTCAGCTTTTTGGGAACACCAGTCACCAAGCCATCCCCTCCTGAGCTGGCCGGGGCTGCGCCCCTGGCCACCCCTGAGCCTGGGCATGGTGATGCTTTGGGGACAGTGTGGCGAGGAGAGGAGCACACGAGGGCACCAAGGGGGTGAGGGGACCACGGGGGGACGGGGAACCTGCCTCCTGCAGCCTCAGCCCCGCTGGGGCCGGCCTGGGGTGCTCTGACTTCTCAACCGCGTCGCATCTCCGCAAGCCCTGCCGCGTCCTGGGGACCCTGCGGCCAGCCTGCTGCGGCATCGCCTTCCCGGCCCCTGGCTGCCAGGGCTCCTCGGAAAGGCGGATCAGGAGAAGACCCCAGGCCAGGCCCAGGGTCTGGAGCAAGAGCACGATGCCGCCCGCGCTGCCTCCCTGCCCGCTCCACCGCACGCTGCTCCGCCGGGCACGGGCCCAGCAGAGCCTTCGCGCCGGGCGCGAGCCTGGCTGCCTGCACTGACTCCTGCACAGCACTTTGCCGGCCACGGCGCGGTGGAAGTGCTAAGGATGACGATGGTTATTACTCCCCAGGACCGGAGGCAGGAGAAAGACCTGATGCCATGGGAGCCCCGCGCCTGCCAGAGGTGCGGGGTGTCTGCAGTGTAGTGGAAGCTCTCCAGCTCCATGCGTCTCTGCCTGGTGGGGATGGAAGACTTGGCGTGTCCCAAAAACCAAGTGTTATTTTGTGTTTCTAAATCTTTAAAATCCAGAGTGTTTGAAAGGAGCTGTTGGTTTTTAAAAAGACTTTAACATTCATTCAGTCAGTCACTAAAAACTCCCGTGAGTCACGAGCGTCCCAGGGAAGGGGTGCAGGCACCACCTCATCAGCATCTCAACAAGTCTAGAGATATATAGATTTAGTAAAATTATAACAAAATCAGGTGGCTATAGCTATAGATATAGATATATAGATATTTGCTCTCTCTTTTCAAATATATAGCTGATTAAAAAGATGCAAAATAAGGATGACTAGGACAGAGTGGGAATCCTGTAGTTCAGTATCATCTCTTGTAGATCATCAGCTGCTCTCTATATAAATGCACGGAGATTATATATTATCCATCAATGTGTCCCCCTTGGAAACAAGACCCCAAACCAAGAGGAAATAAAACACCTCCCCCCACCCCCCCACCCCTTTGAACGTTGGCAAAGCATTTTCTGCTGGATTCCCCACCAGCCTCCCTCTGACATCCCCCAAACATGCGTCTATCCATGCGGTTTCAGTCCCTCTCTCACCAGGGCAAGCCAAGGGCAGCGGGGCAGAGGAGCACAGAGTCCAGCGGCTACTCTCGCGCAAGGTTCGCACGGGCTTCTTGCTTTCCTGGCAACGGGCTTGCTCCTCTCCGGGGCGGATCTGCCAGAGGAGCTAGGGAGAGGGTCTGCCGGGGGTGAGGGGCTGTTGCAGGAGGGAGCAGGTCTAGCGTCACTACGGTGTCGTTCCCAGCCCCTCGGCTGAGACCGGCCCTTCCACGGAGGCCTCCGATCCGGAGCCCTTCCCCGTCGGGACCGCCGGGCTCTCCGGCACCACCCTGGTCCCCTGGGCTGGGCAGCCCGAGCGACGGCCCTGCTCTGCCTCCTGCAGCAGCCCTGGCCACGGGCCCTGCCTCCGCCACGCGCCTCTGCGGAGCTGCCCGGCCGCTGCGGCCTCCTGCCCGGGGCCGCCCGGACCTGCCCTGCGGCGCGCTCCCTGCCTCGGCATGCAACCCAGCACGGCACTGCCTTCCAGAGACGCCCTCTGCGAGGACCCGTGACACGCGGTCAGGATCGGCCCAYGGACACACCAAAGCAGAGCCCCTCTGCCACGAAACCCGGCCCTGCACCGGGCTTGGGTCTCGTCCGCCCCGGAGACACGGCCCCTTCCACAGGCTGAGCACAGGCAAACCGGGTGTTACCAGCCAGCACGGGTCCTGGAGCGGGGGGCACGGGCCCCCCAGGACGCGGCTCCTCGGCCCCTCCTGCCGCCAGCGACGCCCCTAGGGAAGAGCACATCAAGCGATATACAGGCCAGACTTTCTGGGAGAAACAGAAACGAGGATGTATTTCATGCAACAGTCCTTTTCCCGAAGGCGTCGTCGGTCTGGTAGAGGCTGAGCGGGGTCTGCGTGTGCACGGCACACCGGGGCTCTGTGTCGAAGAGCAGGAGCGCCTCGGCTCCTCGCCCTTCAGTGCAGTGCTCGGAGTAGAAAGAGAATCAAATTGGGTTTTATTAGTCTAGTAGAAACGCCCCCCCCCCCAATGTGGTGGCTCTGGAAGAGGCCAGTGCTGCCTAGGACGGTCAGCTGTCTACCAGCTGCTTGAGTGCCCGCTCAATGTTCATACGGTGCCCGACCCGTGTTACCCCCAACTCCACAAAGTCCTCCTTGGTGAGGGCGGGCAGGTGCGTGCCCTCTATTTCATGGTCCTCGAACTTGTCTCGGTGCTCCACCAAGTTGATGCTTTCCAGCCAGTCCCCGACGTCGTACTTGTTCCACAGGTGGAGGGGTTTCTGCATGAAGGGCCGCGGCGGATGGAGGGCGTGCAGGGCTGGCCCTGGAGAAGGGGAAGGGGACGGGGAGCGGCTCCGGGCGCTCACGCTCCTCACCACGAAGCGCACCTCCTTGGGCTCGTGTGGGATGGAGAGGCTGGAAGATTTGAGGATGGTGGGAGGGGTCAAGCCGTAGGGCCGCACGGTGCTGAGAGGCTCTGTCCGATCCAGAGCGGGCTTCACGGGACTGGGGGTACGCCGGGTTACGGGGTAGCGACTGCCGGGTCGAACTGTGTAGGTGGTTCCGGAGCTCCGCTGGGAAATGGTGCTGAGTTCTCCTAAACTACTGAAAAGTCTGCAGAAAGAACGATACAGCGAGAGAGAGAGACAGAGAGAGAGAGAGAGAGAGAGAGAGAGAGAGAGAGAGAGAGAGAAAGAGAGAGCAAAGGGCAGGGGTGAGGTGGCGGTCCCCAGACACGAGAACACACACACAATATACACGGGGGTGGCCGCTGGAGGGCCAGGCCAGCCTGAGACAGGAGGGGTGGCTCGGTAGCAGTCGGGGGGACACTGCCTCGGAGAACTTTAGCCAAGACTTTCTTGCAAGTCCTGCAAGGTCTGCTCCAGAGGAGGTAGAAAAGGGTTGAGCAAGTATCTCCAGAACCTCCGCATCCCGGCCAAACCTGCCCTAGGTGCAACAGCTCTGAAGCCCACTGAGACCTACCAGGGAGGAGCCTGGTCTGAAGCCTTCTGCACACACAGACTTGCTGCAGCTGAAGCCCCTGCACCTCAGCCTGCCTTGCTCTTCAGTAAGAAGCCGCAGCAGCACTGCGCTAAGCCGTGGGAGCCCCACCGCCCACCAGGGCCCACTCCAGCGGCCTCTTGCTGATGCCACTAACTGCGCTTCGCAATCAGGTCCCAGGACAGACACAACAAAACACAAAACTCCGGAGCACATCTGCCACCCGGGGCAGAGCCCTTTTCTGGGACAAGAGGGAACTTTCTGGCATCTCTCCAAGCAATGGTGCGGATGGGAGGACCATTATGCCACTCCAAAGGTGGCGACAACAGGGTCTGACTGTCACCGACACGGTGGTGAACTAGTTAATGCAGGGCGCACAATGGGTCAAGGCAACAGACAGGTGTCGGGACTGGTTTTCATCTTGCGTTACGTGATGTCTACCTCCCTGGTAATTTTAAGTCTTGGTCTGCACGCTTGTGAGCGTGGGTTTGGTGAGCACACAGACAGGGAAGGTTGAGCCGTGGCCAGTCCTCCCCAGAGCAGTGAGTTTTACTTATCGAAGAGGACTGTCCTATATGCCTACGCACTGGTCAAAGTGTTCTCCACTGGAAGAGATCTGATGGGAGACAAGCCACATTGCAAGAATCCTGTCCTGCGATCACCTGCCTTTCTTTATTCCCTCTCTTGTCATAAACAAGTATTCTTGGTATTTGAAAAGAAATGGTTCTAAAAACTGATAGGACAAATTCACGGAGGAGAAGTCTTGAGCATAGTGATCTAAAGGAGTCCTTCAGCCCGGGAAGTCTCGAGAAGGCGCACTGCTGGACTGGCCTCTCTGCTCATGCCCTGTTTTGAGTACTTTCTCCAAAAGCGTCCACTCTTGATTGCTGTCGGGGGCAGGTTTCTGAACTAGCGAGACTTTGGGTCTGCCCCATGTGGTGTGTCTCTGTTTGGCAGTGAAAGCTAAGGTAGCACAGTGAACCCACCCCACGGCTTTCGTTATTGCTCTAATTTCCGATGCCCTCGATTACTGCTCTGTGATTTGGCTGCACTTTGGTAACATGCACCCAACAGAACTTGGCCGTGGTGGGTGACCTGTCCTGCCGCTACTGTAAGGACACAAGCACAGAGCATTGCTGCAGAGCGGCTGGTGCATGGTGTGTCATCAACCTGTGATCCCTCAGGAGCTTCCTTGCATGTCACAGTCTCACAGCTCCCAGGAGAGCAGCAAAGATCAGGTCTGAATAGGGGCCCACGTCCCACAGCAGGTTGGGGCCTGGACGCTCCTATAGCACCAACACTGCAGATTCAGTCAATGTGAGTACTCTTGGAGGCAAGCACGGCTCTGCTGGTTTGGGTCTGCATGGCCCTGTGCCAAGAATTACGGCATTATCAGTGCTGTTCTGGCTATTGCTCTGCTAAATAGTCTGTGTCCACTAATTTGGCTCAATATTGATTTGCTTCTTCTCTGAACTAACTGATGAAATGCCAGAGAACTGCAGCTCTTTAATGCTTCTAGGCTGCAGGCTGGTAAGCAAACAGTGTGGCTTAACAAACTACCTCTTTAACCCAGCTACACCAGCGCCCAAAGGACAGAAGACAGTTCAAGTTCCTGCTAATCCAGTGAAGTCAGAGCTTGAAGTGCAGAGCTGGAAGGTGTCAACCTTGGGGCTTCCTTGCCAGCATGCACAGATGGCCAGTCGTGGTGCTCCTTCCAGGTCCGCAGTGAGCAGGGCTCTCCCGCTCCTGATGTGGTTCTGAGGTAGGGTGTGAAAAGAGAGCACCTGCGTGCGTGCATGTGTGCGTGTGCGTGCGTGTGTGCGTGTGGTCCTCAGGGCTGTCTCTGCATGACACCTCCACGGAGAGCTCTGATACTCAGTATCATACGTGTGCTTCCCTACTACTCTGCAAGCACTGCCTTTGCATCTCTGGTCATTCCACCTGGAATTTATACTCTGGAAAAGCTGTGGATGGCAACACGAATCCAAGGTTAACGTCAGCTGTATAAGCCTGCAGTCACTAATGCACGCATACCGCACAAGATCCACACTCCTGGGAAGTTAATAAATGCTAATGATTTCTTGGAGTGATGGCTCTGAGTAGATTAGCTTAAAAAAACAGATGCAGAATGATTCTCCCTGAGACTAAGGGAGGAGGAATAATGGGCAAAGTGAAAACGTTGTGCAAGTATCTGCACTGAATGCCATCATGCCAACAGTTTCAAAAAATGCTGCAGAGACTGGGCATAAAGATGTCACTGGGACCAAAACACCTACTGACTGCTAACATGTCTGAATATGAAGGTCTGTCCATGGTCTGTGGACTTAGACACATTTCCTCCTGTTCTTATTTTCCTGGTACCTTGGCACAAAAAGCAAAAGAGTTATAGAGACGTGTGATGATGAATCAAATTTGGGAAGATCCATCAATATAAAGGAGGAAGAACTGAATGACCTTGAGGACTGCAGTAAAAGAAACAGAATGAAAAGTGACAGTACAAAATACAAGGTCCTACTCACAGGGCTGGCAAAGAATCTGTGCTCTCAGCTACTGCTCATCTACTGGAAATGATGAAGGAAGAGAAAGTTCTGGGTCTCCTGAAACACCCCAGGGTGGCTGGGAGGCACCAACGTAGCATGGCCATGAAAAAGGCAAAAGAAACCCTGCACTATCTGAAGTGTGAATTTCTCACAAATATAAGGATACATTAATACCACCATAAAAGACACTGTTAAAAATCTCATTTGAAATTCTGAGTACAGTTCTGGTTATTCATGTTCAAGGAAGATAAATTCGAACAGGAATGGATGCGGACTGTGGCAGCTGGTGTGCCAACGTCTTGTCTAAGCTGGCAAAGATGAGACAGAGAGAGAAATTACTGTCAGGGTCTGTGAAAGGAGAAGAGACACTTGAGCTAGGTAATGGTAATGAGGACTCCAGGTCACAAACACAGGCTCACTGGATAGTAAAAGATGACATGGGGTTGTCGAACTGATAGCTTTGCTCGGAGGAAGCTGGTAGTCCACGAGGCAGGCATTTTTCACGAGACCGTAGAATCAGCACACGACTATGGCACAGTATGTGCAGCAGCCTGAGACGGAGCCACGTGGCCGGCTTTTAAGGCATGCAATTAGCAACACAAGGTTATTATTTGAAGATTCCTATTTTGTATGGTTTGGAAAACAAATCAAAGTCTGTGTCCAAGCATGAATTAATCCACGGCTCCTAGTATTACAGGAAGAATGAAGGCTGCTGCCTTCCCAGTGACGATTTCAGAGGGCAGCAATGCACTACGTGTTCATGACTCCGGACATCTTCTGCACGGTTATACACTGGGCAGTCATTCAATTTCTGCTTGTACGGTGGGTGATGAAAGCTTCCAGACAAGGCTCTGTGTGGTCTGTGAATAACATTTTATGTACCATGGAGTAACCAGGAGATTTAGGATGTGAACTCAGACAGTGGAGCCTTGCCCCTCTGTTCCCGCAAGTGCTGCAATCTGTCCTGAGTACGTTTGAATTTAGTCTGTGAATAGAAAGGGTTCATGAACGTGAGGCATCCCTCAGGAAGCTCTGGAAAGCTCCATAAACGGGTCAATTGGGCCATTAGTGTCTGGTAGTGTTCTGGTGTTATTGCTGCCTCTCTTTTGAGAGGGTGCTAAGACCAGCATGAAGATGTGCCAGACAACAGCAACCTCAGCACCACCATCACTACACTTACACCAGTTTTTGACCTGCATGCTGACAAGTGATTGATTAACCATGAGATGCCGGGGGGAATCGTGGTTGTCTGGTCTCACAGATTCCATTGCCCCAAGCCCTGACCTGGGCACGTCTTTATCAGCTGCTGGGCTGTCCTCCCTCATCCACCAGTATCACAGAGGAGATGCACGGAGGCAGCAGGGCCAAACACAGAGCAGTGCTGGGTGCGTGCATTCCCCATGGGAAGCGGTGGCTACCTGATGGCTGTCCAGCATCACGGGCCTTGCAGACAGTGAAGATGCAGGTCTCACATTAGACCCCCACCACGTGGCAGGCTGTGGTGCCAGGCCTCCACTGCTTTTAGCATGTGATTTCTTTCGTTACGTGGCCTGCAGGCTCTGAAAGGCTGGCTCTTCCTGCTCTCAGGGCAAGGGCTTGCTGGAACAGCATGTGAGAAATCAGCTTCCACGGCTGGCACATCCTTGAACTAATGAGACAGCCGTGCCAAGACCGAACCTTCTGGGCACGGCTGGTCAGCAGATGCAGTCTGCAGCTCTGCTCCTCTGCTCCCTGCCGAACACCGGCTGAGTCAGCGCAATGCTCTGTCTGCGATACGCTGCTGGCTCTCAGTGCTTCCAGCAGCGCCGTTCTGCCAACCCCGCGTTATGCTGCAGACAGTGCGCAAGGGCCTCTGATGGCCTGTCCAGCACTGACAGCTCACTTCAGTGCGGGTTATTAGCACAACTATTTGCTCACAGGTCCTTCATCCTGGTCTGATGCCGGGAAGCTTCTGTGGATGTGCTCCTTTACAAGCAGCATCACAGAACAGTATCTTTTCGGAGGACTTGCACTTATGCACAGCAATAATACCAGCTGAGAGGGTTTTCCCTAGATCATTGTTTGCTCTTCTTCACTTCAGATTGGAGATGATTTTTGCATGGTGGCATATCATGTCTCCTGCCAGAGGAATACACATTGACAAAGACGTGTACCAGGCAGCTGCAGCCAAGCTGAGGCTGTGCTGTATTTTAGGATGATGCTATCCAGGCCTTTAGCTTTGTGAGGTTTAATGAATACTGAGGTGTTGTCCACTTCTGCTTTAGGTAGCATCAAGTCGATGCAACTCCGGAGCTCAGTAAGAAAAATGAAAATCTTCCTTCACATTCCGTTTATGCTGGTGCTTCATCTGGGCCTTGGAGAGCAGTAGCAAGAAAAGGATGACTTTGATGTGTCCGAGGTTTCAGTGCGAGTTGGGGAGTGGAAGCCCTAACTGCTGCTGCAGGGCTGCCTTCAAGCTTTTCTTTTCTGAACAGGTGAAATGCAGGATCTGGCAGCTCTTCACTCATGTCTTGTGGAGTTCAGTGGCTGGAATGTGTCAGTAACAGCAGGATTGCTGGCTGTCTGGATTACTGCCACTTCAGTGTAGACAAAACAAATCAGTCCTTTGAGACACGGACTGGAAGGCCTGACTCTCACTCCACAGCATAGGAGTGGTACTGACTGAATTCAGTAACAAGAGGAGAACAGGTCTCATGGGAAGTAACCTCCTAATACATGCAAAGAAACAACAACTTACTGAAAACTGAAGTTATATCCAAAGAAAGAGGAATTGTGTATTTGTAGAACAGCTAATTAAGCCTTCTGGGAATATTTTTACTGAAGGTATTAAAAAGCAGATTTCTTGAATGAGTCACTAATGGATGAGTATTCTTTCAGTGAACTCTGTATTTCAGTCCAATTTTCTTCAAGAACAACAAAGGCGAGGACAAATTCAGCAGCTGAAGTAATGCATTTCTTATTCCAAAGAGAAATGTATCTCTTGCTTAGCAAGACTTTCTTGTCACTGTTTTGGGCTCCCTAGGTGTTTTCATACTGACCTTAAAAAAAAAAATCCCCTGGCTTTTCATTAGAATTGCATTAACTGTGCTACAGGAAGGATTCACCTCCTGTGACGAACAACCTTCACCAGCCGATCGGCGAGACCCAAGACCGCCCACGTGGTCCTCCGCCAGTGCGCAGCACACCCAAGACTCCCGTGCAGATCTCTGTGCGGTAACGAGGTCGGTGCTGCCCGTGACCATGACCAGCCCGTGCTTTAAGGTCAGCGTTAGAGACTGCTCCTATCTTCCTTTGCTTGAAATACAGATGGACCCTTTGGATCTTCCTGCTTAGAATGGTACATGTGCAGATGACACCACACTCTACAGCTCCCGTTTCAAAAGGATCTTGATTTTGCCTTCCAGAATTTTCTCATGAAAATTGTCTCTGAAGAGGGAGGGCAAGAGGGAAGCGTATGGAAAGAGACTCTCTGGATAACCTCCAAAGCAAAAGCCAGAAGCCCTTCTGCTTCATGCCACCATGAGGACAACACATCTGCCAAGCAGGACATAAGCTCACTGGCACGAGCTGGAAGCTCTCTAATACACTGTTTTGTAAGTGGAAAAGATACGGCAGGGCAAGTAGTATTTTCCATCTTCCATCTGCAATTTAGATCCTGCTGACAGATACAGGCCAGAAAAAATATTTTTGGGGGGACTGCTGGTGAAGGAGTATGGGACTGTTTCAAAAACTAGAAAGAAATATGGCTTCTTCACAAAGCCTTGATAGAGTCCCTGTGATCGAAGGGCCAAGCAAAGCCTAATCATGAAGGAACTATGAAAGCCCTTCTCTCTCAAAAGCTGTAAGCTCTATCTAGACAGCAAACTCACAGGAAAAAGCTAATATCGCAGCCATACTGCTTGTCACATAGTAACTGCAGTGGTAGCACACAGCGCTGCATTAATGGAATATTTATGAACTGTTGTCAGGGACCAATTTCCCGCCCACTGCTCTTCCTTAGCTGCTGAATTTCAGCAGGAAATTTGTTACTGGCTTTCAGCAAAGAGAAGCTAATCTTATTCCCATAAAGAAATGTTGCTCAGAAAGGGGTGCACAGCAGTGCATGAGGCTTCTCTGAAAAACTACCAAGAACAAGGTTCTAATTTTCTGGTATCCTTTTCTTAGGGCTCTACCACCAAAGCTGGCACTTTCACTGGAGAAGATAAATCTGGTACTCCTAAATTATCCTCTTTCACAGCAGAATAACAAAGGGATGCTGAGAAGGAACACCTGCAAAACTGATCCAAACAAGTGGGGTTAATTGCACACAACGTACTGTCCCTCCAGAAGGCAATGAAGTAACTGCCAGTATCTGCAGGGACTGAGGATGCTGAAGCAGCACTGGAAGAGGAGTTCCTTCTCAGATCAACAGAATGAGCAGAGAAGGAAGCAGGAAAGTAGCTCTTCAATTTTGGAACTATGAGGGTTGCTATACTTCAGCTTGGAGTCTCCTGAGCTGAAATCAACACAGAACCTACAGGCAGCGCTTGTGGAAGAAGTCCCATGAACCAGGGCAGCTTGGTCCTGTGGAGCAAGGTCTGCAAAGACAGACTAGTGTGAGCACAAGATCTTGGGCCCTTGGCAGATGTCAGACTTAAAATGCACGGACAGATCAACAGCACTGAACATTTGCAACTGGTCTAATATTTCCAGAAAATGTCAGACCCACATAGTGTCTAGAGCTCGGCTGTGTATATAGTATGTCCATATGAAGCTTTCAGAGGGGTCAGACACTTTATGAAGGGGCACAACTGCATTGTGCATGTGAAATAAAGCTGATACTTTCTGAAAACAAGCTATTTATTGCACAAGCACAATATAATCAATTTGTGCACTGCAGTGGCCATACACAGCACTTCCGCAAATGCAATAGCTCAGTTAGAGCGACTGCACAGCAGTTTGAACCAGGATGCCATCTGCCCAGAAACCTCAGGCAAACATGCAAAATCCTCAAATTTTGCTCAGACTTTCCAGTGGAAAGGTATGCATTTCTGGGAGAACTCAGAAATAAGGTTGGTCTATACCCCTCTCCCGGAAGAATAAGTCCTTTGGACCAGACGACAGGTCTGTTCCTTTCAGCAATGCAGCTGGCTAAGAGTGCCAAAAGAGGTCTAGTGAAGAGTTTGTGAACACAATATTTGATAAAATAGCCAATAGGGCAGCAGACAAAAAAGCCTTGCATGCACTGCGGTGTCTGGGGAAGGCAAGCCATGAGGCAGCTCAGACAAGGGGGCTAAGCGGGTATCTGCAGGGGGGTTGCCTCATGCAGCACTGGCTGTCTAACCAAGCAGGCCTCTCATCTCTGCCGTGGTTTAGCTCCCTCAGTGGTCAGTGGAGAGGCAGTGCAGCCCCCGGACAGCAATCCATCTTCTTTTCCTTCCACTGGCTATAGAGTTGTCATGGCAACATGCTTAGCCTAAGTCCCTAACGTTTAAACAGCTAATGTTTGGCAAGTGGCAGCCCAGTCTCGCTGCCCAGTCTTGGTTTACAGTTGTTGTCCAGGTACATGGCAAAGCAGTCGCTGCAACATCACAGGCGTTCCTATTGCTCCTATCTTGAAGAAAGGCATGAAGGAGGAGCTGGGGAACTGCAGGCTAGTCAGCCTCACCTTGATCCCTGGGAAGGTGATGGAGCAAATAATCCTGGAATCCATTTCCAAACATATTAAGGACAAGAAGGTGACTGGGATTATTCAGCACGGCTTTGCAAAGAGGAAGTCATGCCTGACCAACCTAACAGCCTTCTGTGATGAAATGACTGGCTTGGTGGATGAGGAGAGAGCAGTTGATATTGTTTAATCTTGATTTTAGTAAGGCTTTCAGTCAACACCATCTCCCATAACATCCTCATTGACAAACTGATGAAGTATGGACTAGATAAGTGGACAGCGAGGTAGACTGGAAACTGGCTGAACTGCCAGGCTCAGAGGATTGTGATCAGCAGCATGAAGTCCAGCTGGAAGCCAGTCACTAATGATGCTCCCAGAGATTGATCTGGTGCCAGTACTAGTTTAACATCTTCATTAATGACCTGAATGATGGGACAGCAGGTGCCCTCAGAAAGTTTGCAGATGATACAAAACTGGGAGGAATAGTTGATAAACCAGATGGTTGTGCTGTCATTCAAAGGGACCTTGCCAGGCAGGAGAAAAAAGGCCAATGGAAATTTCATGAAGCTCAAAGGGAAGTGCCAAGTCCTGCACCAAGGGAGGAATAAACCCATGCGCCAGTATGTGCTGGGGGCCAATGGGCTGCAAAGCAGCTCTGCAGAGAAGGACGTGGGGTCCTGGTGGACAAGCTGCCCATGAGCCAGCAACGTGCCCTCGTGGCAAAGGCGGCCAACAGCCTCCCGAACTGCATCAGGCAGAGCATTGCCAGCAGGTCGGGGGAGGTGATCCTTGTCCTTTACTCAGTGCTGGTGAGGCCACATCGGGAGTTTTGGGTCCAGTGCTGGGCTCCCCAGGACAAGAGAGACATGGAGTTACTGGAGAGAGTCCAGAGAAGGGCCACAAGGATGATCAAGAGACTGGAGCATCTCTTACAAGAGAAGAGGCAGAGAAAGATGGGTTCTTTAGCCTGGAGAAGAGGAGGCTCAAGAGGCCTTATCAATACGTATAAATACCTGTTTGGGAAGGAGTAAAGAAGATGGAGCCGGACTCTTCTCAGTGGTGCCCCGTGACAGGACGAGAGGCAACCGGCACAAACTGGAATACACGAAATTCCACTTAAACATAAGAAAAAGCTTCTTACTGTTAGGATGAGCAAACACTGGAACAGGTTGTCCAGAGAGGCAGTCGAGTCTCCATCCTTGGAGATGCTCGAAACCCGACTGGGCACGGCCCTGAGCAACCTGCTCTATCTGACCCTGCTTTGAGCAGGAGGGTTGTTGGACAGGGCGATCTCCGGGGTGCCTGCCAACCTCAGCGATTCTGTGGTTCTTTAAACTCAGGCTGCGGGGGTCCAGCACAGACCTGTGCTCAGCCAACAGTGTATGCTCAGCGGAGAAAGCAATGTTTCACACAAGCCTGTTATTATGAGTCACTCCTTTTTGGCTGTAGCTGCCCACTGGCAGAGCCCTCTATGAAGCTTTCTGCAGAGTGCTTGCACTGATGTCACCTATACTGACCTTCAGCCACTGTCCTCAACTTCTACTGGCCCACGCGAAGCAAGTGAACAGCAACATATTCCTGCAGCACAAAGCCTTGCCTTTCCTGCCAACCTGCACCATTTCAGGGTCAGCTTTGACTTCTCACTGCCTGCGGCTGTGCAGAACACAGGAAGCCCTTGTGAGCATCAGGTGCCCACAAGTCATGGTTGGGAATATGCTTTTTGGATTTTAGCTTTTGCCCTCTGATGTCCATCTCTTCACATTGATTAACACTGAACTTTCTTTGTTGTTGTGCAGTTTATTCCTCTAGCTTGGCTAGTTTCCCCTCTAGTTCACCACTGTTCTCTGTAAGTTCAATGACCCAAGTAGCTTCATGTCTTCCGCAAATCATGATAACTCATTAATCACTGCGGTTTTCAGACAATTAATAAATCCACTAAATGAAATGGGACCCTAGTACAAAATAACGGAGTCTCTGCTACTCAACTTTTTCCACAATGAAAACTGACAACTACTCTTACTCTTCATGTCTGCCGTTTTTTTCTCTGTAAAACATGTCAATATCAAAATCTTGTTTCTTACTCTGAAAGAATTCCTCCATATTAAGAACTCCTCTCCTATGCCCGGGGTGCCCAGCTCTTGAACTAGTCTGGAACGAGGACTGCTGGGCCTAACTCCGCTGCTTGCACACGGTGCAGCCGGCATGAGCACAAGCTCGACCCAAGCGAGCGGCCTTCCTTGGGAGCGCTGAGAGCGGAACAAACACAATTCCCCTGAGCCACGCTTCCTTCCAGAGTCAAAGCACACTGCTTTTAGCTCGTGTCTCAGCATAGTATCTAACAACTGATAAAACAACAAAACACAAACAATCCACAGCCTAGAGGGAACAAACCTGCTGCATCAAGGCATGTACACCGCTGGCACTCCTCTGCATTAAGGCACTGTTTAGAGAGTGTCTCCTGGACCTACCAGTTGTGTGGATGTCGCACAACAGTGCAGTGCAAGGCTCTTCTTCTTGCAGAGAAGGGAGAGGAGAAATATTAGCTTTTAAATCTAAGAAATTTCTGAATCTAGGAAGTAAATTTCTTCTGGATTTCCTCAGTCTGCTCAGAATCTGACTTAATTCTGCTTATGACAAGAGTGGACGTGCAAAGAAGTCCTAGAACTAGCCTGGATTCAGCATCTTCCTTGAGACTGAGGATGAAGAAGAGATGAGAAAGCTGATTCTTACAGCCTAAGCAGCATGCGGTGACCATGCAGCAACCACCTGTTCAACTCACATCAGCTCTACACCGCTATTCAGATGATCAGAAAGAGACCCTCATTGGAATAATTAAAGTTTTTAATAAACTCTAATGTAGGACCAGCAAAGTTTGTAGGTCACACTTATGACTATAGGGCAGGAGTGCCGTGACGGGGACAGAAGCTCTGTGCTACGTGAGCACAGGAGCTGGCAGTGGGAGAAAGGTCTACAGTATACAACCACTTTTAAAAAGATGGAGTAACATACACAGAAAGCCACTTTTAACTGATGATTTCATACATGTCATAGCATGGGGCAGCGATTTCTAAACTACTGCCACGCTGGGCTGCTATGGCTACACAGCACGGCCAGCGCCAGGCAGAGTCAGGCCGGGTGCTGGAAGCGGCGTGCGTGTGTTCCAGCCGGCGGTCGGGGTAACACCCGTCATGCCACAACAGCACGAGACTGCGTGTCTCCAACTGGAGACTGTGCTGCTGCATCGGCACAGCCCGCTCAGCCAGGCTGGTGCATCAGGAGAAAAGATTAAGAAGTGACTTGCCCGTGGTCAGGAAACACCATTACGTACAGAAAACACCTTGTACGAAACACTCTACTCGGTCCAGCAGGGAAAGGAAAAGGAATACATCAGTGGAAGCCAAAGGCCAGCAAACAGGAATGGAAACTAAGGCCCATGTGTAAGGTCTGAAGAAGAAGCTGCCCTGACTGAAGCAGCAGGGAAAGAAGACCTGTCCCTTACAACTCTGGGTGTCTTCAAAGCCCAGCAGCCAGGTCTGGGCGCATTTCTGGGGAGGAAGCATCAGTAAAAGAGAAAGCGCGGGAGCTTGAAGCTCTGGTCACTGGAGGAGAACCTAAGACTGATCCGGAGGAAGCTGCACTAGGTGTAAACAAATGATTTTCTGGCCTTGATGTGGTAAGGATGGATTCTAATCACTGTCTGATCACTTTTAAGAAGACTATGAAAATGTACTCCAGAGCGCTATCGCCAGGGTCACTATTTCAGGCCATCACCTCATTATGGGAGCACAAAGCAGAGAATGTAAGCAACGCGATGGTATCATTGATGGAGCAGTTACTTCTACTTCTGTTCATTTACTATTTTATAATGAATAAAAGGTTTTCTCTTCTTCACTCTGTGTAAATTGTTTTGCACGGGAATAGGACACCACTTCAGGCGTACTACTGATGGAAAAGGAGCTGAGAACTTGCGATCTTTCCTTGAACGGATGCTGAGAAGCAGTGGAAGGGGAAGGGAGGACATGGCGGGACACCCCAGTTGATGCCTGGATAACAGAAGAATGAAGTCACTGCACTGAGACTTTGGGCTTTGGGGCAGCGCAAAGTGCAACCTAAGACCGAGTCCTGAATGGACGCTCTGCTCAGAGGGCAATATGGATTTATGACGGTGGAGATGAACTGTCCACTGCCCCAGGTCCTTTTACAAAATGCATTGCCTTTCTTCACAGATGGTTCCTGTATCAGCCTCGCTCATGGCCAGATGACAGCAAATTCCATTTTTGTTGTGTTTGTTGTTGTTGTTCTCCCAAACTGCTTATGAGACATTATCCCAGTAAAATACAGTGCCCGGATTTTGCGAAGAGCCAACCATGAAAACCCTTGAGGTCTACTCCCTCTTACGGATTCTCAACGCAATGTCTCCTTCTTGTTTCTAAACTTTTTTTTCTCTCTCACTCTCCATAATTTCCAGCATTTCCCTCTTCTTCTGCCTGATCAAACCTCTGCAGCCAGAACAACAACAGTTATTCCTGCTGGTCATCGTTAGCTAATGCACTTTCATGTGACCCTCAAAAGACTAACCGACCTTCCTTGACTTGTTCCTCCTAGTTCACCACACTGTCCTACGAATGTCAGTGGGACTTGTCTTTGGAGTCAGGACAGCCTGTCTTGTCTTCTCCTGTGTTCCTGCGTTACGGTCACAGCCATGAGTCTAACTGTGACCAGTGCGTCTGTGGGCCCAGCAGCCCCTGCGCAGAAGGTAACGGGATGTTCGAAGCCACAGGCCGCTGGCACAGCTGTGGCATCTGATGCACATCTGTAATTTAATGGGCCCCTTGTAGCACCTGGCGGCTCAGAAGGGAGGTTCTTGTCTAAAACGTGACTGGAAAAGAAGGACTCGGGAGTCTTCCTATTACTGCTCCTTGCTGGCTTCGGCTCAGCTCGGGGAGGGGATGTTTGTATTTGTTTTTCTCCTCCTAATTCCCAGAGAGGAGCTCTGAGAGCCAAGCCAGATTATTCCTTTCTCCCATCACCACCAACATTAATACTGTGCAGGCCAAATTAACCCCTCGAGACACTGCCGTATTCCCCTGCTCTTCTCACACACACGTCCAACGCGTTTGTGGAGTGGTCAGCAACGAGCCCTAGTTACTCGTTCCGCTGGGAAGGCACAAAGGAAACGCGGATCCAGCACTCCCTTCTGCAGGGCTGGGATGAGGCAAAGATTATCGGAGCTGCTAACAGCAGCTCCAGGTCTGATGTAAGGGGACAATCTGACCACGGGGAAAAAAATCCTCATTTTAGTTCAGTCGCTTTTCACTGTACACTACAGCAGCTCCTGTGCTCATCCTTCCCTCTGCTAGGAGCCTTCTGAGACATGTGTCCTTTGGGCTAGGAATGCCAATGTTCACCGCATGCCTGAGGGGGAATTTGTACCGGGAAAGGGTAAAACCCTCTGCGAGTGCTTGGTTATGAGCAGGGAGCACCGTGTGTTTGTGCCTTCAGAAGCTCCCGGCACACCCGGGGCGTGCCGAAGGCGCCGGAGCCGCGCCGCGAGGCTGGTCCCCAGCGCTGCACCGGCACCTCGGCGGGCTGGGAGCGAGCGGTGGGAGCAGCCGTGGCTGGAGGGGGCTGGCAGAGGGCTCTCGACCCGGGGGTGCACGCCGGGCCAGGGAGTGCCGAGCACGGGTGCAGCTCAAAATGGGACGGACGGGAGCCACCGCTTTACCTGCTTCGTGCCAGCAACAGCCAAGCTGTTTAAGTCCTTTCATTCAGACTCAGCTTGTTCTGTAAATCTCACTGACAAATAAAACCTAAGCCTGGGTTACACAATCTTTTTCTGCCAGATGCTGCAAACTACCAGTGCCAGTTGCAGGCTCGGTGTGGGGCCAGACACCCCCCCGACGTGGCTTGTGTGCTGATAGCGCCGTACACGTCCCAGCCCCTCACCTAAGTCACACCAAGAAAAGCAGGTCTGAAATTCTAAACTTCAGGAGCTGAATTTTGTTATAGAGTAAAACAAAGTTTGGAGAAAATGACTAAGGTCAATGACCCATTATGGGACTAACGAGAGGGGACGTTGGCCTATGGATGCTTTAACTTTGATGACGCAGAAGGTTAACTTACAGGGTCAGAAGACAGGCAATTATGTACACAGAGCTAAACACACGCCTCCAGCCAGCAGCAAGCACTCGTGAAACTTTCCTGATCGGTGCCTGTGGGTTACGGAGTTGAGTCTCCTCACTTATGCACCCTAAAAATACCCTGCTTTTACACCATCTCTCCTTTCCAGGAAATTAAATGCAAAAACCTGTACTAAGCTAATATTACAGGTGCTCATCTAAGCAGTCACCAGTGAAGGTAAGCATGGACTGAAGATCCTGTTTGGTCACTTGGTCAATACTTTTGGACACAGACACTACCTAACTTTTTCACAAAATAAATAGGAACTACTTGCCATTAAGGGCTTTGTGCCCAAGGAAGGATTGCCTTCTACCTCTCCTGTCTGTGGTCAGGTCCCCTTCGCACAGGCCCTGGTCACATGCTGAGCAGAGCTGCTGGCAAAGGGTCCCTTGCTGGTGCAGACAGCGCAGCCATGGTGTGCAGAAAGGTGGATGGGAGAGTGCGACAGACGCAGCTGGCGCGAAGCTCGAGCACTGATGCAGGCAGGGGCTGCGGCGCTAAGGAAAGCATCAGCCAAAGCTCCTGCTTGCCCTAACGGTGCTGAGCCAAAGCACCGTCTGCAGCTTCCGTCCCCGGACAGGACGGTGGGGAAGTGACGCTGCTCAGAGCTCAGCGGGGCTGAGACAGGATCGCTGAAGCTTATGCTCACAGCCAGGCAGGGATGCTGGGCTCGGATGAAACAATGTCCAAAGCTCTCACACAAACAGGGCTGTGCACAGAGAGGAAACATCAGCTGACAATCACGTTCAGTCAAACGGTGCCGGGATGCGAGAAGGCACTGGCTGATTCCCCTGCGCAGACGGACGCAGGCACAGGGGCCATTGTCTGACATTTCTATTCAGCTGAATGAGGATGGAGTCAGCTCCCATTCATTTCAAACACGGATGATCATGTTGATGCTTTCTGATGAGCTGGTGCTGCCACTAGGACTGCTGGGCAGTGTCCTAGGAAAGCGAGGGGTCAGAAGAAAGGTCTAAGCAGACTCTAAATTCACATTACCCTGCTCTACACAGCACAAAGCTGAGGCATTAACTTAAGTGCTTGTAGCACTAATCTGCGAAGCAAATTTCCTCTGGGTACCAACACTCTGGATACTCAGACACTGCATGACATCAGCAACAGGACCGAATGCATGAAGACATGGGACTATGCAATGACATGAGAAGGACCCTCCCACCCCTGACCACAGGCAAATGAAACAAGACCTGCTGTGCCAAACCTGAGGCATGAGTGCTCTTCAGCTAGCTCTGGCCAGGACAGTGCTCCATCTCCAGGCAAAGCTAAGGGCTCTACAACCTGGCTTTGTCTGCCAGAAGGACTAAAGTGAGCCTGATGGGTTTCGAGTTTCCCACATTCAACCTAGCTGTGTGTTGCAGCCTCGGAACGGAGCAGACCTGCTCCTTGTGGAAGGCATCCGTGTGGCTGTCTGGAAAGCCATACAGGAGAACCAAATAGCCCAGTAGTGCTGTGTGGCATCTGGCAAGAGGCGTTTCCTAGCGCGCTGCCATTCTGTCCTCCCTGGGGGGTGGCCCTGGCCAGCTGGTCACTGCAATAGGGACACAGACTTGGAAATTCAGCAACTGGTAGAAAATGACAAGTAAAATCAAACATGAGACTGCCCAGAGCTCTCCGTATGCTCTGGATTTGCTTTCACACGTGGAAGCAACATTCGTGTAACTAGTTTCATACATACTACGGGTTAAAAAACCACATTGGACAGACAGACAAACACAGAAGCGGCACAACCAAGACCACACAGCCAGCCATGCGGGGAAATTCCTGTGCTGGGCACGCTGGATCAGGAGCACATGCCACAGGGTCGAACCCTCCAGTGCCTCCCCAAGCCTGTGGATCACCTTCTGGGGGAGCAGGGGGGAGAGGGGATTCCTGCCATTCAGGTACGGTGACATTACTTAAGGCCTGTCTCAGGGTCCCACTGCCTAGTCCTGTCTGCTGTTTGGCCCCGGGAAGCCCAGCAGCACTCACACAGCTGCGACTCACGGGGTGCAGGAGGAGGAGGTGGGCAAGCAAAGACTCCTCTAGCAGTGGCTGTTAACCAGCTTGGGGTGGGGGGGTCAGGTGGAGGGGGAGGTCGGTTTTCTGAGCTATCCCAGGTAAACAGTTATCCAGGCTGAAGTATGTGTCAGGCAGCCTGTGTCTTCCCTGGAGGCACAGCAAGCCTCCCGGAGCCAGCCGCCAGGCTGGGGCTCCTGCAGCGCTAAGGGTTCCTCGCAGAGGACAGCACGGTCCTGCGGTCTCCTCCAGACACCCTGCACTGAGGGTCAGCTGGACCCAAGTCCCAGACTGTTATATGATTTCTAATGCAGAAATAACATAAAAGGCTGTTTTCTCTGTCTCACAATACTGGTACTGCAGGAGATGAGCTATGGCCATTCCACGACTGGGAAGACATGAACCCAAGGGAGTGCGGAGCTTTGGGCACCTCCAAGCAATTGCATGGTGGGGAGCTGCTGGGGGGAGCTAGGAGAGGAAATTTTGTCTTCTGAGCAGCAGGTAGCTAGCTCAGCTACGCTTCTGCCCGAGCACCTACTTACATGGCGGTGAGTTACACGAGAGGTGGTCCTGCCCCTACGTGCCTTGCTGGGCGTCCCCTGGGCAGCAGGGACTGGGGCGCGTGGTCTCCTTCGGGCCACGTTATGAATCACATCAAAGCCAGAGGGAATTTCCTCAGCTCTCGCCTACAAGGCAGCAGCACACGACACCACAACACGGGGACACAGACATGCTACCGGGGCACGAGAGGACAGGCGGGGTTGACATCCACGTGCCACAGCAAGCTCCGCTCCCTCGGCCCACCCAGCCCAGGGCTGCGGCGACCGGGGCGTGCGGTGGCACGTGGCACACGGAGCGGCACAGGGGAGACGACGTGAGCTCGCTATGAGATGAGAACATGCTCACTTACACAACTCGCCCACCCTCCTGAGGCCTGAGGCGGTTCTAGACAGAGCAGCGCGGACATGCAGATGTGAGAGCAAGAAGAGAGGCAATGAGAGAGAATGTTAGCATCAGTCCAGGGCGTCATCACAACACGGAGAATGAACAGACTTCATCACAAACCATCCTGGAACCACTGCACCTCCCAGAAACCAGCACGGGGCCAGAGGGCTGGCTCCTCACGACGCCCGTCCCCCGCGGGGACCGCGGCCGGAGGAGGAGGCTGAGGAGGAAGGCCAACCCCAACCCAGCCAGCGGGCTCGTGCGGTATTCCCGGGGCGCGCAGGGACCGCGTGCGCAGAGCCGTACTGCAGCAGCCCTGCACGCTGCGCACTGCAGCACGTCCTAGCTGACCCGGTACCTGACCAGCGCTGCCGAACCGGGGGGCCCCCAGTCCTGCCCACGCGCAGCCACGTGCACTGCGCAGCACTGCGTTTGCTCGCCTCTGCCTCCGCTGCTGGAGCAGATCAACCCTTCAGCGCAGGACAGGGAGTCTTTGACATCTGCGAGGGGCATGACCGAAATTCAGACAGCTCTAAGGCAGGTGTCATTCTTGGGAGACAGCAAAGGGACTCAGGAAATTGCCACCAAGGGGCTTTTGGGAGCCAGTTAAGTTCAGGTCAGCTCCACAGTCACTGAGTTTACATTCGTATGCCTACTAAAGGAAATGGGACATTCATAACTGCGTGAGTTCAACAGCCAAAGCCTGAACGAGTCACCAGTGGTATTTGTAACAGCTAAGAAAAGAAGGAGGGAGGAGGGGAAAGAGAAAGAAGGAAAGTGATATAATAGAAATTTGGGGAAAAGCAGAAGATGGGGGGGAAGGAGAAGAGGGAAAGAACATATGCATGAGAAAAAATGCTCCACAGCAAGAACAAGAGAATGAGAGTGGCAAATACAGTTCACCATCTTTTCTGACTTTACCAAATATCTGTGTTAAAGTGTTTTGTTTTTATGATTGTGAGACTAACAGCTACAACTAAAGGTCAATGGAATATTATTAGGGCCTTGCAAGTGAGTTAACATTTCCCAAAGGGGATAATCACAGTTTCTCTGGTATGGAAGTTTACTTTAATCCTTTGCTAAGAGTCTGTACTATGACAAAGTGCTTCCCTTGGGCTGGCAAGCATTTCCCTCCAGGAAATGCTCTGGAGGAAAAAGCCCAACATTTGATCTCCAGTAAGCAGATGCACCAATAGCATCTTCTTGGTAGGGGAAAGAAAGACCTCGCACCCCCCTGCCCGGGTGCTAAACGGCTACGCTGTACTTCCCAACCTTTTCTCGTATGCATTGCACAGTTCCTCACCAGTGGCTATCAGAGGGATGGAGAGGACTCGTTTCAGTTGACACTGCCCACCTCTTCCAAACAAACTCCTCATCTCCCTGACCTGCGATTCCAGGGCTCTTCTGAGTCCCTGAAATTCCTCACTCTGCATCAGAGGCTTTCATCAGTGGTTCAGTTTGGTATTGTGGCTACAAACATAAAGGATCATCACTGGTTTCATTTAGCGTTTTATTATTTTTTTTTTTGCAGGCAAAGAGGTTGCAATCAGAATGAAAACAAATTCGCAGGAGCAGTGCACAAGAGCACTGCTACCTCTTGCCTGCACCAGACTCCAAAAGAAAAGCAAGAAGCAATATAATCAGTCAGTTACACTCTTCCAGTTTTCACTTTTTTCCATCCATCTGTTTGGCCAAACAAGGGACTGCAGGTGGAAAGTACTGGCTAGTAACTGGTACAGAACACAAATGCCAGGATCGAGTGAAGACTGCACTGTTTCAGGTAGAGGATCCAGCTTAATACTGAGCAACTCAAAGTGAACACACGCAGCCACCCACGGAGGTACGGCCTGGCTTGGGAGAAGCATGGTTATCCCCTGGGGAACGCCAGTGGCTCCCTAGCGAAGGTGCCGTCCCGGCTGTGCCATGGTAACAAACCTGCTACGCTTAACGAGTCATGTAGAAGAGCAAGAGGACTTCTGAACTCGCTTCGAACGGCGTCCCTCTCACGCTTTTCAATGCAAGAGGGACTGGGCCGGTAGCCGCTTTTCTCCTTGGGCAATTTTGCAGGTGGTGATACAAACGGAGCACAAGTCATTAAGACGTATGCGCTCCTTGCCTGCCTGTGCTGCTTTTTGGAACAGGGAGCATCAGGAACAAAAAACCTGGGTGTCAATAAAGAACATTTACAACAAGGGCAAGGTCGGAGCATTGTGGACTTAAAATCTGCTTATGCCTTAAGTAAACATTAAACTCTTGTTGCAGTATGCTTCCTTTGCCCTCCTCTGATCTCCTCTTTTTGGGAAAAGGAAATTTAGGGCTAATATCTATTGACTGCTTTGTTGTTGCAATTCTATGACAACTCACTTCATGCTCTTTCAAAATTCCCATACACTCCAGATGGGAAGAGGAACTTCCAGTCTCCTTGTGTGTTGCCTCTGGGCATCTTCAAGCCAATCTCTTAGTAAGCCTTCACTTGAGAGTTTGAATAAACACGACAGATTTACAGGAAAATTGCTCTAAGCTAGCACACAGGGATCTTTCTCTATGGTTGCTTTGCTTTCTGTTCATTGACAAAATAATTACAATTTGTATGCATCTCATCAGATTTCTGCATAAGAAAGGAAAATCCCCTTCTCTGTGACCTCCACCTTTCGTCTGTTAAGGTCCTGAAAGGAATACCAGCCCTACAACTGTTCTCCTGTGCTTGGGTGATAAAACAATTGTATCATGGGACTTTCCCAGGGCTATAATTAGCAATGAAGTGAAACTTTCAGGCTTTAATTCTTCTTTTTTTGGGCCACTTCAGCAATGACGTAATCTTGGTGGGACACAGAGTTCTTCTTACCAGTGTCTAGACAACACCTGCACTGTTCTTCCTAAACCACAGTGTGGTAGGGAAGCATGAGTTGAAGTCAAGGTTTGCTCTTCTACTCACTCTGCGGAATAATGGGTGCATGAGCTGTGATTAGTACATGTTAGTGATCAGATGAGTGAAGCCAGCTGTGCTTGCTGTGATATGGACACATGCTGAGACGTATTGCCCACAGTGCCCCTGTCTCCTTGTAGGCAGCGCACATCAACATCAAAACCAAAGCCTACCCATCGACCAGTGGCAGGAAGCATTGAACTGCTTTCAGATTTTTGCGTCACCTCCGAATCAAAGCACTAGTTTCCATGCAGCCGGTGCTCTCTGAATTATTAATCCTCCCAGCATCCCTGAGAACCTCCCACCATGTTTTCCAAATACTCAGCCTCCATCAGCTTGTCTCTAAAATGGTTTGTGCTTTCCCCTTCTATTACTGTCTGCAGTGTCAGGTCTAAAGGGAAAAGCCACAGAGGCAGACCGAGCTCAGGAACGCCACGTCCTCAGCCTCTCCGACATCCTTTAGCGAATGCTGGAAAAATGACATGGCAACGAGTGAACAGCACCTTCGCACACCGGAGCTGTTATCACAACGCATGGCAAACTCTCCCGTCACCGGGGAGCACTCTTAGCACTGCCGGTGGTCACACTGCAGTAGGGCTGCATGAACAGAAGCTTCTTCACTCTGCATGTGGAAGCGGCTTCCATGAAGGATGCATTTTCATAGTCATTTATAAAGATGCCTTAAGCATCTTTAAGTACAAATGCTGCAGGAAGAGAGAATTAGGACTCACCCTGCTTCCATTATTTGACTGCAATTTGTCTTACTCTTCAAGGGTTGCATGTTCCAGCCTGACGTATCAGGAAAGGTGGGGTATCCGCTGCTGCTCGTGTGCTCACAGAACAGCATCCTGTTGCCAGCATAATCTGGGGCCTCGCTCTCTCTAGGCAACCACAGGCTTTGTGATCATTAGCAGTGAGACTGTTTTAGAGAGGAATACAGATATTCCCCGTTTTACCTCATCAAAAGACACTGCTCTCGGTCCAGTGAGACCATCTCCCCGTGGTGTTAGAAGGGAGGAGTTCAGTCTGCCGATACACCTACGCCTGGCACTGCTGCCCGTACATTGCACGGGATTCTGGTCCTCAGCCGAAAGGCCGCCATCTCTCAAAACATGAATACAGTGCAAATAACTTCCTGCATGCCACTGACTCCCTTTAGGAAAGGTGCTGAGAAGCACGGATCTCAGCTGCCTTGATAAATGCCAATCTTTAGCTTTTCATCAGCTCTCCATGGACAATTCCCTTGACTGCGGACAGAGAATTCAGATCTGTTTCGTGCATGAGTTTAGACACCATGAAGAGACAAAAAGCCTACAAGGAAACAGGGGGTTGTATCTGCAGTGGCTGAAAGCTTGCACCAGAAATGTTACACCATTTAACTGAAACAGAATTAATTGATGAGTTTATATAGAAAGAGGTAGCTTTACCCTAGGAGCTAAATGCCTAAAGGGCTTATTTTTCTTCTCTCTCTCTTTCAGATCTGTAGAAATACAAAGCAGTTGTGGGTTTCCAGAACAGCACCTGAAAAACTCAGTTTTGCATCTAAAATTCTGCTTCACATGATACATTTGGCATGTTCGTTCTTTGCTTTAAGATAAACAAACAAACAAACAAACAAAAACCCTTTACGAAGCACCCTCTAACCCAGAGTCTTGGCTGAATTAGCTGGATCCCAAAATTGGAAATGTGTTGACACTTCAAATGCTTCTGGCTTGAGTCAACATCTGCTCACTTTTAGTTTTAAGGTCTGGCGGAGCAGCATCATACCCAAGCTGATCAGCAGAGGTGGGAGGCTTAGGTCGGAGTTTGACTAGGCACAATGAGAAATGACACAACCCTGATGAGGCTGGATGGCCATGCCAGTCACGGGACACAACGACATTAAACGAGAATGCCATCTTAACATACGCTTTAATGCTGCACATTGAACACGTGAATCACCCTCAAGTGCGTGATTTCAGCCTTTGGTGCTAAGATGCGGTTTTTCAGCTGGCATTTTCATAGCTAGCTATGACTCACTAGGATCACGGATCAGAAATGTGCACCTCCCATCAGTTAACTTCAGCGTTTTATTGTGATAATGGATGTCACAAAACGAATACATTTCAGTGTTCAGCAGTAGCTCTGAGCTGCGAGTTCCTTGAACTGCTTCTGAACAGTGAAGGGTTGGAACGGCAGTGGTACAACTGTGGGGCACATCTTGTTGCATTAGCTCTATCCCGGGGTAGCTCAGTAGCTCGTGTCACAGGAAATACGATGACATCTGGTCATCTTCCTGCTGCTCGCGTTAACAAAGAACATTGCATGCTGGGACACACAGTCTTCACAGATCACATCCATATTAAACATGAAGATAGCTGCTGCTGACTTCAGATCATAACAGGCATGCTATATTAAAGTAATCGTCAGAATAGCTCCCAGCTGAGCAAAGTTTGTGTGTCCCTGATTCAAGGGCCATTATACATTCCCACGAGACTGTACGACTGGAAGTTGTCACACCGCTCGGCTGTCATCGTCTCTGCCAAACGATGGCGTCACTGCGAGCGCTGTGCAGAAGGCTGTGCTGAACCTGCAGCAGGCACGCTACTGCTTCAGCAGCAAAACCCTCCTCCGAAAACGCGTGCAGCGCATAGGCCCCGCACAGCTTCCCTCACCAAGCTCGGCCCTGGCCATTCGCACAGGGCCTGAGGAACAGGGAGGATGGAATAAATAGTCTCTCTATCGATTGCCTTAACTCTGACCTTATGTTCTCATTCTCAGTATTTCTCGACCTCTTTTTCAGTCATTCTTGCCAAACATCCTCCTGTGGAAGACTGTCTTGGAAGGAGATATAGTCAGAGTTATTTTGGAGAAAGCAGTTTCTGTCTTCTGTTCCTGGAGGTCTCCAGCCAGGAACCTTACAGACCTCTGGAAGAGAAAGGCACCAGGGCCTGTGCTACAGACAACACTTACAGACAGAAGTCACCTGCTCTTAGATGTAAGTACTGTAAATTCAGAATTTAATGTGCTTGGGAACGAATTTCAATAACGAAACCTGAAACTTTGTGCAAGGTGTTCCACCTGTTCTCAGCAGCTCTTGTAGCTGTGGCAGCTCCTGCGAGTGACGGTAACAGCGACAGCAGCAATTACTGGTGGATGGTTTCTGTAAGCAGCACCTCACTGCCCTAAAAGTCCTGTGGAACTCCAGGAAACGTTCTGGCTCTAGAGAAGAGCTTCAGTTTTGGCTCGTGACCTGTTCTGGAGCAGTGTTAAACATAAGAACGGCAGGCAGAGCCGTAGCCCAAGGAAGGACATCGCCCTTTAGCTCTCCAAACGCCTCACTGAGGGGCTGCAACACGGGCTCTGGCTGCAGCATCGCTGGGCTTTCACGCTGCCTGCCCAGAGGAACGCAGCATCCTCCACCGCAGAAGAGACGCTCGAGGACCTCCCTTCTGGCAGTGCGGTCAGTCCAGCACGGCTGCACCTCGCTCCTCAGCAGCACTGCTGTACCGAGGGGTGTTTGTGGTCGGACCTTTGGTAATACTGCTACTCTTAGGACAGCCCCAGAATTGGAAAGTATGTCCTGAAATGGGTCATCTAAGCTTATCTAACTGCTCTTTACATTATTTTCTGAATTTACAGTAATTTCATAAAGAGAGGAATTTTCACAATGAAAGAGAGTGACTGACATCATCAAATATTCTATTTGTAGCTAACTTCCTGGGAAATACTTGCAGTCTTTGACATAACCAAGAGTATAAAAATTTCAGAGATGAAAGGCCATGACTTTCAGAAAAAGAAATGAGAAACATTTAACTTTACAGGACTCAAAAATGCCAAACACCCAGGGGCAGGGGGAATAAAGGGGAGGAGGACGAACTGCATTTCCCTGCAACAGCGCTAGGCAGCAGGATGCCGGGGAGGGGACGGGGTCTGTGCACAGAAGAGCCCAATGCAGCAGCTGTGCGTCACAGGGCAGGAGTTCAGGCAGGCCTAAAGATGGGGACCAGGGAAACACACTGTTTAGTGGGAACATGGGAATCAAAGGAGGTGGTGGTAGCCCTTGAGGTGTGAAGGACAGGAAGGGTTAAAGAGAGGAAGAGGACGGAGAACCGGTGTCGTCTGGGAACTGGGGGGCACACGTGCAGGTATAGGCGGGGGGCTGCGCGGGGAACAGAAGATCAGCAGCGTGCCTCACTGGATGGACGTGGGAGGCGAGGGGTCTCCGGCAGGAAGGAGAGGGTGTTTCTCAGAAACAAAACATACATAAAGGGGTTACTGAGTTCTGACATCACGTGAGAGGCAGTGGGAGTCGCAGATGCTTTTCACCGGTGTCGCTAAGAGACCAAGTGGGACTGGAGGCATGTGATCCAGCAGCCCCTCTAGCAACGCCAGGGGAGGGAGAGCCAGCTGGGCCCCCAGAGAGGTCTCTGCAAAGGGCCAGTGTCTGGTACAGGAAAGCTGCTCAGGATGCCCTGCCTGGATCTCCGTTAAAAGCTGAGAAATTCGAGTTCACCAGCTTCACAGAAGATATGTGCAGCCAGCACTTTTCAGAAACATGAGGCATAGCATGCCTGGTTTCAGAAGGGTCCCAAAATGCAGTTTAACTAACTGCACTCAGCACAGGACCCAATGGTTGCCAGCTGAGCAGTGCAGGGAGGAGGGACCATGTGTGAGACACCAGTCTCTAGTGAAGGTCATAATGCGCATTTGGGGGCTGAATCCAGCAGGGAGATAAAAACGTGTAGCAGGGTGAGATCCAGAGACCTTATTCCACACAGCAGTAATAACCCCAAGTTTGGTAGCACTGAAAGGTGGCTCATCAGTCCAGCTAGGCTGACGCTGCCAACATAGACATCAGCAGGGGGACAAGGGACAAGTTAAGGATGTAGCCACAGGAATCTCGGGGTATGTCAGTTTGAGACATTTGCTCCCCCAGGCTACAGCCTGAAACGCCATCAGCTGTGTTAGCACCACACGGAATTGTAGCCCACTGTTGTGCTCACCTGGTTACAAAAACCTTCCCCCGGAGAAGGGCTCCTCTCAGCCCAGAGCACCTTGCTGACCCCCACCGATGGTCATCAGCATCTCAGATCTCTGTCTCTGATTTAGAGGTGGTTTGGTTTGGTTTTGTTTTACAGTTAGATCTGCGGGCAAACAGGGGTGAAACCAAGGGCAAAAGGGGCCACTGTCTCCATGAAAGCAACAGGGCAGAATAAAATGGTGTGCGCAGGCGCTCCAAAGGGACTGGCACCTGCAGACGTGCGGAGAGAACCTGGCCGGTGGCCGGGGCCGTCCTGGGTCCTGCCGAGGCCAAGAGGGCCGTGGAGAGGATTATGAGGCTCAGAGAGCATGAAGGTCACAGCTGCAGTGTGGGGGAAGGAAACCGGTGTCTCCTACATGTTTTGAGGGATGGAGGAATCCTGGTACGATTTTGTAAGAGAAAGAGCCTTCTGCATATCCTGGGGATTCATATAACCTTCTGGACTGTGATCTTTTCAGATCCATAGGTTGACCAGGCTCTGAGCAGGGCTGCGTTTGGAGAAGAGGACTAAAGGGGTGAGAGGATCTGGCATGATGGGGCAGTCGGCAGACACCTCTGAGGCAACAGCGGGCTCAAGGGCCCACTGGAGAGAGGAGGTGCTGCACGGAGACGTGTGTAATTCCGTGCTGGTGCTAAGAAGAACACAGCTGATGTGAGGGCCAAAAGGGGAGCAAATCTGAGGCCTAACTGCATGTCACTGTTAAGGGCCACGTGTAATTTCTCCTAATTACAAGCTGCCAAAAAATCTCTTTGCAGTTCAGTCAGAACTTATTCATCCCAGAAATTGAATTGATTTGTATCTCAGCTAATAAAGGTCACGTGTACTGTTGCTGTGGCCTTTTTAAAGGCTATCATATTCCACCCTAGCGATGGCTCGCTTTCAGCTGCGACCGAGCACAGTTCTAAATACATAGTCTGACAACATTTGGAGATCCTTTGAAATGAAAAGCACTAGAAAAACATACATTGTTATTCATTGTTCAGGAGAAAACATTTAGAAGTGAAACCCACAACTAAATACAGCAATTTAACAATAGAATCAAGACAGAGAAGGAACATGAAACAACAGGAAGGCAATTTAAAGGGAAAAAGCAACAGTGAAAAGGCTCTGCTTGTGGTGCATATTAGAGAGGAGCCATGACCAAACAGTGCCAACTTCTAGAAAGCATGTCTCAGCATTTTCTCTGGCCTGTGCAGCTCAGAAGTCCTGACATCTCTGAAATACCCCTCAAAATGCACCCTGAATTATGCAGCACATTTACAGGCCACTTCTGCTTACACACTTCCCTGCCCTTTCGGGTACCTAAACTCTGCACAATCCCCTCCCCTGACCAGCGACCAGTGTCTTACCGTGCTGCGACCACAGGTGACTTCTTCCCGGGATCTAATGCGGACCCGGCTGGTTCCTCCCCCAGTGATCGCGTATCTTTATTCAGCTGCTGTAGTCGGGAACTTAGCTCACTGATCACAGTTGGCTTGTCATCATCAGCCCCATGGATTGGCCTGCTCTCCATGGGGTCCCCCCATAGCTTGGACCTTCTCTGAAAGAGGTAGCGTGGCCGGCCAATGCTGGCTGACGCCAGAGTGGCCGCATGTTGCTGGGAGATGAGCTCGCTGTCCGAAGACTGCTTCAAAAGTGGGTCCCTGAAAGTAACTGGCCCCTTGCTGAGCTGGGACTTGAGTTTTGGCTTTGGAGGCACTGGTGGCTTCTCGAGTATAAAAGTTTGTCCATCCGCAAAGGAAGTGTATGTGTCAGTAGGCTCCCCGCTTTCTGAGGACAACGTAGACATGCTGGAGACCGTAGAGATGGTGCTTGTGGTCTCCAAGTGATGGTCACTTGAACTTCTGGTGTCCACCTCTTCCACTCCCGAGTCTGCAGCAGACTCCGGGGCTACGGGGGCATCAGAGGGCTTCCCTGAGGGTGTTCCGCCAGTGGTAGAAGGTGCTACTGCTGCCGCTGGTATGGATGGCGTGCTAGGCGTAGCCAGGTGGCTGACTGGTGTGCCAGGGGTGGTGACTAGTACCCCGTTTGCAAACTCATCCGGTGGAGGCACCAGCCCTATCTTGGCCAGCTCCTCCCTAGTCTCCTCATCGCTTGAAGACAACTGAGCTGGTGGGAGGGTAACTGTGTAGGGCTCTACTTCCTCCTCCGAACTCCCTTGTCCCAGTGTCTTGTCAGAGGCTGGACTGACTGGAGGCTTTCCCACAGGACTGGGCTGAGTCTCTGCTTTGGGGGACTCTGCTGGCTCCATGCACGTTTCAGGGACAGCTGGTTTCTCCTCTTTCACCTCAAGTCCTATCTCGTCTTGGCCATTACTTGTGGCGTGAACCATGATGAGGCCAGCAGTCTTCTGCTGTGATGTATCCACTATACTAATGATCATGGACTTCTTGTCTTCTTGTTTTTTCTCCTCTTTTCCAGGTGGTTCTGCTCTGGCTTCAGTTTCTTTTCTCAGCGTGGATGGAGTCCCCCACGGGCTCTTTGCAGGGGCCAAAGTCCCAGAGTCTGTTCCAATTGCCCCTTTGCCTCCGGGTGAATACGCAGGTGACACTAAACTCTCCAACTCCCCCCTCTCTGGTTCTTTGGTTTGGATGTCCACAAACAGAGGTGCTGCTCTTTCCGAGTCGGGGCTGTGAATTGGGGTGGGCGACCGGGATGGGACTTGAGTTGAGAGGGCCCGTTCCCTTGCGGCCAGCGCAAGCGCCAGTGGTGAGTTCGGATCCAGGGGCTTTCCTGTTAGGGGGTGGATGAACGTTGATGATGAGCTGCTAATTAATGGCTTTAAAGCTGAGACAGGGGAAGGCAGTAGTACATCTCGGCTTCCTAACAACCGCTCATCAATAGACCTGGACTGCTGCAAGGATGGCATGTCACTGCTGGGGGGGCTTCCTTCAATGGCCCCAACCGAGAGGAAGACAGTGGATTTCCGCTTCTCATCCAGACGACGATCTCTGTCCTTCATGACTCCAGCAATGGCAGTGGCGAAGGGGATGCTTGTGGTTTCAACCTGAGCAATGCCAGTGTGGTGCTGATACTCCACTCCACTCAGGCGATGGCTCCTGCGGGTGGGAGACGGCTCCCGGGTAAAGCCTCCCGTGATGGACAGTGCTGCTCTTTCCTGTGCGTCCTCTACTTGTAGCTGCTTCACAAGAGGACTCTTCTTTCTCTGCGGCTTGGTGGGAGCAAACAGGCTGACATTGAACTGACCCATGTTGGCATAAGGGTTGTCAATCACTCTCCCTTTCCTTTTCAGCTTCTCTGGGGGGGTTGCAGATGGGCCAGGCCGGGGGATCTCTGTTGGCTCCACGGGAAGATGAGAGGAATCCTGAAGGATTATCATGGATCGGGCCCTCTTCTGCCTTTCAGGATAAGGTATGGAAGTCCTCGCCTGATCATACATCTCAGCTGCGCTAATGACCTGTGGGAGTCCATGGAGTTTGGCCTCCAGGCTTGGCTTAAAGCTTGATCTTATGGTATCATAAGCTCTTCCTGGAGGTGGAGGTGGAGAGAAGGACGGAGGGGGGGCTGTGTCAAAGTAATATGGAGAAGGAGGTGGGGGTGGGGCTGTCTGAGGTGGTGGTGGAATCCCGTGTCCTTCCCTAACAGTGTCTTGCATCGATGTGCTCCGGGGAAACTTCCCATCCAGCAAAGAAGCAGCAAGTTTCTCGTCTTCACCTAGAAAACCAGAAGAACAGTGAAATCAGAGAGGACTTCTCCAGAACATCCAGAGTGACAGTACCACAGATTGCATATAAGACATCCCTTTCTTCTCCCCACTCCACTTTCTTTCTGAAGTGACTTTCCAGTTCATCTTTTCTTTCTTTGGTATGTGCCATTGTAGTCCGGCCCTTTTGTTCATGTATTTAGACACTTGGCACAGAAGGGCAGTCACAGAGTCTTACGTCTTATATTGTTTTAAATCCATCAGACAGTCCTGCCTCTCCAGACCAATGCAACAGTGACGGAGTCGAACGCTTGCTCTATGAAACCTCCTGACACCCAACTGCGAATGTGTGAGACAGTTGAGTGCAACCAGGTTGTGTAACTTGCAGCAAGCGCTGCCGTCTTTCCTGCGCATTCTCACACTCTGCAGCTAGCTGTTCTCATGCTACGCTTCCCCCTTCTTCCCCGCGAGGGGTTACATATGTTTAAATGTGCTAGACTGAATTCAGAAGCAGGGTCTAGTAGAAACGTAAGTTATGTATTGTAAGAATTTGAAGTACCCAAGAAAGCCAAATGCTGCCATTACTGGGATCTGAGAAAGCCCTCGCTGTGTACGCAGGTGGTCAGCTGGAGCTTTCTCAGATCCCAGTAATACTCAGTGAAAGAATATCAGAATCTTACTGTGTAAAGCAGTATAAAGGAAAATGCATCAATACAGCAAGCACAGTGACAGAGAAGACAGAGGATGCAAGTTAACCAGTTTTGCTTGCTCTAGCCTTCTCTAAGAGCCTGCCCCTCTCTACGCAGTCCTGCTTTGCTATCATAATCACTTACTTGCCATTCCTGGTTCTTTTTAATCACAGTTCAGCTGTTTTCAAGGTTTAAAGATGGTCCTTAGAGAGAATGCTCAAGACGGCTTAAAGCCACATCTTGGCACAGCAGTACGATGACCACCATTTTTTGTCTCTAATGCTTTTTCTTTAATGCCCATAAGCATTCGAAGTGCTTTGGCAACTGTGTACTGCATTGCATTAGCAATTTCACCAAATGCCTGTGGATATAGAGTCCGCTGGGAGGAAAAGGGAATATTTTTGCCAATGAGCATTGAATTTTACATCTCATCACATTTTTGTTCTTCAAAGCCATGCTATTTTTACTGAACACTTTATAGGGCTTTTTAATACCAGCCAACATAATGAGCTGGAAGCATGAAACCAGTTTAGAGAGACTGGACAAAGCCATGGAGGACAATTTTTTTGTGGGCTACTACGTGCATAGAAACCACTGCGCTGAAAATAGCAGCTGCCTGCGTAGGCGTTCGGAAGAAATATCATATCCTTGCCCTGTTTTCACTCTTCCCTGGGCATCTGCTTATGGGCAGTGCTTAAGACAGGATCTTGTGCCAGACAGAGCCACAGTTTGATTCAGTATAGACATTCTCGTGTACTTAACAGCATTAGGATCCAGGAAGGACCTCATGCCTTTATGCTTAGTTCTACTTCTCATCTGGGAATGGTCAGGTGTTGAAACAGGGTAACTTACACAGCACTGAGCTCTGTGTTTGTCACCATGACCGGACTGTCACAGTACATGATCTAGCACCATTAAAGACTGTCTTTAGGATGTGCTGCCCATCTTGCAGACAGACACTGCTGGGCCTCAAGTGCAGAGATATTTCAGGATATAAAATGGGAAAGCTGGTTCGTCTCTGTCTTTCCTAAATTTCCTGATCTGCAAAGAGCAGACTTGCAAAGTGGCTGCTGGGCCACCGGAAAGCATTATGAACAGCCACTGGCTGCTGATGATGCAAATTCTTGGCTGTTGACTATGAACAGCTCTGGCTGAATTGCACCTTTAGCAGCCACAAGTCCAAGCTCACAGTCCCTGCTGTAGATATCTTTTAATGTGTTAAAAACAAAGTTTTCAAGTGAGGAAGGGTGAAGGGGACAGTCAGATAATCTAAGTGTATTCATTGCACTGGTATTGGTTTTGTTTTATTTTAAATAGCCGTTTTTCCACTTTTTCATTTTACTCTCTGCTTCCCACTTGTCATTTCTCTGCAAGTATCTCTCTTGCATATTTTTTTTTAATGAGGTGGTGAAGTGCTGCTCTGAATACTTCAGAAAATCATACCTGAAGGACTACTGAGTTCAATGACTAGCTAGACGTGCCAGGAGAACCTAGACGGCTAGAGAAATGGGCCCGCAGGAACCTCATGAATTTCAACAAGGGCAAATGCAAAGTCCTATACCTGGGAAGGAAGAAACCCTTGCAACAAGACAGGCTGGGGACTGACGGGCTGGGCAGCAACTCTGTGGAAAAGAACTTGGGGTCTTGGCAGACAGCAAGCTGAACTGAGCCAGCTGTGTGCCACGACAGCAAATGAGACCAAGAGCATCCAGGGCCATATGAACAGGACCAAAGACAGCAGGTAGAGGGAAGAGATTGTCCCCCTCACTGACCCCTCATGAGACCACATCTACAATACCACATCGAGTTTTTGGCCCCCTCAATACAAGGAAGACATCAACAAACTGAGGAGAGTTCAGTGGAGGGCCGCTGAGATGGTCAGGGCTGGAGCACTTGCCCTGTGCGGAGAGGCTGAGGGAGCTGGGCTTGTTCAGCCAGCAGAAGGAATGGCTTTGGGGGGACCTGATAGCAGGCTTCCCGCAGCTAGGGGGAGGCTATCAACGAGATGAAGCCAGGCTTTTCACAGTAGTGCATGGCAGGAGGACAAGACGCAATGGGCAAAACTGAAACGAGGTTCGGAACAGATAAATGGAAAAACTTCACTATGAGGACAGTCAAGCAGTGGAACAGGCTGCCCAGAGAGTTTGTGCAGTCTCCATCCTTGGAAATTTTCAAGATCAGACTGGAAAAAGCCCTCAGCAATATAGTCTGATCTCATAGTCGATCCTGCTTTGAGCAAAGGGTTGGACTAGAGACCTCCTGAAGTCCCTTCCAACTTGAATTATTCTTTAATCCTATGACAGGGGAGAGGCTTCATTCCAGTTCTGATGCCCAAGCCAACCATCTCCACAACACTGCTCCTAGGAATACCAGGAATAATGTCTGTTCCCTGTAAAAAAAGAACATCTCCTATTGCTCCTCAGCAAGAAAATCAACACTCAGGAGAGATCACTGATGGAAGAGGTGGGAGGAAAGCGAATTCCTGGCAGGCTCTTTCTTCACTACCTGCAGCATTCGCCATTCTGACATAGCTCCTCTGCTCACTTCATCTGTGTGCTTGCTATCCAAGTCCTGCATACACAACTATATCCATTTACCCATCTGCCTTTTCTCCTCTCTGCACGGTTTTCTCACTCTCTTATGTTCTGTGGATGACATTGCCTCAGTGCTCCACTTGCTCATCTCTCCTCCAGTCCTGCCGAAGGTAAGGGTAAGAGTAATGACTCTGGGTCGGACCAAAGACATCTAGCCCAGTATCCTGCCTGAGAGTGACCAATTGCATGAGGAAGGACAGAAGAACATGGCAAGCATACAGCTCTATTTTGCCCCTTCCAAATACTCTGCCAGCTACCATCAATTTGCTGATCAAGAACTGCCTGAGTCAGAGTGCCTTTGTATTTAACCCTTGGTGGACTTTTTTCTTCTACACATCTGTCCAGCGGTCTTTGAACTCATGCAAATTGCTAGCACCCACAATACCCTGCAGCAAAGGGCTCTGCAGCTTACCGGCACTATGTACTGAATTACCTCCTCTTCTTCCTTTTGAACCTCCCTCTATCAGTTTAATTTGATACCAGGCTGGTTTGTAAAGACCTTTTACAAGGCTTTCTTTGAATTGCATTGCTGTGTTATTATGTTCTCTTAGTTTAATCTTTCACTACCATTCCTATTGTGATAGCAAAATAAGAAAGTAAATCATCTTTTTCTTTAATGCTTCCCGCCTATATGTACATAGTATATTGTAAATACAGTTGTACTGAGTAAATTCCAGCTATCTCTCTAAAACCTGACTTACAGGATATTCACTCTATAGCTAGTATCATCCCATACTATCTGGACTCCAACGTGTTTAATCTTGATCAAGAATTATTAATAAAGTACAAGCATTACTCTATCTATATTTAATGTTGATTGAATTGTGATCACCAAATCACCTACTTATATTTTGCAAAATAGTCTTCGGTGTGTAAAGAAACCACTCAATGATGTTTAAATGTGATCACACAGGTCAGATAAAAACTCTCCCCTAACATGGAGAATCATCTGTTTACAGTTAAGCATGGGGCTAATCATTATTGAGTTTTATTTACTGTCTACACAGGATACGGTTCTGCTCAGAGTGTCTCTGAAGTTAAAACAAGGGCAACCAATAATCTCTTGGGAGCTGGCTTAAAACCTGATGTCTTGATTAAGCACTGAATTTATGCGTGCCATTTAACCCTTGGGGAGAAGGTGGACTCTGCATAACCCCTACAGAGATAACAAGCATACAGCCTTCCAGAAATCCCTTCAGTGAAAGCAATGCTGAAGACAAGGGTCTTGATAAAAGGTTAGGTGCCAGCCACGATTTGTGAAAGCAGCCTAGCTGTTTTTAACCTGATGAAATTTCTATTTGAGTTTATTTAAAATATTGGTAGCTAAAAGCATGGCTTTCTTTTTTCTATCTATCTGCATTCCTACCGACTGAAATGTTAACCGTTAACTATTTGTAGTAAATATGTTTTTTTACTTTTATCTTAAATTTGCCTGTTGCTAAATGCTGTTTCACGTTAATGGGGAAATCACAGCCCAGGGGAACGGCAGTCTGTATGACAAGGCATCTGGCCAACCCTTGCAGCATTTGGAACCTTCCACGAGACTCAAAGGTACCCCAAAATAGCGGAGCAGCTCTTTACTAATTTGAGCACTGATAAAACAGGGTATCAACTGAGAAGAAATGTTTCCCAATGGTAAGTGTAAGTCAGAGTCTCGCCAACACGCAGCACGACAGTGGGGAAAGTTCCTGTAAGTTTTTAACTCCTGAACTAGAGAGTCTGTTCTGTCAGATCTCAACCCAGCAAATATCAACATGCCACCTGAGATTCTCCCTGGGTCACAGGAACACACGCGACTTCTGAGCTCTCTGCTTCCAGGCACACTTCACTGCTAGAGACTGAGTGCTCCTGCCTCCTCCAGACCTTGTCCCTATACCACAAACCAACGTTCTGCCAGGTGAACACAAAATTTTGAAAGCTATTCCAAGTTCTCGTGATGGATGGTGGAGCTGAGGCTGATCACCGAGAAAAGAAAATATTCATGAATCACAAACGTCATGGCACTCTGCACTGCCAGCAACCTTCCTTTTTGCCTGGCTCAGATAGTTCATCTTCCACGTTCGTAACTGGAAGATTAAACGTCAATGAGAAATAAACAACCGTGTCTTTTTGCTAACTGCACTTGAGGTTTTGTTACAGCTATCTTCAAACAGCATATCCAGTATCTCCACAGTAGTGGTGTACATATGCTTCCTATAAGGAGCAGCAAGACATCATCAGGATCACCCACGAACCACAGAGGCTGGGGTATGCAGGAACAGAGAGCTTGAGGCGAAAAGGCTAGCTCTCCCGTGAGCAGGAGGGACCGGTGAAGAATACTGCCTTTGAACACCCCAGAACAATCGGTCTCAAACGAGAATCATGCTCCTGTGCGCACGCCCCAAATACGGCTTGGCACTACCACAAGCCTCACGGTAACCCCCTTGCCTCATTTTACAATATGCTCAATGCATTTTTAATTTCTAAAGCAAACACAAAAACGTCTCCATAATGCCTTCGTGACTGTTGCCATAACAGCCTAAATCCCTGCGAGACTATAACTTTGTGCATTAATTTGGGGTGGCTAATGAGGTTCCAACTTTGCCTTCCCCATGCAGGGATGGCTGAGCCAGTCACAAAGCTGCCCCTGAGCTTTCCTGGTTTACAGCTCAGAGGACTGAGGTGCCAAGTGCCAGTGCTCTGCTCATTTTCAGAAGTGGAAAGTGGGGGGGCATCTCAGTTCCTGCGTTCATCGGGCTGACACCGGCTCAAGGCAGCAACAGCACATTGACAGGAGGAGGACAAGGAAAGTCAACAGCACTTCAAAGAGAAGCGAAAATAACAGATACCGTGGTGGTCGATGCTGCACAAAGTTTAAATCGCAGCTCTTGTGAGCCTGAAAACCTACGTAGAAAAGGGGAAGGCATTGGGAGCTCATCCAGCATCTGTACAGAGAAGGACAGTCCTGAAAGGAGGAGAGCCAAACGAGGGGCACCAATGCTGGTGGTAAAGCCCGCTCCTGCTGCGCCAGCTGCCTCGCGCCGGGGCAGCCGAAGGGGGATGCGCGCTCACCGAGCTCCTGAGCTGGCAGGCAGAGCAGCAGCGCCTGGCGCGCTCAGCATCCTTCTGAACACCAAGTCACCCCTTATTTCCTCAGCAGCAACATGCTAGTCAACAAGATACATCTGCCACCTATAGCCAGTTTCTGCAGCCCATGGTGTTTTTAACTGACGAGGGGACAGAACTATTTCTGTCCTTGCAAAAACACTCTCTACATCATTCTGATGCTCAGGGGAGGGATTCAGCAGGTACCGGGACCATTCTGCAGACTTTCAAGTGTTTTTAACATCTGATGTTGGAACAGATGGCATGGTAGTTATCTTGGAAGTCTGACAGAAATTCTCTCTTCTATCAGGCTCCACACTGCAATAAATTTCTTTTCTTCAAATTTTTGTCACAGTATTTCTTCTGGTCTACTTTCTTTGTAACAAATCAAGGGTTAATTACCTTTTCTCAGGAAATTTCTAGATGTAAACATGAAATGCTTTGACCTCTTTGCCACAAGTCCCTGGGAATCTTAATCAGCTGTACTTGTGGGGGATGCTGCAATATTCAAATAATTCAGTGCATTTCTTCACCAAAAAAAAATCAAACCAAAACAACCAACCCCTGCTTATTTTTCATCAAGTTCTTTGCTGTTAGTAGTGGTTTTTATGATGAAGTCAACTGTATGAGCCTGTCATGGTGGGTGTAAAATGACAGCTCAAGGACTACTAAAACAAGTCAATTGCAACCCAATTTCTACTCCTTGGCTATTTTCTATTTTAGCTTATCTGGAATTCCAAACAAATTATCCGGTTGCTAAGCTGCACTGCTTTTGGTGTGCATTGTAAAGGGAAATTGAGAAAAGAAGCTGCTGTCCCCTGCTCAACAGGAATTGTTCTCATTCAGTTCAAACAGATGTGGGCCACTCTGGGGCTGAGCGTAATTAACAGTTACTTGTGATTTTTTTCTTGTTCCTTGTATTTACTGTAGGGTCATGTTTAGATGCTGTATTTGTGACAGCTGCAACCATTCTTGCTCAGCACAAGGAATCTCCAGGTCTGTTTTTAATCTTGCTTGACCCAGGCTAAATTTTGTGTTTCTAATTCCCTTGTTGAATGGTAGGTGCACACCTGTAAGGGCTGGGAATCCAGTGCAATGATTGGGGTCCCAGTGTCTTAGGTGCCGACATCCCAGGGAAATCATGTTCTATGCTCATGAAAGAGGCAGAACTGTATTGTATAAACCCTACAGGCTTCAAATCCCTCCTCTCACAGCTCTCTACATACAGGTAACCCTGAAAGTGCACCTGTGCACAGAATGTCCCGTAGAGGTTGGAGGGACTTCCAGAGTCACTGACTCGGCTTTCACAGGCAAAAAAGGAGCTTCTTACAGGCAAGTATTTCATATTTAATGCACACTCCTGCAGTTTTATGATCTCTTGTTGAGTTTAGATGCTAGTTCATTCAATAGCTCCCCTTTAATACGCTTTCCAGCTGTTTGTGGCTTGATTATACCTTGAGTAATTTCTGCTTAAAAACATTTTCACAAATATGATATCTTATCTCACAGATGAAATAAACATCTGGGATTTAGTAGGTACTTTAGATATCACTGGCCACGGTTGCTTGTCTAGTACCTCAGCAGCCATTAGATACTCCCTACAGTCAACGGGCACTTGTGCAGGATTCATCTCTTCCTAAGACTGAGTCTAAAACACATCAGGTAAATCATATGTTGGAAGTGTCCATTTCTCTGTGTTCACCATAGAGGGACACTGAGCACCTTGCTCAGATGGAGATCTCTGCAGCGCTGACATATAAAGCTGGATGAGATGAATCCCATCCTCCCTGTACTACTGATAATTTTTACCTTAACGAGAAAATCCACTTGTTACTTTTACTCTAGGCAGACATAAGCCTGTGCGTCAGTGCTGTGGTGATCCCAGGTAACGAGGCAGTCAGATCTTCTGCCTTTTAACCACGTACATTAACAGTATTGCAACATATGACCAACAAATTAATGCCCATATTTGCTTCCAATATTGCATCTTATCATCTGTCCAAGTTGAGCTTTTATTTCAGCTTTTCAGAGTTACATGGATTTTACGCCTGTATATTTCGAAGTATGACAGAAGCTTTATCAATACGGTATGTAAGTACACACTAGGGCAGTCCATTAAACACCCACTCCCTTTTTTTTAAGATTATCTCTTAGTTTGTTTTTCAAGCTAATCATACACGTATTTGATTATCTCTAGCTTTCTATTACTCTTGGCCCAAGCTCACATGGGACTACAGTCAGCAGCTGATCTCATACAAACGCGAATGTGAGGGATGTACGCACAGTAATTCTGTGCATCAAAAAGTGCATTCTGAATACTAATGCTTGCCTTTTTCAACTTATTTTTTTATATTCTTGCTGGGATTATGCTGCTCTCAGATGTGGCTCCAAGCAGAAGTTTACTTTCTTTTTATGCTAAACACACAATCTGTTTTGGCATTACCATCACTATCAAATTATGCCTCGGGGTTAGTTAAAATCAATACTTAATCATACAACACACAACTTTCTTTTCTGCCACTTTTCTTCCTGCCCCCTCTCTAGGGGCTTCTCTACTTAAATAATAACTTACTCTCCCCAGCTCAAACCTACATAGCCCTCAGACATTGCTAACACTAGGGCTTTGTCATAAAAATGAATCAAATATATTCATACTTAGGCAGAGCAGTGACTCCCAAGCTCTTCTATGTGACACACACCCCAGCAGGGCTTAACGTGAGGCTGTGGTGCTGCAGCGTTGGGGAGGGTCTGTCTCCTAGTGGGACCATGTAAGTGAATGCCCCAGTGAGACCTGAGGACTGCTCGCTATGGCCTCATGGACCGCCAGTGGCCTGTGAACCTCTGGCTAAAACCACTGATACAGAAAATCAAGAAAATTAAGTGAGACCAACATACCGTCACTGTGCCACCACCCCTCGTTCACTCTGTTCCCTCCTCAAATCTTCCCCCTCAAGCACATTTTTGGTTGTAGTTTATGGTAAGTCTTTGGGGACAGGGTCTAAAGGTCCTGACACAGTCTGTAGATGAGTGCCTGCTACAAGCCCCTATCTTGTTTGTTCTTAGAAAATGTCAGTTGTTACCTGCTCCAGTGGCTCAGTCTGTTACAGCTCATGGTCTTAAGCTCAACCACCCATGTATTTAGCACACTGTGCTCCCAGCCCAACTGCAACACGGGCAGACAGAAAATCATCCATCGATCTCAGTTTGCAAGCGTGGAGAGTGGGAGAAATTTCCCTTCCCCCGGCAGTGCCACAAACAGAATCAAGAAGAAGGGACCTCTGCAGGTCTCTAGTCCAACCTTCTGCTCAAAGCAGACCTAATGTCAATGTTAGATCAGGTTTTTCAGGACACATGCAGCTTTCATATAGAAATCACATTACACATCCGTTCTTAATAGATTTCAATTATAAGATAGCTAAGGAGGCTGAGTCTTTTCTGCAGGCTCAGGTGCTGGCATGAACGTTTCATGAAGACTACCCTTCCTCTTTAGGAACTGATTTCCCCCCAGTTTGTCTTACCTACAGATTTTGTTCGTGGAATTCCTTTGCGCAGTGAAACATGGGGTTTCTCAGCTCCTGAAAGGACCCCTGAATGTGCTGCCATACCCTGGCGTTCAAAGAGTGACTGTGAAAGGAAAAAAAAAGGAAATTTTCATTCTTGACATCTGTGAGAATCAGCTGAAAGGAAACAATACTTCATCTTAGTCCATCTGATTCTTCTAACTCTGGATGAAGCTGGGGCTATAACACCAAGTTAGTCTGTACATCAGACCCTGTCCCTGTAGTGCAGCACCTGGAAGCAGGCTCTTAGACAACCTAACAGAGGGAAGGCTTCCTTGGGAACAAGTACTGACTCCACAGTTTACCATAATCCCCTTCCTCACTCCTACCTTCAAAAATCTTTCTTCAATGCTTCTCCATCCAGAATGTCTCCAGAATTTGTGCCATTAGCCCTTTAAGGGATAAACCCTTCTTCCTTCTCTCCTGCTTGCCTGCTTCCCCTTGCTGGTTCCTGAGCACGTTGTCACCATGGTGTGCTAATACATAGGACCTCTCTGGATTTCAGACTGCTCCATCAAGGACTGATGGCAGTGAATCCAGACACAGCAGCCTTCCTTGTGTGCAAAGGTTTCAGACAGGCCAATCCCTGCTCAGAATCATCTTGTTCCATTTTATCTCCTGTTCCAGAAGCTGCCTCCCACTGCCTGCAGCGTGCTTTCAGAATTCAGACTAACCTGGAGCTTGCATCCTCACTCCTACTCCATCCCTGTTTCCCTTCAGACGACATTTTTCTCTTTTATGATGCCGCCTAATATCCAGGTTCACATCCTGAAAATCTCAGCCAGCCTAAGCTCTCCAACTAAGTTCTCCACCTTTTTTCAGATATATTCTTATATCCTTCCTGCCATCAACCTCGTATTTGTGAGCAAGTGCCCAAAGGCCTGGGTCAGCTCTTCCACCACCTGTCTGGGCCCCTGCTCTCCCTGCACCTCTACCTTCACCCAGACTCTGTTTTCCACTCCACCTCGTGAAACCACTTCCTGATCCAAGTCTTTTGCTGCCTGCATTCAGCATACGACCCAGTACTTTGTGCCCTTGCACCAGTCCCTTCCCTCTCCCACCAGAAGCCCTCCTGTCTCACACTGATTTCTGCTGGCGTGATGCGCCGGCTTGTTGGTCGCTGCTTCACAGTGGCTGCCCTAGAATCTGCTTCGACAATGTCTGCTCTCAGCGAGGGCTCAGCTGCTGCCAAAATCTCATCCAGTTTCTCTGAAAATCCAAACAAAAGCAAACCAGTTAGCAAGGGCCATTGTACCACGGCAGATCCCCTAGGACAAGCCCATCCTCTTTTCTGTGGTTAAGTAGAGAGCAAATTTCCACTTTTGGAGAATGGTTCATAGGCCTGTTGAAAACGGAATTTGAGAAAGCTGCCATTCAGTCTTCTCCTCCCCAACCAGCCCTGCAAACAAAGATTTCTTAAGCACTCATAGAAGAGCCCACCCGTCCACTATGAGAAACCAAGCACCGACCTCGACCTCGCACAGACGAGGGGACTCCAGCTGCCAGCACAGCACAGCACAAACAGTGCTGCACTGCTGTGCCGCTGCGCTGCTGCACTCCCCCCTCCCTGCTGCACCTGTGCAGCTGAGGGAACTTTTAACGTTTTAGCTAAAGTTTGAGTACTGACTTGCCAACACTCAAGTTTGGGAATTTGCTTCCAGCTGCAGGGTTTTGAGGCAGCCTATTTGTTTAGCTTAAAAGAGCAAACTTTTGCCCATATCTATATATATTTTTGATATTCAGATTGAGATCGAATGCCCCCTAACTGGGTCAATGGGGGGAGGGGGGCAGGGCGACTCCAGGTAACGGGAAAACCCAGATGTCATAGGACACACAAGCTATGTAGCACATCACAGAAGAGACCTGCCCGAGCAACTCTATGGGAGTCAGTCAGGGTCCAGCAGCAGCCAGTAGCAAACCGGGATGTCTCCTCCCTGAGTGCACTAATAGGCCTTAATGGCCCCGAGCAGACTCCCCCGGGGCCTCCATGCACACCCCCTACCCAAGGGCCCAGGAGTGCCTGTCTGCAGTGCTATCACAGCCGTGCCTGTGCCTGGCCACCGACCCCGCTGATCCGGGCCCCGACCCCTGCATCAGCTTCCTGCTTTGACCTTGGCCTCGCCTTGTCATTGTGGACCCGCCTGGCAATCACCGGGCTGTGTCTGACCCTCATCACCCTCCCCAGACCATATCCTGACCCACTTCACGGCCCGACCTCAGACCTTCCTCATCACTACAAGCTCGCCTGATGATCTCGACTCCTGCTGAACTTGACTACCACCCCAGGTCTGCCCTGCTCCACTTGCACGGACACTGCGGGGCTGGTGCAGCCCCCGGCCTGTTGGCCATCTCATGCTTGGTCCTGGCTCCCCGTCCTTCAAGAGCAGCTGGCTCTCGCTGCTCCCTAATACCCTGTTCTGCATTTCTTTCAAACTGCTCACTGCCAGGAGGGCTTGCTCGCTTGGACAGAGCTGCTGGCTGCTATGGGGATTTTCTCTCTGGGGTGGTAAATCTTCCTGAAACTCAGGACACTGGAAAGCGCAGTACTGAGACACTGGCTACCACAACCACTGACCCTTCCCGAGCCCCTCGGCATGGAGCTAGACAGGGCCCAGCACAGAGCCAAGCTAACAGAGCCGGCTGGGCTGGTGCTCAGCTGATGCAGGGTCTGTTCAGGCATGGCTGCCCCTGCTCCTGCGGGAACCACACGCAGCGTTAGTCCTGGAAGGTGAAAAGCCCTGCCTGAGTTCGGGTGGAGGCTTGCGAATTTCTGGTCTCCATCCAGCCTGGCTGTTGAACTTGGGACTGTGAAACGTCACCAGTGTGGTGTGGTGAACACTGATCCTAGTGACCCAAGTGTCCTGCAGAGCTATGAGCATCACATCTGTAACCCTACAAAACCCTGCTTGGGCCTGACGTAACTCACTGGCCAGCTTCTGCACCTGTGTGCGTTCTGGTCACAGGAGCGGTCTGCTCAGTATTTGTGAGACAGCATTTCTGAGTTATAAAAATTAAAACCAAGCCCCAAACATTTCAAAACACTTCAAAAGTCCAGTCTGAGGAGTGAGCCCAGTGCAAGCAACATCTGGCAAATGGTCTTTGCCAAGGGGACTGCACACGACCTCCGGAGCCAACACCATTGGTGAGACTAGGGACCTGCGCACATTGCAAGGAAACAGCTCAGGTCAGCTCCTGAATTTTCTTGGCACAGAAACCTTCAGGCCTTCATAGCAGACCTCCTGATGCGGTCATGCACCACCTTTTCTCTGGGAGATTTCACAATTCTTTGTCCTCACTGCTGGGTGGGACTTGCATGGTGCAGTTACCACACCAGTCTCAGGATCGTTCCGCTTGCACAAATGGGAGCTGGCTCAATCCTTACTGCTAAACACAGCTAAATAAGCCTGTGAGCCTGTAACAGCAAGACCTCAAAAGAGGACTGGCCATAGGCTGATTTTTAGAAAGGAGCATTTACTGGAAATGTGCCTCCCAAGTGTCTCTGAAAGTTGCCCTGGGCAGCGCTGTAGTTACATTCAGTTTCGGGATCCCCGTGTTGTGAGAGAAGTAACAGTCATGTCTTAGCCCTCTCACTCTACTGCAGCCTCTGGCTTTATTCGACCTTCAATCTCCTAGTGCCACTAAAGTGCAGGGAAACAAATCGTCACTAACTGCACTTTGAGCCTGTCATGCCTTTGCAGGAGGCAGAAAAGCACTCGAGTGCATCCTGCGTGCCTTCACACTGCTGGCGGTGGGAGACGAGGCAGTGCTGGATGTGCCCTGAAAACCAGGGCTCTCCAAGGACGCTCCATCCTAGTTCTGGCTGTCCAAAGCCACAAGAGCTCTCCACCACGCACTTGCCGACAGCCACCTTCAATGTCAAGACATCCTGAGTGATCTCCTACCGATCACTCTGATGCAGGTGGCTTCTGCACTACCTGTGTGAGTACTGCAAGACCTGCTCTTTACAGAGGTGGTCTGGGGAGGTCGTTCAGAGACCTTCTGTTTGTAAGCCCTGCTGGGCTTCTTCACTACTTTATTTATGGTGAAAGAGTTGGTCCCTCCTATTTCCTAAGGCAGAAATAGAGTTTTGTTTCTGAAAAGATCAGAACTGGGGTAACAGCTCCAGGCTCCCTCCCCTCCACCCTGCGTTCACGTTAGAGAAATGCAGTGCAGTGTGTTGGGATGGGACGAGCCTTCCTGTTCTACTCAGGATTTTCCATTACTGCCTCTCAGCTCTGGCAAGAACACCCTGTCTTTGTGGTGTCCCTTACTCCCTGTCCCTGCGTGGTGCAGTTGTCATATACACAGTCATACCCGATCCAGCTTTACCCCCGCTAGCTTGGGCACTGCTAACGGGGCCTTCGTGGTGGATGGCCCTCTCCACCTGGAGCCAGGACAACTGGTAGCGAAACCAGCTCTTCTCCAGGGTACCCAGGTACGGCCTCCGAACTGCCATCCAACCCTGACTGAGGAGCAGTACGTCCTCAGCGCAGGACTGCTGGGAGAAGCAGGACATCCTGCACAAAGGCAGACGCAGAGGCAGCACCTGCGTTTCTGAACACGGCAGAGCGTGTGGCTGCTCCTTCATCTGACTGAATTCCAAAGTCTTGATCCGGGGGCTGAAGGAGACTGTACTTACAATCCCACAGAACATTCCTGTACAAGGTATATATTCACTGAGGAGCAAACACAACGCAGTGTAATATCCTGGGGAAATCAGACCTTGAGATTCGTTGTGCCTGGGCTGACAAACGAGAATCCCTGTCTGTGCACAGTGTGACCCCGCAGGGTTTTGCCTCTTTGTTGGCCTCTACTAGAGCTGCACGTGGTGACTGCTCCCTGCCCTTGCTGCACCGGGAGGGGACGTCAGCCCTGCACACCTCTGCCCCTGCTCAGGACTTTCTTTAGACTAAGCTTGTTCGTGACAACCAGGGGATGGTAACCTGGGGCCAATTCCTTGTGATGCATCATGACCTTTCTATGGGGAGGACTGGGATGCTCTCGGGGTGTTTGACATGGAAGGGATGAGTCCCAGGATGTGCAGTTTCACTCACCCCCTTTTCTTCTCCGCATGGAGGCTTGGAATCAAGAAACAAAACACACAACATGAATGGCATGCACAGTTCCTGCTTTCATTCCCAGCCTTATCCTCGCTATCTGCCTCTTTGCTTCTTCCCCGCTCTCTCCTGCCTCCCAGCATGCTGGCAGCATCAGGCTCTCACAGTACAGGACGTGTCGCTCCCTGCAGCTCTCCGGATTAAGGGTCAGGCAGCGCTCGGTCCTGGCCTCAGGCCTGCTTCTCAAACGTGACCGGGCAGCACCATGCGCAACCTCCTTAGCTTTACGGCCCCGCCACGGGACCACAAATGCGTGTTCTGGTGCTGCGCTCCGGCGAGACCTGACACAGGCCAGGCCGGTTCCCCGTGCCCTGCGACGAGGCGGCACGGTGGGAACGAGATCTGCGCTGACCCCAACGCTCCTTTTCACTCAGACTAGCGAAAGAGAGCGATGATCAGGAAAGGTGTGATACCAGAAGGCAGCAAGAGCGTGAAGAGGCCTGGATGGCATTTGATGCTTGAACTGTGGAGAAACCCTTTAAAAAGCTTTCAGTCCCTCCCTGCTCACTGAGCAGAGTCAGCAGCCTCACATACAAGTCTCCCAAAGACAGTCTCCGGTCGGAGGTCGGGACTGGGGGATAGGAGTGCTTCGTTAGCAGCTCACTAGGAATCCGCTTTTCTAGGAGCACTGATACAACATGCAGCCTAGGAAATTTTAAGATAGTACCATGGGCACAAGGGATGTACTACAAGCTGCAAGAGAGGGACAGGCTGACACCTCTCTGCAGGGAGAAAGAGGCAGGGACCAGCCAATAAAATCCCTTTTATGCTGTTGCAGGTAGAAACGCCCTTTCACTAATACCATCTTCTCCTCAGAAAAGGAGATGGGAGGCAGACTGAGCTCTAAATCTGCATACCACTGAGCTGCGGGGATGCTGACCCGCACTAAAGCCCTCCCTTGGCAGTACGGGCAGGAAAGGATCAACCACGAAGAGACAAAGTGGAAGAAGAACAGTCCTCCATTTTCCCTACACCCTCTCCCTGGAGATACGTGATGGGACTGGCTATAAAACACTCCCTGTTCCACAAGATATGAAGCGGAGACTACTCTAAAACTTCCCGGAAAACATGGGGACTCAGAGCAATCTGTCTATAAATCCCTCTCCTGGGAGATGTGGGGCAGATGCTGGCTCCCAGTCCCTCTCAAGACAGAAGGGAGGCAGAATCTAGATACAAAATTCTCAGGGAGACCTGGAGGACTCATCTTTAATATATTCTCTGGCAGAGATATTCCTTCGCTTTTCGTGACTTCCCTCTCCACGAGTTTGCACCCGTCCCCCTCATGCCCGACAGCTGTGCTTGTCAAAACACATGCAAATGGTGCGCCGTTCCCGCACGCCTGGGCAGGCTGCGGTTTCCAAGGTGCAGGCTGTCCCATGGCGATGGCCCCGGTCCACCTGCACATTTATGCAGTTCTTGCCAGGCAAAGCGCCAAGGTGTGCGTGTGTCTCTGCAAAGGCATGCACGTGACGCGTGCCAGTCTTCGACTCGGGCCTGGCATTCTGCAAAGATGGGCGCATGCAGCTAAGGAAAACGCTCTCGCAGAAAGCAACGTGCTGCCTATCAGTGCAAGCAGACACTTAACATGCTGACTAGAAACCGTTCTCAATACCAGTAACTGAGAGTAAAAATACGAACTGTGGTGCCTGCGCAGTATCTGCGCAGAGGGAAGAACAAGAAAGTAGAAGAAACTGGCTATTCTAAATCCTCTCCCAATGGCTACCACTAAACACAGCACTTTTTCAGGCTCACTGACAAAGGGTCTGGAAAAGCGGGGAAGAGGCTAGGGTGAAAAACAGGGCAGCGCACTCAGCATAAAATACATTACTCGATGCACTAAGATTTCTCTCTCCAAGCCATGTTTGAGAGCATGAGCCTTAAACCTCAAGGTCTATTTCTTTCAGGAGAACCTTGCAGGGTTGCAAAGCCTGGACGAGCATGTATTAGGGTGACAGAAACCCTGACTAAAAACAAAGAGCGCAAGGGTCAAGCCACAGCCCGGCAGGGCAGAGTGGAGTGAGAAAGGTCACGGACTTTATTTTAATGCCCTAAAAAAGAGGAGAGTGGTGGGGTCAGCTGCCTCGACTTCTGTCTCTGAGGTGGTCTCTCGGGCAGGACAGGAGTCCGCCACACAGCCTTTCTGCCATGGCAAGCCAACACATCTGTACGCGTTACCACATTTTCACGCAGCAAAGATATAAATACGAACAGCACAAGCAAGAGCCAGGACAGGAGGCAGTGCTGAGAAAGGCTCCTTCTTTAGCTCCACCACTGCTCTAATTCTAGTCTTCTGGCATATTTGATTCCAGCCACGTGTCAGCCCTAAACAGCCCATCTCAGCAGAGCCAAATACATATGCACCAGCATTGCAAGCCGCAGTTTGACTGTCCTAACGGGGTGCTCAAAAAACAAAGGGCAAGGAGGTCCCTCGTGCACCTTCTGGTGCCAGAACGTCAGATAAGCACCGTGCAGCCATCCAGCCAGCCAGCCTCCCCGAACCGCGCAGCTGAGCTGGCACGTTGCGCCTCCGCAGAGGCACCTGGGCAGCTGCCCTACGGCCTTGGTAGTGCACAGGACACGACCTGCTTCAAAATGTGCCATCAATTCTACGCACGAGAAACAACCCGCAGCCGGAAGGCGGTGGGAACGCCGCCACCCCTACGGCCCTGAGCGGGTCCGAGGGCACCCAGGAGCTCTGCGGGGAGACCAGAGCCGGGAGGTGTGTGGGCTCGACAAGGTTGCTAGAATACACGGAAGAGTGAGGGCTTCTTCACGGGATATCTGAGAGCGAGGACGGAGGGAGGGGGTGGGGAGGCTCTGGGAGAAGACAGGAACATGTAGATGCAAGCTGGGATACCAAAGCATCTGGAAACGTGGGCAGGCTCTGTAGTGGCGGCAGACCGTGTGAGTGTGTGTGCATATGCACGTGTGTGTGGGGGGAGCGGGGGGGGAGGCCAGGGGGATGCCGGCTTATCCGGCAGCATGTGGTATCTGCCGAGAGGCAGATAAAATAACAACAATGGGCTGACGGGGCTGCGAGAGGGGCAGGGCGCCCGGCAGAACGCAGGCACGGGGACGCCAGCCTTTCCGCAGGCAGACACAGCGGGACCCAGCTGCCCCCTCCCCGGTCTGTCTCTCCGAGGAGGTGGCAACGAAAAGGTGGCTTGACTCTGCCACGATCTGCTCCCTGAGCCTGCACTGCTGACAGCGACTCTCAGCCCCCTGCACCCCCCGCACAGCTAAGCACGACAGAAACTTCAGCGCAGAAGGCACGAGCATCGCCTTGAGCTCATATCCATGCACACCTTAGGAGAACGAAGGCTGAGGGTGCCGTGTGCTCCCAGCACAGCCCACGCATGCTCACCATGCACCGCTGCATGCACGCACGTGCCCCGGGCTGCTGGCTTACCGAGTTCTTCCAGCTCAGCTGTCATGGACTTGGAGCGCAGAGTCAGGGTGGTACTGGGAGCTCTCTTGGGAGGCGGTGGAGCTGAAAGGAAGAGAGACGGCATTTTGCATTTCTTGTCCAGGAACTTACGAGGAGTGGCCAGATGTAGATGCCACTTCTTCTCCACAGCCTGGATCTCCTCGTACTCGCGGGATGAGGAGTCGCACTGCTGCAGGATCTTATTGAGGCTGCGTGTAGAAGCAAACTTCTTCATCGTCTCGGTGGCTCGGTCCCGGGGCATGGGGCAGGCCCCCGGCGCGGAAGGGCTGGCGGCTCCTACAAGGAAGTGCACACTGCCCAGGGTCCCACAGCCCTCAGCAAACGAGAGTCCGAAGCATGCCCCCGCGCTGCTCCTGCCCCCCCTGCAGCTACAGGAGATGCTACGGCTATGAAAGCCGCTTTCTCGAATTAAATCTGTCTCAGGCAGCTGGCTGCCTGCCTGGGGGACTCAGCAAACAGCTCTGATGGCTGCTTCCCCTCCGCACATGCCATGGGTGGAGGGTAGGAGGGAGAAACAAGTCCAGGAGGTCTGATTTCAGTCTCTCATTCCCGCCTCACAGCGGAGCGCATCCCTCAGCGAAACAGCCACCCACCCTCGTCTCTCTCGATTCAGTCCGTATCCAGGGCTGGACGAGGCTCCCGGGGCCCTAGCGAAGCTCTGGAGCTGGAAGTCTCCGCACCAGGCAGACGGGACACATGGCCGGCGGGGCGAGCCCCGCGCGACGGGGCAGCGGCGCTACGGGGCAGGGGGGGCCGGGGGGGCTCCCTGGCCAGGCCCGCCGCTGGTGCTGCCGCGCAGCCGATCCATGCCATGAGCTCGCGGGAGCGGGGACGGGCGGAAGGCTCTTCCTCTTCACTCCGGGTGCCTCCTCCTCGCCTGCTCCGCTCTAACAATACAGGATTCAACGCTCCCGCGTTGCCATGGGAACCAGCGCTCGGCTTGTGCTGGAGCCGCCCGCATCAGAGACCCCGACAGGGGCGGATGCGGGCGGAAAACGCCGGTCCCGCACAGGCCTCCATCAGCGGCGGCAGAAAAGGCAAGGCCAGGCTCGGGGGCACGGGGGCCCGGCCCCGCAGCGGCGGTGGTCCCGGCCGGGGCAGCCCGCTCGGCGCCCAGGGCTCTGGTCCGCGCGGGAAGAGCCGCCGTCCAGGTCCTCGGGCCAAGCGGCCACAGCCAGAGGCAGGAGCTCCGCGGCCGGCTACGGGCAGCTGCTCATCGCAGGGGGATGGAGGGCTCAAAGCGCCGGCAGAAGCGGAGAGCGGCACCCACAGCGATCCCGGCACCGATTCCCGAGCCTCAGCCTTTCCCACGGCTCGTGCTCTTGTGCAGCGACAATATAATTGCAGCTCTTAGTGTCAGCACGCAGCGCCGTCTCCCTCCCCCTCTCCCCGCGTGGTGCTTTCGGAGCGCCTCCATCCCCATGGCTCAGCGCCTGGCTCCCGGCCACGCTCCTCGGGACAACGCGCCTGCCCCGCCGGCCCCTCCTGCCGCGGCCAGCTTCCCCAGATGTGCCCCTGCCCTGCACAGCTGGCTGCTCTCAGGACGTCCCCTTACCCTCCACAGCCGGCTTCCCCAGATGTGCCCCTGCCCTGCACAGCTGGCTGCTCTCAGGACGTCCCCTTACTCTCCACAGCCGGCTTCCCCAGATGTGTCCCTGCCGTCCACAGCTGGATACGCTTGGGATGTCCCCTTGCCCACCACAGCTGGTGCCCCTAGCTGTGTCCCTGCCCTTACCATCATCTGCAGCTGGCTGCCCCCAGATGTGCCCCTGCCCTGCACAGAGCTAGTCTTGGGATGTGCCTTCATCCTCCACAGCTGGCTGCCCCCAGATGTGTCCCCGCCCTGCATAGCTGGCTGCCCTCAGGGTATGCCCTTGGCCTGCACAGCCAGCTGCACTTGGGATGTGACCCTGCCCTCCACAGCTGGCTGCCCCCAGATGTGCCTGGGGGACCCTGACGCCCCCCACAACACCCCCCCCCCACACACACAGGGACTGCTCTTCACTCCCAGAGTCCCCCTGGGGATCATTCACCACCCCGACACCCCTACACTCTCAGGGGGCCAGTTCTCCACTGTGACACCTCCCGATCCTCCGTGGGTGCTGCCCTCCACCACGACACTCCCTGCACCCCCATGGGGGCAGTTTTCTGCCACAGTACCTCCTGCACCCCTGCGGGACAGCCCTCCATCCCGACACCCCCCGCACCCCTGCGGGACAGCCCTCCATCCCGACACCCCCCGCACCCCTGCGGG
>PTFA01000265.1:846954-924177 GCA_003342895.1 Casuarius casuarius
CCCTGGCACCCCCCAACGCCAGCAGCAGCAGTTCTCCCCCAGGACATCCCCCATACACGCAGCAGGAGCAGCTCGCCATCGTGACGCCCCCCTACCCCCAACAGCAGCAGTTTCCCACCACGACAGCCCCTCACCCCCAGAGGGGCAGTTCTCCACCAGGACATTCCCCGTAGGTGCAGCAGGAGCAGCTCTCCGTCATGATGCCCCCCTACTCCCGACAACAGCAATCTTCCACCACGACAACTACTCAAGCTCAGCGAGGGCAGTTCTCCACCAGGACACCCCCGGGCTCTCAGCGGGAGCACTTCTCTGTCATGACTCCCCTTACCCCCCAAAACAGCAACTTTCACCCATGACAACCCCTCGCCCCCAGCAGAGGCAGCTCTCCACCACGACATCCCCCAAAGCAGAGGGGTCTCTGCTCCCTGAAGCCCATCTGCCCCCCGGCACAGACTGCCTGCGGCCGTATGGGTCATCACCTAGACTGCAGGTGCCAGGAGCAACTCTGCTCCTGGGAGGAGCCAGCTCTGGGCTTCGCTGAGAGCAAACACCAGCAGCGTGAGAGCAGAGCTCTGGGTGCCCTGCGGCCTGGTGCTGGAAGGGACTTGCGGGAGGCTTGGCAGGCGGCTGGGCAGGCAGCACTTGACTGTGCCCAGCTTCCCCAGCAGCAGCTGCAATGCTCTGACTCAGCCTCCCCACCTAAAGACCGTCCTGACGGCATCACTGCCTAGTTACGTCCCTGCTACGACGCACGTCCTGGTTCCAGCACGGCTCCTCAGTGCTACATACTGGGGAGTTTCCATGCCCTCAGCAAAGGGCGGCTCCAGTTTGGCGGTGCGTGCTGCTGGTGTGGGCAGGTCCTCTGCACAGTGTCCTCCTCTCCCAGAAGCTACCGCTCAGCGGCCTTCTCAGCCGTCCTCACTACACATCTTGCACGCCGCGCAGACGCATCCCGACAGGCCCCCATGCTTCTGCATGTCTTCTTACATTCCAGCCATGCAAACCCCACTATTCAGAATACCAGGAAACTCTACACCTACCCTTTTTCCGAACAACTTCTTCTGATTCTGGCTTGCGGCTGACGGAAACAACCTTCATCACCAGGTGATTCCCCCCTTGCCGGATCAATGAGACCACCTGCTTGTGCCCCACCTTCACCACGTTCACACCATTCACCTAGGACACAAACAGAAACAGACCAGTATAAGAACCGCCTATGGCACAGAAAACGGGCAGAGAGCAATACTGCCTGACGACAAGACCCAAACCAGACGGTTTTGCATCTCCGCAAATCTTTTCATGCTCCATCATAGCACATTTTCATAGTTAAACTATCCCTGTGGGATCCCACCTATCCGTGACCTCAGCCTTCTGAAGAAGCTGGGAGAGCTGCAACAGGCCAGCAGAAACCAGCACGTACCAGGGCTACTGCCAGGTAGCAAGAATTGAGCTTCCACCTTTCTACTGGGCTGTCAAGACAGATCACTAAAAATTGGGCATTGCCAAGTTCTGCCTGCGTATTTGGCAGCTGTATGGAAGGTTCCTGGATGTGCAAGTCCTGGGCTGTGTCCCAGGCCCACAAGACACACTGGAAATGCACTTGCAGCAGCGCAGAACAGGCGATGGGGTACAGGCCTCTCCCGGGGAACAGTTCAGCTGCCCTGACTTCAGCAGTAATATCGACAATCCATATTTCACAGGTGGAGAAACTCATCTGGGCAACCCAAAAATACAGCCCCTCTAGCTGTCGGCAAGCCGATCCAGTCTTCCCAGCAGTCTGCAGCAGACATGCTGGAAGCTCACTCACGTCACTGCTTTTAGTGCCAGTATAACATATCGGCTTCTTAGATAATAAGCGCTTGGTTGTGACACCACACTAGGTAATAAGACTAAGACAGGAAAACAAGAAATAAATAAAAATGAAGTCTCACTACTCAGACATTTAACAAGCAGCGATGAACACGGGGTTCGCCGCAGTGCATTAACAGAACGGAGCCTCACCCCGGCAGCGGAGGTTTAGGCATGACGGCGATGAGAACGCCGCGGTTTCGACTGTCCGCAGATGGAAAAACTGGCTTCAATTTCTGTGACTTAGTTACCCACATTGTAAAAAAACAGACTGACCTGCACACTTTGGCATTCACCTTTTACATCTCTTGTACCTTCCAGGGCTGCTGTTACTGTAGACATTAGATAATTAAAGGTGGCAAATAAGAAATATGATTATCTATGGGCAATACTACTAATGTGACTACTATGGGCAACATAAATGTTTATGCTAAGAGAACACATGCCTCCAGAAGTGAAGCACTCAAAAGTTAGGTAACAACAAGACTTAGGTTGTCCATGCAACATCAATGTTGTCACCCTAAATTAGAAGACCAGAAGCATTCTGTCCTCTCTTGCACACCACAGGCTTCCGAATTTCACTCAGTTATGCCTCTCGCCAGCCCCACAAAAATGTTTTCAAGTCTCTACTCCAAGATAGCAGGAGATGGAGAATTCAGCCTTTCCCCTAATGCTTATCCCAAATCTTCAGCAATTCCCACTGCTTAAAAAAAAGTCTTCCTATTTTAAACTAGCAAGAAATCGATTTTCTATCACTAGTTCTTGTCATACCCTTCTTTACTGCACAGTCCCCCCTCCTTACTAACAGTATCATCCTCTGCATTATAGAGCACATATACTGTGATTGTACAAAGAGACTAAAACGCAGAATGTCCAGGATGTTGGAAACTTTGATATTCCAAGAATGCTTTTTTCCTATTTGTTTCAAATACAGCTGGCGATGTCTTGTCTTAGAGTAAATAAAGTCTAAGGTGCATTAATTAATACTAATTCAGCGTAGATTGAACTGTTGCTTAAATAATTAAAAATATGTAGGTTATTATAACATTTGCAATTTGTAAGCAGAAGTGTTGTTTCTTGTGAAATAGCATAAAACTATAAAAATGAAAAAAGGCATCGAACTAAATTCTGAAATGGAACATCAACATTTTCTAAGATACAATGCTTTTAAAATTATTGTTTTACGTCAAATATGTCCCACACTCAGTTTTCATGAAAACATACACTTGCCTCAGAACATCTGATTGTGATGAAGTTACCAGTGTACTCTAGTTACATCACTTCTTAATCTTCTTTTTGGATGAACCTGACTGAATGACTGAATTCTGGAGCACAGTTATCTTGTATTTTCTCCTGATCTCAAAACACTTCAGTGGTTATTCTTTGCAAGCTCTTTAATTTTTTAAAATACATTTAAACAGCAGACATCAGGGCTGCATGGAGTACTCCAGTACTGATCCCACTTTTTTGTCTAGCTTTTTTCATCTAAGGATCTTATTTGTACTTTTTGCCACAGCACTCAGTGACTACTCACTGTATTCATAATCCTACAGTCATTTTCAGAGTCACCATTTTCCTGGTTTCTGCCTCACATCCTGTGGCTTTGCCTCGCAGTGTTTTTCCCTAGAAGCAGAACCACGTGTGGCTGTATCAATTCTGTTTTATGCAGTTTGCCTTGCTAAGTGGTTCAGGTCACTCTGCAGATCTGCTCCGCTCCCTCGTTACCAAACAGTTTACACCTTAGGTCATCTGTAAATTTAATTAGCAGTGATTTCAGGTTAATTTCAGAACATTTATGAAAATACTAAATAGTATCAGGTCTTGAACTAAATCCTAGACAGACCATCTAGAAAGAGCTAGCAAGTGATGCTTCCTCACTTAATTGACAATTACTTGTCAAGAGCTGCCATTTGGCAAATTTGTGAACCATTTAACATGTGCTCCACTGATTTTGTTAACCACTAATTTTGTAATGGGAATGTTATACAGCAGTAAACAACGGCCTTACAAAAATCTGTTACATCTGAACAGTTACCTGTCACCTCAAAGAATGAAATTAATTTCATTTTATGAGACTTTCTGGTCCACCCTTTAATTCTTTATCAGCTGACTACAGTACCAGCTTGTCCATTTTTTGCCAGCAACTGATACCAGCCTCACAGGTTTATAATTAACTGGATCATCCTTCTTGCCCCTTCTGAACATCAGCGCTCTGCCAGTCTTTTGGCATTTCCCCAGTATTATAAAATTAAAAAAATGAAAAAACATAAAAAATTACCACCTGGAAGATACTGACAGCCTCAGTTACTAATGGACTGGAAAGTATTTCATCATCTGCATGTGATACACGCACATCACCCTGCTCCTTTCCAAATAAAGAACAGAAATACTGATAGAACACGCCTATGCTTTCTGTTTCATTTTTAATCATCCGAACATGTCCACCCAAAAGGGCAGCAGTTTGGATTTTTCAGGTTACTAGAATACAGACAGGAGCAAGAATGAGAAGTTTTGATCCTGAGGGCTAAAAAGGCGAGATTTTCCCTCCCTTCTCCATCCTGCTGCAGCACTTCTGGCAAAAGCCAGAGCGTGTGGTGTCGAGGGGAGCACTAGCTGCTGGCACTGCTTGGCAGAAGCGGTTTGGTTTGGACCTGAGCATTCATATTCCATTAGTATTTTGGCAGGCTGTTGAAGTTTTTGCTGACAGCTCAAGTGACAGATGGAAAATGTTGATTTTCAATTGTTTATAACTTAGTAAGATCTGGGATGAAGAAAAGGTATTAATGTGGTTAGAGAGCTTTTTGCCCAATGTGTCTCAAATGCGACCATACATGAACAACTCCTAGAAAAAGCCATAAGAAACCAAATCATAGACTGCATTAGGCAATTTTATTCTGCTGTTGGGCATTCCTTGACTGTCCAAAGCATGAAAAAGCAGCAGCAGAAGAGATCAACACTAGCTTTACTAAGCATGTTAAGGAACCAGCTGTGAAAGATGAGGAAAAATATGACATTCGGTAGTAAGTGCAGAGAGTCTCAGTGCCAGGCTTACCTGGGGAAGCTGAAAAACTGACTTGACTGTGACTCTTTGTGACAACACCCTTGGCCAGAAGAATGTCAGCCCAAAGCCACAACCAAACTGGCCAGAAATGTGCCAGAGCTGGGTTAGGTTACAAAATCTGCAAAGAAAATCTTGATCATTGGGGTCTGGAATGTGACAACAACTTGGCCTATGGGAAAAAATAACATGTCTGCTGCTGACCAAAACAGGGGGAACAGCACTCTAAAGGTCTTCCAGATGACAGCCTCAAAGTATCCGTCACATTTTGCCAAGCCATATGCGGAAGATGGAATAAAAACAAGCAGGTGCTCAAAAATCAGGAAACTGCAACTCAGCCTGACCAGCAACAATCATGTCTTGCAGAAAGCAGGTGAGAAAGCAGTCAGGAGGCTAAAATAAAATAGGTCAGTAATGAATGATATAGGGCAAAACTAACCACAGAGGAAATTGGTCAGACAGTTGCATGTACGGTGCAGGGATGTCTGGAAAGAAGAAATATTCCTTAACAATATGAAATCCTGATTCACACCTGATCGTTAGTGATACCCAAGAAGATGAACTACCAGACTCTGCAACTGTGAAGTTTTTGGTTAAACACTCATCTGAGCAAAGTTCCTCTAATGGCTCATCTTGAAAATTTCAAAATACAAAGAGAAGAACATGTTGGAGAAATAGGCTAGCTCACAGTTGGACACGACTGCTTGGTGAGGATGCCCAGCTGTGAGAGATCATGATTATGGCCTGGAGGAAGGCAACAGATCAAGAATCAAACCATGCATAAAGCAGCTGCAAAGCATAAAAGAGCATACACAGGAATCTGAAGATACTATGTCAAAGTCTGTGGTTGATATAAACTCTTCTGAATAGCAAAATGAGGTATCAGTGCTGATGAAATCCCGGAGGACTCCTCAGACTGAGTTCCGGCAAATGAGCATCCATGTTTCTAGGGAAAAGTCATCCGAACAATGCTATGTGATGCTGAACATGCAACTGGCAGTTACAACTCCAGAAAGGTCTTGGAGTCAGTACTGACAGCTCTCAAAATCATGGGCCCAGTGTGCAGCAGTAGTCAGAAAAGCCAACAAAATATATCACCAGCGAGGAGACAGAGAGCAAAGTGGACAATGTCACTTGGGAATATGTTGATCCTGTGTGCACACACCTTCAGTGCTGTGTGCAGGTCTGCTCTCAGCATCTCAGGGAGGAAGCCACGGAGCTCAAGGAGGTCCAGAGAAGGACAGCTAACATGATCGTGGGCACGGAGCATCTGCCCTATGAGGAGAGACCGAGAAGGCTGGGAGTCTCCAGTGTGGAGAGGAGAAGGCTCAGGGAGAGACACAGCCAAGTACTGGGAGGAGGGGGCACTCGATGAACTACTAGTGGCAGATCAGATTAAAACAGACAAAAGCAAGTACTTCATGCAGCAGGCAGTGAACTTCTGCAGCCTGCTCTCATGGGAGGCCGTGCAGGCGGACAGTACTGGCAGGTTCAAAAAGAGATTAGATGCACTCTTGGGCAGCAGGTCCAGACACAGCTATTAACAGGACTCGGCAGGGTCATTCCTGCTAGTGTCCCCAGTGCTATGACTCTGGRTGCTGGAGGTTACAAGGAGAATGGACCACCCCAAGTGGCCAGGCACATGCACGCTCCTTGAATAGCATCTCCTAATGCTGCTGTCAGAGACATGGAACTGGGCTAATGGACCATCAGTCTGACCCAGTTGGGCACTTCGTACATTGTCTGATCCCTCCCAGCAGTTGATAAGGATATGAGCTTTTAGTAGGCTGTCATAGGAGATAATGTCCCCATTCCCCTGATCGTCTCAGTAGCTTTTCTCTGCTCCTGTTCCTGCCTGAATCCATCTTCCCTGAACACAGGTGTCCAGGGTGGGATATTCCTCCAGATGAACTCTTACATGCCTAGTGTAATAGTACTAATCCTTCTTTGTGACCAACCAGTGAACACCTACGATGGAAGAAGGCTCAGAAGAGACAGGCAAAGGCTCCGTGCTCATGAAGCTCAGGACTAACCACAGCTGTTGCAAAGAAAGCCGAACTTAATGCAAAGGGAACTGGAGGGTGGCCTTTGCTCTAGATAAAAGACTGTATCGGCTGAGTGGGTGAGCTGGCTCTTCCAGCTGAGTAAACCAACTGACTGCATCAGTTGAGTGGATCAACCAGCTGCGTAACTGCGCATCCCTGAGTTAATGGAAAGAGTGCAAATGTCTTCCTGAGCTGGCCAGACCAGCACGGGTGGGGCAGAGTGTGTGTGTCCATCAGCCCAACGTAGGAGTATAAAAAATGAAGAGCAACATAAAGAACTTCATAGACAGCAACGGGCTTGAGCTGATTTACACCGATGTATTCCTTTCTAGAGACTGGGGATATCCAGCATCATGACGGTGAACATGTTACAGAGACTGATAATGAGAATCACATTTGTACCGTGATTCAGCTGTATACTGCAACTGCTATATTCCGCTAAGCGTAATTTATACTTGCATTGCGATTTAAGCATGTTACTGTATCACTCTGCCAAATCAAAATCCTGTGTAACATCAAATAACGTCAAATAAGTAGATTTTGCATTAAACATTAAACCCTCCATGTGTGGAATATTTAAGAGAAGCTGGTCAGAGAGAACTGCACTCTGACACCCCTCTCTCTGCAAGAACTGCACAGATCAGTTGGCAGATTTCACGGTTATTTGCAGACGACCTCAGTGTTGCTGTGCTCCAGACTCCTTCCCTGCCTGAAATTCTGAAGATCTGGAGTTCAAATTATTTTTCTCCAGATGGAATTCACCATATATTTTAAAAGAGAATATTCTTATTTGTCCATGTTTCCTGTCTTTCCCCATTTAGTTACTTCTCTGTTCTTTTATATATTAATTTTGCCGATGTCCTGAATGCTTGTAACTCAGATAAGGTGCAGAACTGCTAAATTGGTTTCTGCCTACCATGGTCTTCCACTCGGGCTCTCCCCTTGTGCCCCTTACACTGCTGCAGGCTGCCCAAGAGCACGCTCCTAACAGTGATCTCTTTTCCTTACTTTTAATCTAGATGCATGGAAGCCTCTTCCCTCTTTCAGCAGATTACCTCCCCTGATGAGGATAACGGGCTTGCTAATTCTGTACGCTTAGGTGTAACTATTCGCCAGCAGCAGGAGAGACGGGTACCTTTACCACTACGACAAAGAAGGAATAAAAGAAAGGAAAAATAAAAAGGCCACATCTCCAGAAGCACTTTGGGACTTTTGGGGACTATAACAAAACCTGTACCCACCTTCCTTGAGAGCTACTGCCTGCTCTTGTGGTGCTCTCAGTCCCCACAATTGCTTGAGATATAACTCTGGGTTCAGCACAGCTAGCTACGCTAAAGCGTTTGAGGAATCTTCTGCTCCAAGGAAATGTCACCTATGTGGAGATCAGTGCTACATTCAGCAGTCTCCAGCCTGGTGCAAATACTGCTGAGACAAACTAAATGTTCCTAGTTAAGGTTAGACTGTGGGAAAAAGATATAAAGAACAGCTTTCTCTACGCCCTTGCAATCGGTTAATGGTTACTGATATCCAAAGTTATGATAATGTAACATTTGATTGTTAAAGGCTGACAAAGGTGATATCCTTGCAGCTTCAGCAAGCATGCTGCAGTCCCATCCCGGGCACCTCATCACCCAAATGACGTTAACCAATGAGCAATTTAGAGAAATGCACAGCATTATCAGAAAATTCGGAGGACTGAGTTCTGAAGAAAGACAGAAAGAACCAAATTTACGCGGTATCTGTCTGCACCTTCACAAAGCAGTGCATCAGAAGCAGCCTGACCTGACCGCGAATACCAGCAATCAGCTGAACAACGCAAATTCCAAGGAGTAGGAAGAATGACTTAAAGGAGTGAGAGCTCTGAAGCCACAAGTAAGTTTGTTCTGTCCCAGAGCTCAGTTACAGCCATCTGCCAGGACAAGAGTGAGCTCACGCACCAGGACACGCCAAGACCAGCAGACAAACCCAGGGTGTCTGGGGGGGAAATCTTCACCAGCAGGAACAAACTCATATATCACTCCAGAGAACAGAGTTCTCTGAACTTCTGATTGCCAATTTCAGCCTTTCAGCATTTCAAAGAATTCAAATCTGAGAAAGGTTCCAAGATTCTTTAGAGTGTGATTTATGTCACAAGCTGCTCCTGCTCCTTGCGACATCTCGACTGTCTGTCCTACCCCTCCCACCAACTTCATTCTCTGGACAGAGCATGTAGTGGTGCAGAAATGCTTTGAAATGGGATTTCACTAAAATGCATGACTGCAGTATCCAGGGGAACTTCTGGAAATACATTGAGATCTACTGCGATCGGTCTCCCTTCAAACCAGGCAATGGAATTACACATCTACACACCAGAGTTATTGCCCCTCATCACCCTCCGTTCAACACACCGAACAAGCTGAACTCCTTAAGTCTCACAAGCCTTCCTTCATCTCCTGAGCCATTTTGAGGGCCTTTTTTGAATGCTACTCAGTAACTCTGGATTCATCCTGAGGTGTGAATACCTGACTTGCACAAAGCAATTTTTTAGTAGCTTTCCAACGCTGCAGCCAGATATGCAAGTTCACATCCCTCTTGAAGTTTATACAAACTACACATACAAACAAAATATCTCTATCATATCCTACACAAGCAGATAATTTTAACACAATTTTCTTGCAGATACCCATGTCCTTTGCTGAGTTAATTTTTCCAAGGTAATCTCATACCCTGTAACCTGTATTTCTGCTTGCAGATATGTTACCTTGCATGGTCACTGCAACTCTGCTGGAATGTGGCTGGCTGTTTAAGCAGGAAAGCCAGATCACTGTAACAGTAACTTATCTTTATTGTTAGCTATTCCACCAGTGTGTGTGATATTTGCAATCCTTATAAACACAGTTTTTTTTGTCATTATTTTGAACACTGATAGAAGTGTTCAGCTGCTGCAATCAAAAAATTTCAGGAAACCTTTTTGGGAAGGGACCCACAGACTGGTGCTTTCTCCTTTGCAGAGGTGTTCTGAAATTTGTCACTGAATGACTTTCTAATGTATCTAAGACATGCTCTCGCTGTTAATTCCATTTAATTTAAGCTTATTTATACATATCATAGGGTTATTAAGGAGAAATCAAAACATGCTATACAAGCACAGTCCTCATTTTAACCAGGCCTGTAAAGCCGTCAAGAAATACAACAGGGTTACTTCCATCTTCCACGGACCCACACTGTATGATATTCACTGTATTTTCATTGCCTAACTCTTTGTTGATTGAGTTCCAAATTGAATTCTTCAGTATTTTAGCCAGCATTGATGTTACTCTAAACAAACTATACTTTCCTGAATCACCTGCAATAGCAACAGTGCTCTACCAATGCTTTGGAAATTCACAGATTATCAAGATTTTTTAAGTATTAACATCAGTGGTTCAGGCAACTCCTCAGCTAGGTTCTTTTAGACACTTGGGTATATGTTATTCGAGTCTGTTAATTTGAGTATGTTTATTTTTAGCAAATACTATCTCACTTTCTCCTTGGTTACAGCTGGGAAACTTTCTGTTCCAAGCACATCATATGGGATGGATACATCCTCCTGATTTGTTTCAAATCAGAACAGAACATTTCTGCCTTACTTTTTTTTACACCAGAATATGCAATTTTATCATTTACATGTAGAAATGGATCTCTACCAGATTTTTTTTTTTTTTTGCTTCTAATGCTCTAAAATTTCTTATTATCTTTACATATTGGCCTTTGATATTTTCTTTGGCTTCCCTTATCAACCTCCTACACATTTTAGCTCAAATTAACTGCATTTCCTTCTCCTTTACTCACTAACCTTTCCAATGAGCAGGGGTATACATGTGTCAGTGAGTAATATTTAGCTGCTTCTTCATTATCTCACTAAAGTGGGTGATGTCTTGCCCAGCATTTTTTCCCTGACTTTTGGGCTGCATTTAGCACCGTGTCCTCAAATAACACTTAGTTTTTGTTAATTATGTAAAATTTATATTCCCAAACAGCAAAAACTCGAAGGTTCATAAAAATGAACCTTTCACCCTCAGGAGATACTTACGGGTTGATGACATACTCTGCACATGCTAAGCATAGCCAAATACTGACTATCAGAGTTGGAACTACACCTGTAAATTTTCATTTGAGCCATCCAATTTTCTTAATCTGTCAAATGAAATCAATATTAAATTACGTTATGTGGCAGCAATGATATTTAACTAGTGGCAAAAGAGATAACAAGAAAACGTTCTCCTGTTGAACTAACCTCTTACACAACAGGTTTTCCCCATAGAATACTAACAAAGAATCCTTTCCTACAGGCCTAGAAACATCCCTGTGATATCCTGGGTCAATTATTAATTTCATTCTTCTTTTCTTCTAATGATGCTTTTGTATGACTATATAATATATATCTAAATGATGAAAACATTTAGATATAAATGTATATCCATATTTGTATTTGATATCCATAAGTTCTGTGTGTATATATGCACATGCGCAATGCATGTATAAAATGAAAGTGTACTTAAGAAGGTGGTTTTCTACATCACTAGTTATACAATCTTCAAGGAAAAAATTCAAGTATCTAAAAACAGTCAGGCTCAGAGGAAGATACAAGGCTAGATACTACAGACAGCATTCTTGAATTCTGGTCATATAAGAGAAGATTTTCAAATCCTACATCCCAATAGCTCATATCTTTAAAATGACACCTTCCGGATAAGAAATGCTAACCACTAGTCCTATAACTGTTGCACTTTCACAGATAGATGCGATTCCACTGATTCCGGCTAGCCGGGTGAACATAAATTGAATAAAGTAATTGTTTGCATGGATTTCATTCTGACACTGGGCACAGAGAGGCAGTCATCCGGGTACTCTGTGCAGTAACCAGCAGATTCAAATTCCTCTTCATCCAAAGCAATCTCAAAAAAACCCCCCAAAACATTGCTGAGCTCTGCATGACCATCTGAATCTTTGCAGTTTGAAACCTTCCTTCAAGAAACACAGCATCTTTGTGCAGAACTGCAATTCCTATTGAATTTCACCCAGCTATATGATATTTTAACAATCAGTGACATTCATTCCCTCTGCCTTTTAAAGATTATCTGCTATTAACTAGAGGTTCTTCAAGATGCATTGTCCACAAGCACTTTCACACTCTGGGTGGGTGTACTGCCAAAGACTCAAGCCCAGATACTTTTTGCCTCAGTAGCATCTGTAGGATTTACTGACCTAGGCTGTCTAAATATAGTATAAAAGAGTAAAGCACATCCCACTCCTATAGTCCATCTTAATCTTTTAATTCCAAGTGAAAGAGCCTAGAAGGCATGTTGTGGCTGCACACCTGATACCATACTCTGAAAAACATGCAGTTCTAGTCAATAACCTTCCTTCTCCTTCAATCCCATGTTCATCTTTACTAATGGTTAATGTCATGCAGTAACACCAAAGTGAAGAGGTCACAGGAGGAGACCGAGTTCCTGGAAAAAGAGGTTAGTTACAGCACTGCTTTCCCCAATCCTGCATCCCACCCGAAGGTTCCACCACTGGCAGTGATGTTAAGTGCAGTATGCACCGAACTTCAAAATGGAGACACTTCTCAAAGACGACCTGGAGGTCACAAGAGCCCTACTGAAATATGCCTGCAGAGTCGCTAGCACTTCCACCTTAGCTACCACACGAAGCCTTGCCCTATGCTGCTATCCAGTAAGACAGTCTCTGCACTGAGATACTGCCTTCTCAGACCTATCTGTTGTAGGATGTGAGATACGAAGGGGTCTTCCCAAAAGATTTTGTCAAATAAAGACAGAAAAATGCATTTAAGAAACAGAGTGAGAGCTCTACTTTAACTGGTCTCTGGTAAGAAAACAGCCAGATACAATTCAGAAGCCAACTTGGGTAAAAGCTTTCAGTAGTTCCGCAGGGTCATCTTGTCCTGCAAAAACTGGGGAACCTTATTTAGGGCTTTTGCTCCTTACCCTACCAGAGGTCATTCTCATGGGGAAGACTGTCAGCCATGAGAGACACACAGGACAGAGACACCATGTGCAAGTCACAACTGTTGTCCCAGAAAGTTTGCTGCCTGCCCAAAGCCTGGATTGGTGGTGGTTTGGGAAGATTATGGGGCTCATCTGTCCTTCTGATTACTACTCCTTATTGCTCATCCAGGTGGGTACCAGTGATACAGCCAGAAAAACCACAAGCTGCTCAAAGGTGACTACAGGGATTTGGTGTCAAAGGTGATAGAGACATAGCAAGAAAGAGTGGTGTTCTCAATTCCTTTGGCTGAGGGAAAGGCCTAGTGAGGAGCACACATTTCTGGTAGGTCGATGCCTGGCTGTGCAGATGCTGCTGCCAGCTATGATTCAGCTTCCTTGATCCTGGCATCTCATCGGAGGATGATGAAGGACTACCAGGAAGAGATCGACCCCATGCAGCCAGGAGCGGGAAGAATACCTTTGCAGCTCTGCTTGCTGACATGGAGAGAAGGACTTAAAACTGGGTTCACCAAAGAATGGGGACCTAAGCCCGGAGATAATAGAGGAAGAGCTACAAATGGAGAAGATATGCCAGTAAAAGGGCGATAAGAGGGACATCCATATTCCCGCTCAGAGGATGCAGTATTCAGAGCCCTTCCTCAGGGGCACCAAACTTGGGCAACAAACACAAAGAACTGCAAGTCCTGCAGTGGTCGCAGGGCTATGATGTGGTCAAAGACTTGAGATAGCATGCATTGATCAGAACATGGCCACAGCTGTGAACAGGCTGCTCAGGAAAGACGGGCAGGGATGGGGTGCACTCCATGTTGGGGAGCTCCTTCCTGCAAAGAGCTGCAGTGCGAAATCAGGGACATGCCTTCAGAGAGTCTCCGGATCAAGCCTGGAAGGGGAAGGAACACTGGGCCTGTTACAGACACCTAAGAGAAGATATTGGATGAGACTTTCTACAAACAACCAGTGACAGGCTTGCAAGCGCTTACCCTCTCAGGGATTTCAGCTATCTGGGAAAGAAGACTTCAGGACAGAAGACTTCAGCTTCTTTAGGGAACTGCCTGGAAGAAATCCCTGGGAAGCAGCCACAAAGGGAAGGAGGTGCTGATTTTTAAAGAAAACTTACTGAGTCCTCAGGAAGAACTTGCCCTGTTGTGGGTGCATATACCCAGAAAGACTGTATTTTTGCAGAAGGCTTCCTTAATAAGGTATCAAACTTTTTAATGGACTAAAATGCAAAGAGAGCATCCAAGAAGTAGAAACAGTGACAGGCACCAAAACAATAAAAGCATTTCCCAAGCACATGGGGACAGTATTAGGAAGGCCAAAGCCCAGCTGGAGCTAGGACTATAAAAGGGCATTAAGCATAAGAAGGACAGATTCTACAGGTACACTAGAATTAAAGGAGCTTCAGGGAAAATGCGAGTCTGTTGATGAAAGCTCAGTCATGGATGATGCAGACATGACTGAAGCACCTGACTGTATCTCAGTGTTCACAGGCAAAGGCTGCTCCTAGACATCTGTGTGTACCTGGACGGGTGTAAGAAGACAGGCAGCCAGTAGAGGGGAAGCAACAGGTTAGGGGTGTCTTAGAAGAACTGCTGCGTTCAGTTCCACAAGGCTAGGTGGGATTCACTAGAGAGGGCTGAGGGAGTTGCTGAAGTGATTGGGAAGCCAATGTCTATTCTCCGAGAAATCACGGTGATTTGGAAGGTCCCTGACAACTGGGAAAGGCTAACATGACACTTATCTTTGAGAAAGGCAGTCAGCCCCTCCTCAGCCTTGGAGAGGCCAAGAAACATCTCCTCTTTGTGCCCAAGCAAGCGAAGGACAAGAAGGCAACCAGGAACAGTCAACATGGATTTACCAACAGCAAATTGTGCTTGACAAATATGGCTGTTTTCTGTGACAAAACAACTGGTTCTGTGGACAAGCGGAGAATGGTGGATGTGATACACCATGACTCTAGTAAGACTGCTAACACCAACTCCCACATCATTCTCATTTGGAGACTGGGGAACTATGGATGGGATGAACGGAGAGTTAGGTGAACTGAGAATTGACTGGACTGCTGGGCAAAAAGGGCCCAAAAAGCGATCAATGGCCAGACAGCTAGCAATGAGCAGAGTACGAGTCCTGGGGCCCATCTTGGTAAACACCTTCATCAACAACACAGACAATGACATAGAGTTCACTCTCGGAAAAAGTGTAGACAATATTGAACTAGGGGGAGTGTCTAACATGGTGAAAGGCAGAGCTTCAGATCAGAGGGACCTTGAGAAATCAAGACTGGGCTAACAGAAACCTCATGCAGTTCAACAAGGGAAAGAGCAAAGATGTGCATCTGGGTTGCAATAACCCAATGAGGCTCAGAGCAGACTGCCCAAGTAGCAGTTCTGTTGGAGAGGCTGAAAAGGGATTTATGGTGACTGCCAGGCTGAACATGAGCCAGCAGTGCACTCTCAAAGAGAATAAGGCAAGCTGCATATTGGGCTACATAAAGAGCAGCATGACCAGCAAATTGAAGGAAGTTACTACCCTTTTTGCTCAGCACTGCTAAAGCTGCACCTGGAATATCTTGTTCAGTTTTTGGCTACCAAGTTCAAGACAACTGGGGAAAAACTGAAGAAGGTCCAGGCCTAGATCACATGACCTATGAGGAGAAGCTGAAGGAGCTCGGCTAGTGTAATCTGGAGTAGAAGAGGCTAAGGGCTCATCTAAAAGCAGCCTACAACTGTTTGAAGGGCACTTACAAAGGTGGCTGAGCCAAACTCTCCTTGAAAGTAGCAGATGGCGTAATGAAGGCTGGAATTGTGTATTCCTGGATTCCTCGGGTCGGACTTTAGGAAAACTTTTTTCCCAGGAGGGTGGTACAGCCCCAGAACAGATCACCCAGAAAGGCTGTGACAACGCCTGTGCCGGAGGTTTCTAAGGCTTGGCTAGGCAAAGCCACAGCCGAACTAATGTAGCCCCCTCTAAGCACGATCTCCAGAGGCAACAGCTAGGTGGGCTGAGAATTCACTGGGCTGCTGGGTGAGAAGGTAGCGACCACTGGTCCAAGCAACGCCTCTGTGATTGTATGGAGAAGAGAATATACAGCTGTGCATTCAAAACCTGGTTTAGGAGGAAGATCAGCACAAAATTACGGTTTTATTGTGAAACAAAGTAATTTGCTGATGAAGAACACCCTCAAAAATCCCCTGAGAGCTCTGACAGGGAATGATGGGAGAATATTCTCTCCACTTTCCCACTGAGAGATATTTGGTGACTGTACTAAGACACATGCTCAAGGAACTAAGAGAAATTCCCTCCACTTCAGGATGTCAAAAAGACTAACACGCAACTGGGGCACAAGTTTCTACAACGGATAAGGATTTCATCATATCTCAGGCTGAAGAGCCACAAAGATGCATCTGCTAAATGTCTTTCTATTATTAAAAAGAATATTTCTCACTGGAAATGAACAGTCTTCAGAGCCATCTGACATCCAGGCCACGGAGTGAAAAGCTGTCCAGTTTCCAGAGATAGCTAAGAAAAATGTCTGGGAGATTGGAGACCCTGTGGAAGTGCGCTCAGCAGCCAAAGAGAGCTAATTGCAGTGCTAGGGGAAGTACCAAAAAAAGGGGGGGGGGACATATTCCTGGCAGAGACTGGCCAAGTCCTGGCACTATTTAAGAGAGAGTACAGTTGATGGAGGCATCTATCGCAGCACAGTCACAGTGTGGCTTTCAGGGCTACGCACAGAATGAAGACAGGCCTGAATGCATAGCACAGGGTGGCTGGGGTAGGGTACAACATTCTTGCTTACCGCCATATGGCACAACACACCTAGACATGCGGGTCTCTGCAGTGATGACCTTGAGGAAAGGCTTCTGCTACTGAAGTTCTTGGCCCACCATGAACTGGAGATGACTTCTCTGAGACAGATGGACTGCGCTGACAAAGCAAGCACCCTGGAGACCAGGGAAATGAACCATCCCTCTTCTTGAGGCAATGAAATTATCATGCTCAAAATCACCCTCCAAAGACTGAAACTCCAAATAAAAGCGTTATGTCCTGGATGGCTTTCCTTTTTCCATTCCTTGAGGACTGCAGATAAGACAAACTCATAGCAATCTCAGTGTTACTTCTGAGTCTCCAGAGAAGCCAGCACTTTGACGCGTATGGACACCATAAAATTATCTGCCTTCACATGGGAGAGGCACTGCCAACTCCTTGTCAAAGCTCTGCTGCCCATAAACCTGAGAAGTACCAGGGGCAACTGCACATACAGCTATACCCACGATACAGAGGACATTCAGATGCTAGCAGTCCCTCTGAGAGAGAACCCCAACCCCACCAGCACAAAGAACAAAAACTAAATGCTCCAACCAGTTGCTCTGTGTTTAGTATTTCTCACCTGCAGTGCTACAGAATAATGTGCTTTTTGCCGAGAAACTGCAGTGTTGGGATTCACTGGCAACGCGCTGCCTACAAAATGGGTACCTATCTTGGAAAAAGTTGCCCTGGGATCCCTATGCAATAAGTGCAGAGTTGGTCAGTGAAGCCACCAGATCTTGAGTACGATTTGTCATGTCCTAAAGCAGACCCTAGGTTCGGTCATATAAATTATTCTCTGAATTCCACCACCAGATTTATTCAGTCTCCACGGACTGCACTGGCAGCCTAGACAACGCGCTCCAATGTAGGCACCCAGCGAACTGAAGCTCAAGTGAGGTGAGATGAACCGCAACAGGTATCTCTACCAAAGGCAGTGCCTTGAGATCACTTCTCTCTGTGATGGCACAGCAGCACCATGGGATGTAGGACCACAGATGTATTTAGGAAATTATAGAGTGCCCCATGGAAAACTGGCACCTGGATGTTGAAAAGTGAACAAGAACATCGACGAGCCAGTGTTAGCCAAACTCACCAGAAAAGTTAACCACGTGCTTTCACGTTACAGCTGCTTCCAACCACTCTACTTGGAGCATATGTGATGGAAGCACAGCTGAAGGAGACCCTAAGTAAACACTGAGGTTACTTATCTGGGTATTTATATACCTAGAGAGATTGTGGGAGAGCTGGTGAGAGGTAGCACGTCTCGGCACTGGAAGAACAAGGGCAGAGCTCAACGCCTCTGACTGGTCTGTCCTAGGAAAGCAGAAGCCTTGATATTTTTCTTTCCCTTTGCATTCCTGCAACACCTCACATTAACCAACACAAAAGGCAGGACTACCCATGACCGATCTCAGTCATGCTCACCACAGATGGTGAAGGTCACTAAGACGACAGGGCAGCCTTGTTATTTGTGGTGAACTGATGATCTTCCCTGAAAAGACCTGATGATAAAAAATAACTTTGTTTTAGCCTAAGTATCTGCAAAACAGGATCTCTGATTCTTGGATCAGCAGATTACAAAGGTGCGGAGCAGGTGCTGCTGGCGTTTCATCTGGACTGCTTTTCTTAAAACCTGGGCAGATGAACATTTTGGAGGTACCTGGGCCTTTGCCAGGTAAATGAACCAAGCAGTGAGTACGTCCATCTGAAAGCACAACCGGAGGCACTGTTTTGAGCTCAACAGAGACGCCACGGCAGGGTCAGGGAAAGGAAAGACAGGGATTATGAAGTAAATGGAAAACTAAAGCCAAGAGTGAGAAAAGGTTCATGGGGAAGATGCTGATAAATGGTAAGAGAAATGAAACTCTGACTGAGCTGGATGGCTTGGCAGGCTTGGGGGGCAGGCAATGCTCTGCCCACTTTCTGCTTTCAGACAGCCTGAAGTGCAGCAGTGAGGCAGGAAGTCTCCGGGCAGACTCACAACGTGGACAGGCACTCGAAGGAAAGCAAAGCATGATGCATCTCCCTGTTCTACTGGTGTGATACACGAAATGACCTGTGCATCCAATCTGTCTTGCAAGCTTTATTCTTCTCAAGGCAGAATTTTCTCCCTTTGAGCCTGTCACTAAATAGGCCGATTGCATGCCAGGTACTTTACAGTTCTCCTGGCAGCTTACAAAAGTCTTAAGTAATGATAAAATTAGTGGGTGAAATCTTAAGTAATGGTAAAATTGGGATCAGAATCCCACCCAAAACACACTGCAGAAAGCAGGGGCTGAGTCAACACAAGAAGGAAGAGATTTAGCACTTGTGATCATTCCACAAGTTTTTGGTGGGATTTAAAAAAAATCTGCTCACTCCAATATGAAGAGAAGGCTTAGGTTTTTAGACCTCCTGAGAGACAGGATTTGAAGCACGGCAAAGGAGAGGAGAAAAAGCAACAAGCCTAGAAAGCCAGGAAAAAAAAAAAGAGAGAGTGTCCCTCTGTGGAAGGAGAGTAAGAGTCATATATTCCAGTCTATTACGGTATTTTACAGCTGCAAATACTTCCTGCATCTCCCTGTAGGAGACTCTGCTGGTTTAAGGGTCTCGGCATAAGCTGTGAGGGCAAAATTTTAAATACACTCCTGATGCTTGAATTTCTGTTGACAACTGGCCTTGTAGGACTGAGGTTATTTCTTTCCACAGCTCCAGGTTCCCTCTACCAGAGCTCAGAGGTAGAAGAGAATCAGAGATGAAGATTCATAAGAGAGCCATGCAGCCTCGCACAGCAGACTCTTCTGTTAAAATTGTGGGATCAGCAGGAGCTAAAATCCAATGGAGATGAAAGAGCAGGCGAAGGACATGACTACGTAAAGGCTACAGACATGATGATGGGTAGTTATGTTGGGTTATGTGATTAAAGGCTAATTACCATAATCGCAAAGAAGCAGAGGAACGATGACAGGTAGAGGAACCCCCATAACCTCATCAGTGTCCACGGAGCACCCTGACTCCGCAGGAGGACGGTCAGCCCATGGTCTGCGTGTGACACTCATCAGACAGGCCAACGGGAGAGGCTCTCTCCAGATCACCTGGCAGACTGAGGGAACTACTGTCTGTAGGGGTACAGGACTCGTTACGGGATGCCAGGAAGAACATTCTGGGATTGTGCGAGACTTATGAGCTGTTTAGAGGAAGGACCAAAAGCAGGGAAAGGAAGGGATCAAAGTGGATCAGGGAAGAAAAGCATGGAAAAGTAGAGGGATAAGGGGATAGCAGGGGCCAGCTGAGTGTAAACAGACTGCTGATCAGTATGTGCACCAGGCCGTGCCCTGCACCTGATCCACAGTCTGTCCTGTCTTATTATTACACACTGTTTCTAACCATTTTCCTGGGTGAGGATATTCTCTGTTTTCTGAGTGTGTGTGTGTACGAGAAGGCCTAAGCGTCAGCAACTGGGGAATGGGTCATGGGTGGTAGGGGCCCGTAAGTCTGGGGTGCCAGCAACTCAAGAGACTGATGGCATGCATATTGTATGTCAATGCATACGTAGGTGCATGCAATTTGCTAGCAATTTCAAGCCAGACTAGCCAGCAAATAGAATAAAAGGCTTGGAGCCTGGTATCGAAGAGGCCATAGGTCTAGGCCAGATACCAGAGAGACCAGGGGGTCTCCGAGTCAGCTATTGGTAAGGCCCTATGTCTGGATCAGCGAACAGGAAGACGGGTTTGTATGTACGTGTGTCTGCGCATGAGGCATCTGGGGAGACCAGGAGATCTGGGACCTGCTGCTGTGCAGGCTAAGTAGCTAAGGCCAGTTACTGGGGAGATCCAACGTGTGGGTCTGTGGGCAACTGGAGCAGGGCTGTAGGTCTCAGGGGTTCACATGCCCAGATGGCAGCAACTGGGGAAACCAGGGGCCCTAGAGGCCAAGCTACCGGAGACTGAATGTCTCAGGCCAGCTACTAGCAGGATCCATATTGTATATATGTGTATATATGTATATATTCTCCACTAATGGGAGATTCTGATCAGCCGGAGAGGGAAACAGGATCAGGCCATTCGTGCTGTTCGTGTTTGCATGAGTGCTGCGTGTTTTCCACCGGTGCTGAACTGTGCAGCTGGCTGTGTATATATATATGTATATGTACACACGTTATGTGCATGTGTGCTTGTATTCCTACTGGGGATACGTGCTCAGTCTTGCTATTGACTGGACATGGGAACTTGGACCTGCAGCAGGCCCACGTCTACTGGGCAACTGGATTCAGAAGCTCCAGACAATTACTATGGAGTTGTCGCTTTCTGCTTCAAGATTATCTTTGTCTATTCCTTGTGGAAGGGTCTGGTGAAATTTTCCACCTTCACAAAATTAGGCAGAGGTGTTCTTAAACATGGACAAAGACTAGTCTTGCTAAAGAAAGCATCAGGTGAAGACACCAGTGCTCTCCAAACGAGTATACTGAACTCCATGCAGCCATCCCACGGATCTCACTCATAAGACTAGCATCAGTGCACCCCAACCTGCTGACCAAACTTAACCTTGACCAAACAAAGGCTTAGGCCTTTGAAGGCTTAAGCCCTTCAAGACTGTCACTTTGGTACAGTCTAGTCGAGGCATTTTCCATTCACATGGAAGGTGCTGATGAGAAATAAAGGCTAAAAGGACTGCAGAAGCAGTGTGGCACATCGGATTTGACCAAGGGGCTAGGACATTACAGTTTAAACATACTAGAGGTAAGCCAGGTTTTGTATTACAGTTGCTATGAGGTGGTTGCTATTAATCCAGCCAACAGCCTCAGTACTAAACGCTGAATTTGCTGGAACTTTTGCAAACACTTTAAGCAGCAGCTTCCCCTCCGCAGGCCTCCGTGGGTAGGATGGTATTTGCTACCTTGTCCAATTCACCGTCAGCTGGACCCCCAGGTACACTTTGAGAGGGCAGCTCTGCTGTCTGTTCAGTTGGAGCTCTTCATGCCAGCAACCCAAAGAAATACATTTCACTAGTTTCCCCAAAGGGGAACATGCAAACATGCCTCATGGAGGAAAGAGAACTGCCCCACCAGCCACCAGAATTCTTCAAGCCTTTACCTTCAAACACTCATGCTCAGTTACCCTTCTCTCAGCTTCACAGGCTTATTTAATTCCTGAATTAGTGTGAAGAAGACTATAATAGTTCGGGGCTTGCTTGGAGCTGTAAGCAGTGTCCCTGTCACCTGCTTCTCACATGAAAGAGCTGTTTTGTGCTTATCAGGGCAACTGTTTCCCACCACCGGGCAATCCCAGCTCTCAGTCAGGGAACACTTTGCAGCCCTTAAATGCATCTCAGGTCTTTCCACATGCACTTCTTCATCCGAATGCGCTAATTCTAACATGAAAGTATCTTACATGTGTCTGTTTATCTAGAATTAATCTCCAAAACTAAGAAAGGCTTAAAGCTGAAAGAGTAAGGATTAATTCCAGCAAGAGATGGGCTCAAATTATGAGTTACAAGGCTGGAAATGAAGTCACAGATTTAAAATGCCCAAGCAATTTTGATCTAAATTTAACTGCTAAGCACACCTCTAATCTATAAACTTGGACAGAAGGATGAAGATGTGTCCCAGAGAGCTATACAAGGCTTCAAGCAACATCTCCTTTTCTGAATGTTGCCCCCAGTATGTGGCTTTACATTACAGCAAAACCGATGTGCTCATTCTAAACGCAGTTCAAGCTTCCCTTCCAAATGAAACCACACATTCTCATTGCTCCTCTTGCAAGGGATCTAATGATCATGTAGCCACAGTGGAAGTCAGTTCAGCTAGCTGATCCAATGGCAAATTAATCCTGCTGAGGGCAGATTACCAACTACCTACACTCCTTCTGCAGCTGAACATCCAAATTGGGAGGGAGGGGAGAGGGACTGCGAACCTCAGCCAGGGCAAGGCTGCTGGATTGCAGCACTAAGTTGCTCATTGCGCCCCATGTGGCTTTATACATGCTTAAAATTCTTTCTTGCTTTACAATGTTTCTTATACTGCACATCAGACAAAGTATCAGCTCTATAATGATTTTGTCAGGTTTAGGATAATTGGTATTTTACTGTCTTTCATTAGAGGCTACAGAAGACACATTAACAACGCAGATGACAGAACTGGAACCAGAACATTTGGGTCAAGCAGACTTGCCAGCATCCTCTTGTTCATAGCTTTCAGGTGACTTTCAAGCTGGTACAATTCTGCCCATGTGTAGGATGAAAAGAGCCAACGGCCCTACTGGGAGCTGCTCATTAGAAGGTTCAGCACAAATATAGGAGAGGAATCTGGGTCCCACTGTGATAAGCAGAGCTGAGGAGAACTGGCCTAACACTGACTGTAGCACTGCTCAGACACCCTCAAGCCTGGCTCCATTTGCCCCTTCTTGCTGCAGTCTACGAGCTGCCGCAGCGGAGCAAGCGGGACTGCATGAGTCCCAGAGGGCACGCAGCTCCACGTCGCGTCACCGAAACTTGCTTTTAGTGCTCCTGCCTGCACTACGGCAATGCGATAAACATGGGCACGGCATCAGCTGTGGGAGTTTCCATTTTCCCCAATAAGCTATAGCACATTCAGCACCTTGCCACAGACACAGCATCACAGAACGGTTGAGATTGGCAGGGACCTCTGGAGATCATCTAGTCCAACCCCCTGCTCAAGCAGGGTCACCCAGAGCACATTGCACAGCATCGTGTCCAGGCGGGTTTTGAGTATCTCCAAGGATGGAGACTCCACAACCTCTCTGGGCAACCTGCTCCAGGGCTCTGGCACCCTCACAAAAAAGATATTTTTCCTCATATTCAGACAGACCTTCCTGTGTTTCAGTTTGTGCCTGTTGCCCCTTGTCCTGTCACTGGGCACCACTGAAAGTAGTCTGGCCCCATCCTCTTGACACCCTCCCTTCAGATGCTTATACACATTGATAAGATCCCCCCGAGCCTTCTCGTCTCCAGGCTGAACAGCCCCAGCTCTCTCGGCCTTTCCTCGCAGGAGAGATGCTCCGGTCCCCTGATCATCTCTGCAGCCCTCCGCTGGACTCTCTCCAGTAGCTCCATGTCTCTCTTGCACTGGGGAGCCCAGCACTGGACCCAGCACTCCAGGTGTGGCCTCCCCAGGGCTGAGCAGAGGGGGAGGATCACCTCCCTCGCCCTGCTGGCAATGCTCTGCCTGGTGCAGCCCAGGATACCACTGGCCTTCTTGGCCACGAGGGCACGTTGCTGGCTCATGGGTTACTTGACCACTGGGACTCCCAGGTCCTTCTCTGCAGAGCTGCTCTCCAGCAGGTCAGCATGTCCTGGTGCACGGGGTTATTCCTCCCTGGGTGCAGGACTCTGCACTTCCCTGTACTTAACCTCATGTTAAGTACTCAAATCTCTGAGTTCTGCCTTTCAGCCAGTTCTCAATCCACCTCACAGTCTGCTTATCTCACCTGCACTTCCTGAGCTTGCCTACGAGGATGTTACGGGAGACAGTGTCAAAAGCCTTACTGCAGTCAAGGTAGACACCCTGCTTTCCCCTCATCTACCCAGCCAGTCATTCCATCATAGAAAACTAGCAGGTTGGTTAAACATGATTTCTCCTTTGTGAGTCCATGCTGACTACTCCTGATCACCTTATCCTTCATATGCTTGGAGATGGCATCCAGGATGAGCTGCTCCATCACCTTTCCAGCGACTGGGGTGAGGCTGACTGGCTTGTAGTTCCCTGGGTCCTCCTTGCCCTTTCTGAAGACTGCAGTGACGTCTCCTTTCTTCCAGTCTTCAGGCACCTCTCCTGATCTCCATGACTTTTCAAAGTTAATCGAGAGCAGCCTAGCAATGACATCCGCCAGCTCCCTCAGCACTCAGTCCCACCAGGGCCCATGGACTTGTGGATGTCAGGTTTGCTAAAATGATCTCTAAACTGGTCCCCCTCCACCAAGGGAAAGTGTTCTTTCCTCCAGACTTTCTCCCTGGTCTCCAGGGTGTGGGACTCCCGAGGGCTCGTCTTAGCAGTAAAGACTGAGGCAAAGGAGGCATTCGGTACCGCAGCCCTTTCCGTATCATTTGTCACCAGGGCCCCTGTCCCACTCAGCAGCAGCACGACCAGTCCCCAGCTTTCCACACAGGCTTTCCATCAACTACTGATTCAAGTTCAAGTCTCATCATTGCATCCCAAGCTCTTGGTCTGGAAAAAGCATCCCACAGATCTAAAAAGATCCCACAGAATACTGAAGGGAGATCTGTGGTACATCAACTCACTGCCCATTACCGAGGTGATGAGCACATCTGGGAAGATCGTTTTTTTCCAGTGTAACCTTTAGGTTGTGGAATGAATCACACAGCAGCTGAGCTTGAGCAGAGCCTCACCCCCACCTTCTCCAGGCCCCAGAAGCATTTCTGAAACTAGTAAAATTTCACATTCTTGTGCTAGAAACATGCAGCCCTGCTTACCTTACACCACACACAACCACAACTGACACCACCACCACATTGACCAGTGTAAATATAATACTGCATTACTGGTTTTAAAGCTTCACGATGAAAAACGAAAGCAAGCAAAATCACATGACATGCCTGTGCACTGACATATCTGTTCAGTGAGCTTTACTCAGTATTTGCTGTGAGAAGACTCACAGCGCAACTTGACTACAATTCACCTTATAATCTTTCACCTGAAGCTCCCTTTCCCAATCCCACTTGAGACATGCAGCCATTTCACAGATTCAGTATCAATTAGGTATTACTCCACCTCTTCCACCACTGTTGCTCCCTTGGTAGAGGTAGGATTCATCTCGCACCATTTCCTGCATCTACAGGGTATACATCTCCACCTGAAATAAACTCCCTGGTAATCCCTTTACAATTAAGGCACAGAAACAGACACCTTGACTGGGTGATTCACAAACGCTTTAATCTTTCCTCAGCTGGCTTATTGTGACAACCTTTTCTCTGGCTTCAAGAAATGCAAACTTGGCTTATTTATACTATATCCATTTGGCATGAATTCTGAACATAATTTCAATTTCAACACCATAGTAATTTCTCCTAGATTTTCATCATACACTGATGAAAACCTCTAAATATTCACAAATTAATATTATCGTTCTCTTTTAAATCAGTCCTTAAAAGTATCCTCTGTTGTGTTCGCTAGAAGATTAAGCAGCTGATATGCAAAGACTCTTCCCTGCCACGCTGGCCAATATTATCTCGCTATCTCTGGTATTCCAGTGTGTACCGAGGCACAACCATCATCTCTTGTATTACTCGGATGCAATGCACTCGTATAGCACCTAGCACAATGTTGTCCTGATCTACCACTGAGGTTCTAGTCGTACGTTAATACGAACAACGACAAAATAATAATAATGCCAAGCTACAGGAACAAGTAGGTGCTGTCATTGCTGGAGACTTGTCAGCCAACTCCAGAACCCCGTCCAAATTTTCAGTTATGCCTCTGTCTGTGTCCCAGGGAGAAAGCATACTAGGGTTTAGTCTCTCTATACCCTGCTGAACCCTCTAGTACCTTTTTTACACAAAGTTGCCAACGACTCCAATCTTTGCTTTTTTTGTTTTAAATATAACATGGAAAATCCAGTCAGTTGTGACCTTAAAGCAGAGCAAAGGCAGTACACAGCCTTTACCATGACTTTCTCAAGAAAGGGAAAGAGCTAATAAAGAGATACAAGAACAGCAGAGCACTATCTATCTGCTAAATCTAATTCTTCCCTATAGGCCCCAATACTTATACCACAGACTACACTGGACAAAGCTCTAATTAATACCAGTATGAAATGATCCTGAATTGGCCTCCAAGAAAGGCAGCTAATGAGTCTTTTCATTGACTTACAGTCTCCTTGTAATTCCAGTTAGCAGATGGGGACATAGGACATACCAACTTGTTTTCTGGCATGGAAGGCATGTATCTGCCTGAATTATTGTATCTGAAGAACATTTATTCATGAAGACATCCAGGCAGCAGGCATTTTAATAAAAATTATTACCCAGCTCTCAAACCACCTTATGAAGGAAAATGATTTTGTGCAAGCTGTAGGCCCTCGTACTGCAGAGGCAGATTCTGCTGGCAGTCATCAGTCATTCTCCTTGCTGTGTCTGGGCTTACCTCAATCAGAAAGTCTCCTGTGCGAAGTCCTGCTCTCCAAGCAACGCCTTCCACATCCACTGATTCCAGATACTGCAGTGCTGGGAAGGCTGGGGTTGGGGTGAACTCCTCAATTGGGGTTTCAGCTGCAAAAGACAGAGAGAGACTGAGACATTTGACCGAAAACGAAGTAGGAGGCGGACAACAGTGTCCAGAAGCCTAGAAAAAACTCTATAAATTGGATTAGAAAGAACATGCATACAAGGCTCAGCTTGACTTCAGTGCAGGAACCAGAGTCAGTACTACATGTCTAGTGTTCATCAGCCTAGACCCTGAGATGGCCCCACACCCATGCTTATCTACCACAGAGTCTCTCAAAAGTCATGTATGTTCCCATAAGATCCCTAAAGCCTCATTCATCTCCCAGTATCACAGACAAAATTAGAACAACATCTATAAATAATGCCAGGAGTGGTGGAACTCATCTATTCGGACTTGTGACTACAGAAGAGTTGTCTGTATCTGAGTTAGGAGCTCTAGGCCCCTTTTATAATCAACAGAGAGAAATAGCTGCTAACACAGAACAGTTGGGGTTGGTAGGGACCTCTGGAGAGCATGTAGTCCAACCTCCCTGCTCAAGCAGGGTCACCTAGAGCACATTGCACAGGATTGTGTCCAGGTGGCTTTTGAATATTTCTAAGGATGGAGACTCCACAACCTCTCTGGGCAACCTGTTCCATTGCTCTGGCACCCTCACAGTGAAGGGTTTTCTTATGTTCAGCTGGAATTTCCCGTGTTTCATTGCCCCTCGTCCACCTGTGCTATTTTAGAAACCTGCTTTTGGTACTCTAGAGTGGTGCCTCTCTCACTACTGCTCCTACCCGATTAGCTCAGGGACAGCCAGCCTCTTGTTGATGGATGTCTACATTAGTCATACAAATCCCGTTCTTCTTCACTTAGGTTTTAAATGCATTCCTGGTTGGAAAATCTGCTCCTGCCCCCAAACTTTCCAGGGAAGGAAGTTTCTCAGGCAGATCCAGGCAGTGCACATATATTATCCAGCCCCATCCCATCTTGCTCCACAGCCCATCTACAATGAAGTAATTTTGCATGGGAGATGCCCAACTCGCAGCAGAGAGGAGCATGGGGGACTCCTGCCTTGTGTGATGTGATGAAGAAACAAGCTTTCTTTATCTTTCATGAAGACTGTTGCAGATGTTCAGAAACATCAGATCCAGGAAGGAAATGATGCAGATAGGCCACAGGCACTCTTTATATACCTGACTAGACTTTGGTCACCTGAAACGGTAGCAGGGGCACCCAGATGGGTTGCTTTCCTTGGCACTGGGTATACCAACTCTGGCTGTTTCAGGGGCTAGTTACAATTCTCAGGAAAGATTTTACTTTCTCCTTTGCATATTGTGAACAGAGCTGCTGACTGTTACTACATAAGACCACATAATTGGATCAGTGAGGTCTGCTTCAGTAGGGCCTTATATAGCTAGAAACATAAAAAGTGGATCCCGGAGAAGCTTGAGACACCCCTTTTCTAATAGCATGCCATCTCATTACTGGCTCTTATGTGTTACCAGAAACATGGGCTTTCTCGATAATCAACTCCACAGAAAAGGGAAAGATAGAGAAGTAACCTTTCCAAGGAAAGTGCTTCCTCCTGGCACTATGACACCTGGCCACATGTTTCCACAAGCTTCTAGAGAGCAGTATCTATAGGGTCACTCCCAATCCTATCTGCACTTAATGATAGTCTCAAGATTAAGAGAAGGGATTGTGCCACCTCCAGTGAACTGCACCGTAATGATTTTGGAGCTGTTCTCATCTGGCAGCAGTCTCGAAGATGAAGCTCAGGATAGGCTACAAGTTACAGTGCTCAGCGGGTTTTTTGGGGGGAGGGGGACAAACAACACAATTCTGAAACCAAATATGCCAATTATTCTGCCTTCTCTGCCTGCACAAACAGAAGAAAGTTCCAGGTCACCTGGCTCTGTCATGGTCAAATAAAATTACCAACGTATTAGGAGTAAGATGTGGCTGGAAAAACTAGACACCCTTTGACAGATCCGCGCTCTCCTGAAAAAGAGTGATACATACTGGAGGGTCAGCCAGTGGGTTTCGTTAATCTCTGCCCACCTGGGATACTCACTTCGCTCAAGGTTAGTTGTCAAATAACAGATCACAGTTGTACAGCTAAGGTGCTTTCCTGTAACAGCAGTATAGTAGTCCTTCTGCTGAGAAGCTCTTGAACATATATAAATCACCAGTAGGAGATGGAGCTAAAAAGCCAACTGTTTTGTCTAATGACCCAGTATGTCATGCACTAAAAGATGTTAGTGCCTAAAAAATAAACATTTTAGATACTGACCAACAGCTGTTTGAGAGCATGACATTACAACTTGCACGGGCTAAGTTTCAAAGCGTGTGATGCACAGCTTCTGGCATTGATTGGGTTGCTCACAAAATCCTAGAACGGCTGAAGTTGGCAGGGACCTCTGGAGAACATCTAGTCCAACCTCCCTGCTCAAGCAGGGTCACCCAGAGCACATTGCACAGCATCGTGTCCAGGCGGGTTTTGAATATCTCCAAGGATGGAGACTCCACAACCTCTCTGGGCAACCTGTTCCATTGCTCTGGCACCCTCACAGTAAAGACGTTTTTCCTCATATTCAGACAGACCTTCCTGTGTTTCAGTTTGTGCCTGTTGCCTCTCGTCCTGTCACTGGGCACCACTGAAAGTAGCCTGGCCCCATCCTCTTGACACCCTCCCTTCAGATACTTATACACATTGATAAGATCCCCCCGAGCCTTCTCGTCTCCAGGCTGAACAGCCCCAGCTCTCTCGGCCTTTCCTCGCAGGAGAGATGCTCCRGTCCCYTSATCATCTYTGYRGCCCTYYGCTGGACTCKCTCCAGTAGCTCCATGTCTCTCTTGCACTGGGGAGCCCAGCACTGGACCCAGCACTCCAGATGCGGCCTCCCCAGGGCTGAGCAGAGGGGGAGGATCACCTCCCTCGCCCTGCTGGCAATGCTCTGCCTGGTGCACCCCAGGATACCACTGGCCTTCTTGGCCACRRGGGCACGTTGCTGGCTCATGGGTTACTTGACCACCGGGACTCCCAGGTCCTTCTCTGCAGAGCTGCTTTCCAGCAGGCCAGCCCTGTCCTGGTGCACGGGGTTATTCCTCCCTGGGTGCAGGACTCTGCACGTCCCTGTACTGAACTCCATGAGGTTCCTCTCTGCCCATCTCTCCAGCCCATCAAGGTCCCTCCAGTTCTGTATCATCAGCAAACTTGCTGCGGGTGCACTCTGTGCCTTCATCCAGGTCACTGATGAATAAGCTGAACAAGATTGGACCCAGTATTGATGCCTGGGGGACACCACTCTCTACAGGCCTCCAACTAGACTTTGCGCCACTGATCACAACCCTGTAGGAGTGTGTCTCAGTTCACTGCTCTACACAAGCAGTACGTTTAGATCTAGTAGCCTTGACTGGAGCACAGGCAGATTCCTAGCACCTGCTGTATTTGACGTAATAAGCATTACTTTGCATTACCTTCTCTGAAGGGCCAGGTAATACAGGAGTTTGAGAAGAGCCTTGCATCGGGCTCTCTGAATGTCAAGTAAAGAATTTATATCATGATAATGAGACATATGGTCTCTGTGGAATATCAGCAATGTACTTCACAAGATGGAAGCATCAACATGACATATCAGTACTGCCTTCTTACAATACATGCATCGTAATTAGGTCATGAAAAGGTTAAGTGCCAAGTCCTTCTCCCCGGGAAGGACAGAAATGGACAGACGACAATTTAATTGGTTTCCTAGGCAGAAGAAGGAGCCTGATGTGAGAAAACAATGTCTCACAAAAGACAAAAGAATAAGAAAAAAATTATAGTCTTCCAATTGCATGCTCACAAATGTCCAGCACAATTCAGAAGTGTAGAGGAAGGAAACGTCTGTGCACATTGGCAAGGGAATGTGGAATGGCTTTTAGGATTCAGTCGTCTTCTATGTGCTCTTCTGCCCCACAAACATAAACACAGTAGAAGACCAAGACCAAAACCAGCACTGAGGGGAGCAACGTCAGGCAGCATGTCGTGGAGGTTACCAACAGCCCACTGATGTCAGAGAACTCCTAAATCACAGCTTAGAGAAGAGTCTTTTGAGGTGCAGTTCAAGTCTGTGCTTTTCTTACTGATAATCAAATTGTAAACTAATAGGGAATACAGGTAAAATTCATCCAGCAAAAACAGTCTAGTCATAGCCTATTTTATCACCTGTATTACTTTGGTGGACTCAATGCACACCGTTTTCTGTGGGCTGGAAGCTATGTCTGCAGCAACTGCACGTCCTGATACATGATTTATAAAGTTTCACTAGAGCCTTAAAGATTCACCAAACAAGAAAATGCACTCTGAAGTCAGGAACGTATCTTGACAAAAAGTAAATACTGGAAAACATAATTTAATAAAAGAAGGGAAAAGCGTAGAAGAAGGAAGTAACCAGCTCTCTCATGTTACTGCTTGTAGTCCTGGTACTTAGTTACAGGGAACAAGAAAAAAGCTTTAAGAAGGGACAAGTAAACAAGAATTAAACCATCCCATCTCCACATAGGGAATGAGGTCTGTGAGAGCAACTGTTCCAGGTGTCTCCAGCAGCAGCATCAGGCAGGAGATGGAGAGGAGCTGCAAGCTCCAGGAGTAGGTGCAAACCAGCACTGGATTTCCCAGCTGCCTCAATTAACTCAGCCATTAAAGCAATGATGGAGAAACCAACTGTTTAGCAGAATCTTGAACTGTGTTTTCTTGCTTCATACTTCTCCTTTACAGCTGCTTTTAGCTATTCAATCAACTATATCAGTGCTGTGCTTGTACCTAGTCAGTACAGAGGCTGCTCTATACTTTTCTGCAAAGGACTTGCTATAGCTGTACCTGCGGAGATAATTTTCCTGCAGCGTACAGCAATTAAAAATTCTTGGGTAAGCATCAGAAAAATTGTAAAACCAGCTTACTACCCGAAAACCCAGCACTGTCCTGTTTGTCAAGGTGGTAGGTACCAGGCACATTGTTTTCTCAAAAGAAACAGAATAAAAAGTATGTTGCTAGCAGCCGTAAGGAACACCTACAAACCAAGTCAAGTTTAGGAAACCTTGGTGGCAGGTATACTTTCTTCCAAACCACAAGAGAGAGCTGAGAGGGAGAGAATACCTCCAGAGGATATTGGTCTGGCAAAGGGTAAATGGTGAACAGAAAATCCATTACTATGGGAGAAACCCAGATCTGTCTGGGTCACACCTCTGCCCTGAGGCAGTCTGTCCCGCTCAGGAGTCTGATGCCAGGACAATCTGTGCTCCTCTGGGGCTCTGGGAGATGGAGCCCCTGTACAACACACGTTGCTCCAAACACTGCCCTAACCCCTGGGATACACCAACATCCAAGCAGTGGCTGCATGCAGTATAGCTTTTAAAACACCTTGGACTCAGCACCAGCCATGATTAAGTGACAAGAGTGCCAATGGCAAAGAGCAAAATCTCAGGAGCATCCTCTGCTGGATCCATCCCAAACGCCGCTGCCAGGAAGCAGTGGGTAGATGTCGGTGTTGTCAGGGCTGGGACAGGCACCAGCACAGCACCGAGAGGCTCAGCCCGTCCGTAGGGGTGTTCTGCTGCTAGCCAGGAAAGGCACTCTGCCGTCCCCCGTCCGACCGACCAAGGAGCAGATCTGACACTGTGATTTGTCCATCGCAGTTGGTTTATTGTCCTGTTTGGGCTGTGGTGATCAAGCACGTGGCTGCTCGGCAACTGCCCTGCCAAACAGCCCCGACCACATGATATCCATACCTCATTATCCTTTTCCCCATTTCCTGATGCTCCTTTTCACTTCGCCCAGTTTCCTCTCAAACGTACAATCTGCTTATAGCTACTTTTTCCCCATTTGCCCCAGTTTTGATACATCCGTATCCAAATTTGGCTTTTCCAACACCATTTCCTCAGTACCCTTGGCCCCCTCTGGCATTACTGACCTGGTTACCTACTCTGCTCTCCGAAAGGTCCCCAGCGTTCCCTTTCAGTTTTCGAGGAGAGTGGCCATTTCTCACATCACCCCCCTTAACCACTTACGAAATCCAGCTATACCTCACAGTGCTATTTGCAACTTTGTCACTTCTAACATCGTCATCTGTCCTGTCCAGCAACTTCTCCGGTCACGTCTGGTAGTTCTCCACCTCCTTTTCTTCTAGCCTAACCTCAGCTCAGGGCCTAGTCAGCAGCCTAGTCATTTGTCTATAGCCCTAACACCAACAAAACAAGAAATATTAACCAGAACAATGCACAGTGTTCACAGTCGTAGACTGGGTGATGAGGTGTGCAGACTGTCGGGTATACTCCCTAGGAGACCCGACCTCTGATGTCTCATGAAGGTCCGAGGGAAGCCTTAGAGTGGCAATCCAGCCATTACAAAAGTCAGCTTGGAACTAGACCCTCCAAAATACCTCTTTCGGATTAGAGTCTGTCAGAAAAGCTTTAGGTCAGAAGTATGTAATATGGTGACAATTCATCTGTAAGTACCTACACAGGAAGAAGATACAATTTAAGGAGGTTCTTTTATCCAATTGACAAAGGCAAAACTAAATCATAAAGGTCAGGAATTAAATTACGAAAATTCATACTGGTAATAAGGTAAAATTTCCTAACAAGGAGGACCACTGTTCGTTGCAAAAGCTCACAAGACTTTAAATCATAAAAAAGATAATTCTTACCACTAAGGAAATTATCATGTTAATACTACAACTTTTGTTGTGCTTGACGATCACTGTGGCCATTTCCTGATCTTAAAAATCTATTAATCCGGGCTCCCTTACTCCAGAGAATTTAACTTTAGCTGCATCCAGAGAAGTCAGAAGTCCTGAAAGAGCCAAGTAAAGTCAGAAGAGGCTCTGAAACCTCCCTTCAACACTACAGCCATCAGGTTACGGCCCTACGGCACCAAAGTCGAGCCCTTTCCCAAAGCAGCTCTGGCAGCACTCCAGAAATACAGGGAAAGGATCTCTGGGAGAGAGGCCGACTCCCTCTGCACCGCAGAGCTGGTGCCAGAGAAGAACTAGTGCTGGCTTTCCAAGTCTGCTTGTGGCTCCCATCAGCCATTTAAGATATAAACCGATGTCACAAAGCTATTTCATTGGTATCTACCATGACTGGAAGATTGACCAGACCCGTGAGCTGTCTGTTCCTGTGGGCTGCTAAGTTTTGCTAGGAATTGCTCCCTAGTACCATGTATTGCAAATCCCAGACCTGATTTTGACTCTTGCAGCATCCCAATCACACAAACTCATTTCGAGATGCAGGCTTCTAAGGACTCCCTGCAAATACTGCTTTACTTCAACAAGTGACTTTTATTATTAGACAAGCTTAAATGAATAATATTGCAAGTTAATTCTAGCAGAGCAAATTGTTAAGATCCCAGTTACTTCATTGGAAACACATTTATACGGTGAAAAATAAAATATGATTCTTTACTGTATTTACTGCAATATATCTTCTTACCTGCCTTGGTACTTCTCACCTAAAATCCCGAAGGCATGTCTCAGCTTAGAGGCCAGGGTAACGACACACACATCCTTTTGGTACCCAAACAGTGCATTGGAGCAACCGGTACCTGCTTGCAGCCAGTCGGTCAGCAGGTACCAGGCACTTATGGAGTATGTGTATTTGGGTGTGGGAAAGAAGAGGTGCTACATCGGTCATTTAAGATTAGCTGCTGATTTTTTAGATTTCTGAAGCATGTCCCCTAAGGCTGTGCAGTGCGGAGGCGAAGTTAGAGACCCTGGTCAGGGTAGTGAGCCTCAACACCAAGCAGTCCACAACAACCAAAACCCAGGTTGCAGAGGCTTCTGCTGCTGAGCCTAAAGCCCTCACACCAAGGGTGGAACAGGGTATGAAACTAAAACTCCCTCAACCAACCTACTGCATTCTAAGCAAATACAGAGAGTTTGGATGGGAAGAACACTGAATTCACCCAAGGTGATTTGCCTCAGTAATTCCAATATCAAACAACGAAACTAGTACACTTAAGGATGTCTCTCAGAGAATGAAAGGGGTTAATTCATATCTCCCTCAGACTCCAAAGTTTATGTTCTCCCGGAAGTTACAAAAACATAAGAATGGACATACTGAGGTCCATATAGCCCACTATTCTGTCTCTGACAGCAGCAGTAAGTAGCTGCTGAGGGAACAGGATGGGAAAAGGGCAACGTATGTGATGCTTCTTCCATGGTTAAGCATTTTCAGCTGAGGGACCTCCTGAGCTCCCTAGCAAGTGACAGCACACAAAGGCCAAATACCTGCGCAAGTCAAGACATGAAAAACGTGAGTGGCCACACCCCTGGAAGCTAAGGTTTGATGCAAAACTGGACCAGAAGCACTATTCAAGTAAACATAAATTCAAGTGAATATAATATGTTTGTCAAGGACAAACACCAGCAGGCATCTTCTCTATAACGGTACCTGGGGAGCCAATCCAGTACTTGTACCTCGAGCCGTGGGGCCGACGATTTCTACTCCCATGGTCTCAGAGTTAGGATCACAGCCAGAGCAGCTCCGTATCCGACTGTGGAGCTCCCCAAGTGCCACTTCTCAAGGCACTGTGATGGCACTCGAAACTTACTTTTCAGCATACCCCCTTTGCAGTGAGCTGTTTCAACTCTGGCTCTCTTTAAACAAAGGGATGCAAAACCAAACATCTGATACCGAACATCTAACTTTAACTTTCCTGCAAAGAAAATATGGCAAAGGACAAGTGGGAGTTTGTGAAGCAGAAAAATCCTAAAAGGACATCCATCTACAGAACTTCCGTCACCTGAGCATTCCTGTATTCTCCGAGCACCTTGAACAGCCTATACCTTCACAACGTCCTGCGAGATCAGGAACTGGGTCGTGACCTCAGAACTGAATCACCGGCAGATTGAGTGTGTTTATACAACTGGAGAAGGCATCCTGAGAGGGGTATGCACAGGCTAATCCGACGACGAGGAACAGGCACAGGGACATTCGAGATAGCTGCAGGAGCTTCCAAGCTCAGGGCTGGAAGCTGTGCAGTTGCAATGGCCAATTTTCCTGTGATACCAAACACAAAATGTGCACAGGGAGTGCTCCAGAGAGACTGCAGGGGCTGAAGACAAGGCTGGCTCCCACGGCATCCTGCTGTGCCCTAGCAGGAGGGGACTGGGCTGAATCACAGACTGACCCTTCATTTGGACCCCGCCTGGTATCTCACAATTGGCACTGGATTATCTGGCAGCCCCGACACCGGCAGGACCCAGCTGCCAGCCAGGCGAGATAGTCCCTGGCAGGAAATCCACGCCTGGACAGCTTGAGACCATATGCGGAGCAAGAGACCCCGTCCCCAAAGCACAGCGATACTCGCGTGCTGCTGTGCCCAAGCTAATAAGCGCCGACAGCTTCACCACGTGACTTACTGGTTTAATCGGGCCCCACGGGGGTTTCTGCATTACACCCCACCGGACCTGGCAGCTCCTCCCGAGTGCATTTCCCAGGACCACAGAGGAAGCCGGGGCAGCGCACACCGCTGAACAGGAGAGGACCTCTCAAGGCAGCCCCAGCCTCAGCAACGTCCTCCACCTCCAGAGCTTGCCCCAGGCAACGTGGTGACTCCCACAAATACATACCGTTTTTTTATGATTTGTGATCTACTGATTTTTCAGCCTCTCCTTAATAGTCTAGCTCAAATGTGTGGACTGTCACCGAATATTAAACGGGGGTGGGGTAGTTGTACAGTCTGGAGGACCCAAGAAGCTGCGCCAGGCAGAGGGGGAGGGCAGGGAGAGGTGTGGAGCTGCAGGTAGAAGAAAAGGCACCCGGGGTTGGCAGAGCTGAGGGAGCACGAGGCTTTTCCAAGCGGCAAGAGCTGTGAAACGTGGCAAGCCGGGTACGAACCTGGAAAGGGAGCTTTCTTGAGCCAGAGCAGGTACACACTGCGAAAAACATGAAATGTTTGCTGTACGGGGGAACTGGCAAAGAAGTAAGAGTTTAGCCACGTTATGGAAAGAAGTAGGAGGAAAACAAGCCCCATACTGAATCAACGCAGTATTTTCTCTCCAATAGAGAGAGTACCAAAATGATAGGAAGCAACAGTCTCAGGAAACCTCTTGAATAACCTGCCCAGCCTGGAAGTTTCTCCCCAAATTAAGCAGTCAGTAGAAAGCTCATGCCCTGAAGCAAGAACTTAGAGCCACTTCCTGCTCTTTTTTAGCAATTCAAATTATTGGTAATATGTTTGCCATTCAAAAAATTATATACTCCTCACGTAGAGTCAGGGATTGGGTGTCCTTCTTACACTTTACAGAACCCACCATAATCAGATAGATGTCAAACGAATATTAATCAACTTAGTAATAACAGTCCTCTGTTTAAGGTACTGCTGGCATGGGTTTGGTGGGACCTTATGTGAGATGCAGTCACTGTATCAGCTGTGACAACCTCGCTTTGTAGGGATGACCCTGGTGAATTCAGGATTTATAAAGCAAGAAATACCATTTCTCAGCATTCTGAGCACAGGTCTATCACCTGTGCACGTGAAAGGCAGGGATGGTCCCTCTGGACAAAGAAACGAGTAAGTAAATCCAGCTGCTCATCACCTTCCTTCATGGGTGTCAAGTGAAGGGCTGCTACACTGCTTCCCATCTGCTCCATATAATGCTCTAAGGCTGCAAGCAAATCCCATGTCAGAAAGCTGCAGATCATCTCCTGCAGGGATCAGAAAATAATCTTTGCCCAGATGCTCAGCCGATTTGACTGGGACAGTACATCCTCTGAGGAACCGGACAGAGATGGAGACGGACGGGGCTGGAAGGGACTGGCTCTCTGAGATGGGAGACGGCAGTGTCTCTGCTAGCGGCGCAGCTGATGGAGCAGCATCATGTGAACAGGAAAATCTGAGGCTGGGAAGGAACCAACCCCCAACAAGACTGGTAGAAACTGTGCAAGGTTTTCACTATTCTCTGCAACGCCAGGTGCTGTTTTCTTTGAGGTCGCCCAGGCACACCTCACTTAGTCAATCCCTCCCCTCTGCAGGGGCTCCGCGGACACGTGAGCCCCTCCTGCGCTCAGACCCTCTCCAGTTCACCTCAAGAGGACTGGAGGGTCTGGGTTTCGCTGATGTCCCTCGACTCAGCGTGAGTAACTAAACGAAGTGTGAGCAGTGGTGACACAGACCAGGCCAGGCCAGAGAACCTAAACACTTTCCAGCCCAAACCCCCGACAGCACTCGGCACCAGACAGGCTGGGAGCCACAGGGCTGCTTCAAAGCAGCCACCTCCACCTCTCGGCCCAGGGATGCTGCTCCCCTTGGCAGACGCACCGGTGCCCTGCCCCAGGAGGCACCACCACGGACCGCGTCCTCCCTCTGAGGGCTTCCGAGCCATCACCCCTGCAGCCAAACCCTGCTCGGCTACCCCTGCAGCAGCGGCAGGCTGCGAAGCTGTAAGCCATGCCTAAGTCCCACACAGCCTCACGCCCGCCGCTTAATCTGCTCAAGGTCCTCTCTTGCAGCCTCAGCAGACAAAGGAAAACACAGAGCCTATAAATGCTGGGATGGAAAACAGAGGACGAAAAACCTGAAATAGGACAAAATTCATCCCATTTTGTCCTAACACAATCTACAAGTCTGATCTTGCAAAAAAATGGATGCCATTTTGAGCCCTGAAGTTTCACTTCACAATATACAGACTGATGTGAGCAGTGCACAGACGAACATGTATGTCACACACACAGGGGAGAGGAGGGAGAAGGAAGGAGAGAGACAGCAACCATATTCTGGCAGAAACACAAACACACCCACTTGCACAAGAACCCCTCCGTGATACGTGCGGAACAAAGACAATTCAGGAATCCTTACAGAAAATCACACCTAAGACTCAAGTCCAAATTAAAAAGATCTTCAGCCACACTGAGGTCTACAAAAAGAGCTGGCAGCCACTCGTTTAATCTTCCCTCCTGCAGCCCGTATCCTACACGGAGGGAAGGGGCAGAAGCATGCAGCATCATGCCTTTGCTTGCAAGAGCCGTATTTCTGAGAAGCCCACAGCCTCTCCCGCCAGTCCGGCATTGCTGGAGAGGTGACCCCCAGCCTCAGGTGGATCTGCCGCCAGATACTCCCAAGCCAGGGGAGGAAGCTCGTTTCCTATGTGGGCATGAACACATTCGTTATCAGTCCCGGAGAGACTCTCTTTTTGGCAGCATAAAGATCAGTTCCCGGGTAACAGAAGCCACAGTAACGAGGTCCGATGTGCCGGCTGCACGGGCACAGGTACTCCAGGGCGGGCAGGTAAAGCGCGCCCCGGACACAAGCAGAGGCTTTCTGGCAGAACAGGGTCAAAGACACGGTGACAGCTGCAGAACAGGAGTCTACCAGCTTGCCCTCATGTTGGGGCTAAACCCCCATGCTGCTAGAGCCAGCAGAAGAAGGACCCCCAATTCTATACAGTCAAAGTATACAGAAAAACTAAAGCATATAAAAAATAAAAGACCCACAGAGGGGCTTGCATCTATACCTAACACAGAGCAGATGCGCTTTATGTGGCCAATAAATAGGCAGAAGTGGAAACTCTTACAAATACAAGGCTAAGAATACCAACATCTGTACCAGAAAAATACCCCAAAATGTGCAACAGATGCACACCTACAATGAACGGCATTTTCTGTACGACACACACAACCAGAATCAGACTGTGCTCACACTGCCTAGCTGGGAGAGAGGGAGAAAAGGGAGTCAGTCCCTTCAGAGACCCTGATGGACAGGGGCTCCAGGGCTGCTCTGTGCAGCCCGAGGAAACGGGGTCCTGAGCGTTAACAGCAAGTGCAGAGAAGGAGCTTCCCCCCCAGCCCCAGGAGCGAGTGAAAGAAGCAGCCCTTACCTTTGGCCCCTCGCAACACAAACCCGAATCCCTCATGCTCCCTCTTCTGCAGCACGGCCGTCTTCTCCTCAATGATGTAGTCACTGGGCAGGAAAGAGCACAAGAGAATGATGCTGGGGTTAGATTTCAGCACCATGCTGCCAGGCGGAGGTGGCCTTTGTGACCGTGACAAGGAGACCTCTTCTGAGCGACCATTTCATCTCAGCAAGGAGTTGGGCACAATCTGCTTCCCTCCCTCCCTTGCCCAGAGTCGGAACAAAAAGACGAGAGCTACTTTCCCTCCATGTGTAGGTGAGGGCAAACCCTGGCTGCCTGCATCACCCGTCTGCCCACCGGTCCCCTTCTCGGTCACCTGCATACGCATGCAGGGAGCTTACTGATCCCCCCGGGGCTTCCCTTTAAATGCTGCCCTTAGCGTGTGACTGGAGAGCGGAGCGCCCGAGCAGCGGAGGTGCGGGGGGAGGCAGGCAGCCATCCATCGGGGAAGGTTCTCTGAGCCTCTCCAGGTGCCTCTCGTATGAAAAAATTAGGAGCCTGACAAAAGGGAAGGTGCCTCCTAGGTAAGTTCCCGGGCAGCGAGAACAGCAGAGTTTATATCCTCATCCCGGTGCTCTGATCTTCCGCTAAAATCCCCCCCTCGTTGCTAAGAAACGGTCTGTCACTGGGAGAGGGGGGACGCATCGCATTGTCCTATTTTAACAAAGCTGCTCTCTGCCCTCAGCGGCAGCTAGACGAGAAGAACGAAAAAATCCCGTGGCAAGGAGAGAGAAACGAGTGCAAAGCTTGGAACGGACCCCGCGCGCTAGCGACCCTTTCAACAAAAAATGTCTCCACATTTCGGAAGCGGCAGGGAGGGGGCACGGGGAGGGGGAAGGGAGGGAGGGAGAGATGGAGAAAGGGATCCTCTCAGCAAACGAGAGCTTAAATGCAGCCCTGCAAATCCCTCCCAGCAGAGCCGCATGTCTGACATCAGAGTGGAATTAATCAGACCTCCGTCCTCTCGGCGGCACAGGGAAGGAGTTTTACGCGCCGAGCCAGAGCAGGAACGGCGGAGAGGGAGCGGGGACGCGTGCCAGCCCCGAGTCCACGCGCACGTGCGCAGCCGGAGGCGGCGGGGAACAAAGAGGCAGAGCCCCGCCGCACCGCACGGAAGCCCGCGGGCCCCGCGCGTCCGTGCACGGGCACACGCACACGCGCGGAGGGGAGCGGAGCGGAGGGGCGGGGAGCGCCGGGGGCAGGCGGCAGGCAGAGCGGGCTGAGCCGACACGCTGCGGCATGAGGTGCCCCCCACGCGCCCTGCCGCTGCTGCGTGCGGACGCGGAGCCGGCCGCGCTCCCCTGCTCCCGGCTGCGACCTGCACGGGCCCGCGCTCCCCGTCGCCCGCGGCACCCCGCCTGCACCAGGCCCGGCTGGGCCGTCTGCGCCGGGCCGGGGTGAGGGAGACGTTTCTGGGTGAGGGAGACGTTTCTGGGTGCAAGACGAGGGGCTCAGCGCTGCTCTTCACTGTTGCATGGACTTAGCTGGCAACCCACCTTCTCGCCTTCCTTTAAAGCCACGGACTGCCACAGATCAGCGTCTGAATGGGACGAAACCCCCCATATCCTGCACTGTCTGCAGTTTGATCAGCCACTGACTTGTGCTTAGAAGCGTCAAATCCCTTTCTAGGTAATTAGTTCTATGATTCTGCCATTAACATCGCACAGTAATATCCACCTCTCCTATCACGATAGATGGATTCCCTTGTTTTCCAGACCACAGAAGGTAATCACTAAAGACGACACGTGCAACGGCTGCGGTTACCCAAGCACTCTAAGAGATTTAAGACAAATGTCTTCCACTGAAATCAAAAGACACAACTCTAAATTTCTTGGACATCCTCGATATTTCACTTTGACATTGCACTGTAATTTTGGACATCCTTATGCACGATCCCCAGAAAAACTAGGGTATCTATAAAACCAATGACTTCATGCAATAAAATACCTAGACATGGAAAAATTTGAACAAAACTACATGAAGTGCTTTAAAGGAGGTGGCTGCTGTCATACAGTCACCCATTTGTGTGACACTTCCAACACATCCCGTATCTTTCCACAGCAGAGCTGGCTATGGGTGTGTTCCTCAATACGCATAAAACCCTCCCCTCTACAACGAAATCCTCTCTCACAAGTGCAGAATGCCCTGCTAGGAGCAGATCCACAACTATTACACCCAGAAGAGGCCATTACGGTAACATCATCCTCCCTTCCACATAACGAAGTCAGGCAACCTCACACTGCGATTCCTGTATCGAGCTTTTATCTTGCATTTGAGTGTGACTTAACTATTCAGGAAGAGAGCTAGACCCAAGTAAGACGCTTCAGGAGACAACGAACACATCACATCCGCAGGTACATCCCTCTTCCATGTCACATGTCAATCACCTGTAGATGACTCATGTCAGACCTTAATCTTCTTCCAAGAGCAAATTCTCCCCCCTGCACAAGCATGTGTGTGTGTAAGAGAAAGAGAGAGCAGGGGAAACAAATGTTACCTCAAAAAATTACGATTTTTATTTTACCTGATGGTGGGCTAAAGTGCCCAACTAGTCCTGCTGTGATGAGTTTGTCAATGAGAAAGTTAGGAATCGGTGATAAAAGACTAACTGTAATTCTTCCCATAGGACCTATGGTGTTTGTTCATCCAGATGAGAAACCAAAGAAACTCTTGACATAACTGCTTATATTCTCATTCTCTCTTTCCCTCTGTCTCTCTCTATATAATTTCACCCACCAATCCTCACCTGCCAAGATTTCCTGCGATAATGTAGACCTTTAAATAAGTACAACCTACTGCTGCTCTTACCAGAAGTTATTCTGCAAAAAGAAGACTTAATTCTTTCCATCAGCTCTGAATTATTCCTCCTACAAAATAAACTGGCAAGAAGTACTTCAATTCAAAATTCGGAGCTAGTCAGAAACAGTAGGAAAATTCCCCAACATACTTGTTTCTGTCTCTGGAAGCTCCAGAAGTACATACGTAGAGCCACATGTGGGATTTTTAGAAATAATGGTATATATTTGTTTTAGCTCCCTCCTTTCCTTTCTGAGATTTATGAAGTTAGATTTCCTAGAGGGATCCTGTAAGACCACTTCCAGTTTAAGTTCCTCTGGAACCTGAAATCCCTTTTCTTATTGCCATCTACATCTCTAGGCACCTAAAACTCTTCAGGTTCATAACTAGCCAAAGTAAAATTCATTGGACATCTTCACTTTTTTAACATGCAAAATCCCTGACTTGACACCAGTGAGCAAGTCAGTCTCTTTCTCACGTATAAGTACTAAAAGTGTTCCTCCTCTGTATCACCCGAAGGACTCTGGTAGGAGTGTTATTAATGTAATTAGCCCCATGCACATGACAGAGGAAACGACTTCCGTATACGGAATATCCCAAGGATGAGAGCACTCGCTGCAGAGGTTCGGATGCTGCTCTGCCTGAGCGGAGGTCCAGTTCTGGTGAAAGTGTGCTAATCACTGGGCTCTCACCCAACCCAGGGCTCAATCCTTCCACTGCAGACGCACCACATTTTATAAAAATACTTGAGCACTGTCTGGAAAAGGCAACTCTTGTCTCCCAGGTGAGTGCTGTGAGTGTCAGGCTCCAGACCCAAGCTGCGCCCTGCTAGCAGATGCACAACCAGTATTTTACCTTTTAAGCAGAGTAAGGAACAGCTCTGCAAGAGAGGACGAAACAGGCCCACTTTAGGTTAACCCCAGGAGCCCAGAGTTTAATGCAGTGTCCCAGGGCTGGCACACACACAGGCTCATGGCCCTGCTCTTAGCCAGGAACCGTCACAACCCATAGCAGCGCTTCACGGGTACGGCACGAAGGCATCACCTCCCAGGTGAGTGCTGTCTGGCTCAGATGTCACTCAGAAACAAGCCTGCAGCAGTGACTTCCGAGCAAGGGGAAGCATCTCCTCTAGTGCAGAAGCAGAAGCCTAGCATTCTGAAAAAGAAGTTTTAAGCCTTGGCTGTCTCCTTAGCGTACACAGCTCCTGGATCAGACCGCTGGCTTCTGGATCGCTCTTCACAGGTTGGGTTCCCTGGGGCTCACTTTCGGGGCCTGACCTCCGGAAGGCAGCAGCGCGGTGCAGGGCAGGCACAGGATCTAACCGCATTCATTTAACTAGTTCTACAGGTAGGTGCACATAAAAAGGGAAATAAAACGTTCCCCAGTTTTTGCGAAGTAGAAGTATGGGGAAGTAGCGTGACAGCTGAGATGCTGCTGATTGACGCTGCTGGAGCTCCGAGGGCTATAAAAGAAACAGTAAAAACCAGTCTGGGGAAAGAGATGAAGGAGCGTAATCAAGGATCTATGATAGTGCCATGCTGAAAAAAATAACTCACTTCTCTATTTTCGTCTAAATAAAAATAGGAACTTTCAAAAGGCAAGAGGTAGTAAGGAGTTAGTTATTTTAATTTTAAAATATCAGAGTAAGATTAAGCAAAATAATGACTTCATATTATTGTGATATGTTAATGAAGTTATGATAACCAATGCAAAATAGTACCTTAAATTCATTATCAGATTATTATTCCATACATATAACTGGTAAATGAATACAGAAATTAGTTAACATAACAATACAGGCAATACAAAGGTAGAAAATGGCTTTTCAAACCTTTTCCTCAAGGTGATGTAAGGTTCACCTTGTTTCTAATACACCAGGGCTGTGAGCGTCAGATCTCCTGTTTGTCTTTTGTTGGAACTAAATTAAAGATAGTAAACTCAAACTGTGCTTCACTGGGGCAAATTATCATTTTAATAACTTTTGATTTTTCAGAAGGACAGACCTAATAAATCTATCAAATTAACAACTAAAAAAACATGGTTAACAACCGTACTAAATAGCTACAGTTATCTATAATCATCCTGGTAACACTGTTACAGCAAAGATCAGCTCTGATTCTAGAGTAAAAAGACAGGTTTTCAGATTGTCTTGGCACGATGAAATTCACTGAAAGTAATTAGCAACCAGGTCAAAAAATCTGGGAGCCTTGATGGATCATCTCTGAAAACTTCTGTAGGATACGTGACACTCCAGAAGATTTGTGTGTGTGTGKGGGGGGGGGGAGCAAATATAATGCTCACCTTTAAAAAAGGAGGGAAGAAAGATCCAAGGAATTATTAAATGAGGTAACTGATCTTTAATTCCTGTGAAAATGCAGGAACTAAGAAAACAACAGTTCATTAAAACATCTAGAAGAAAAGAAAGTGATAAACACTAGGCAGCATGGGTTAGAAAGAGCTAACTGTGCTAACTCAACCTAATTTCTGTTTCAACATGATAAGTCTCATGGCTACAGGAAAGGCACTTCTGTGATATACATCTTGACGTCAGTTAAACATTTCGAGCGGTCTCACATGACATTCTTACAAGAAGCCAGGAGAACATAACTACTGCGGGGTGAGTAAATAGCTGGTCTGACACACTTTCCAGTGTCAGGCTGGAAGGATGCGTCAAGTGGGATTTCACAGGGGTCTGTTTTGGGACAAGCTGAATGTTTCACCAATGACTAGGTTGCAGTAGGGAGTAAACAAATTTGCAGAAGATACTAACTGAGAGGACAACGGCATGTTGAAAGAGTAGACGTGGATTCAGGTGGTACAGTCACTGAAGAAATGGTCTGAAAAATACTGGAGGAAAAGGAAAAATGCAAGGCACTAGTTAGGAGTGATGAAAAACAGGAACAGAAGATGGAGAATGACTGTCTCAGTAGACAGCTTGAAGAAAAGGTTATCGATATCACTGTGGATTCATGAGCATCAGCAGCAGTGTCAGACTTCTGCAAGAAAAGGATGGACAAACTGCTTTGGCACACACAAACAAGAGTGCTGCCCAAGACTTGAGATGATCCTCCCGTCCTGCTGCATGCGGGAGTAGCCTTGGAACTCCTCTAGTTCAGCGTGGGTGTCTATACGACAGGCACCGACACCGAGCAAGGGGCTCTGGGCTCCTCTAGGCTCAATGGGGAGCTACGCAGTGAAGTCAATGGAGCTGTGATTCATCCCATGCTGAAATAACGCCTACGTTCTGCCAAAGGAAGGGCACCCCTGGCTCCAGGCTGCACACGTGGCACCGACCCCGAGGGCAGGCCGGGGTGATGAGCTCAGACACCTACGCGGGGGACACCCACAACGAGGTGGCATGAATCACACTCCTAAAGTTAGATAAAACGAATCCCACTCCAGTTGTCCAGCCCTTAGCACCACGCTTCAGGAAAGATGTGGGTCAACAGGAGAGTTCAGAGGAAGAGAACTTGGAAGATAAAAGGCCCAGCAAATACGGTCCTGAGCAAAGGCCTGAGGAGCTGGTTGGACTGTTCCTGAGAGCCAGTGTTGAAGAGGTGGCACACAGCTCTTCTGAGGCACTGACACCACAGGACTGGAACGGGCGCGGTGGTGAGAGTCAGTTATTGGGAATCTTTAGTTAAATCTCTCTCAAGATAACTTCAAGTTTAGCTAAAGCTGATGTTGGTAGAGATATGAACTAAATGATCTATTTTAGGCCTCTTCTAATAAAAGGCACGCTCACATGTTGTAGTGCTCTGCATTCACGGCTAGACAGTGTGAGTAGAGTTTAATTCTGTTTAGGTGTATTTTGCAGAAAATGTCTGATACAACAGAAGGATGATTTATAATAATAGCAAATATGTGGGCCACAGAGTGTGCTCGGTCCCCAAAAGCAAGTGGCAGAGTCCAGGTCTTTATGGATACCCTTCTTCTTCTCTCTCCCTGAAAAACACAGGGTAGCTCTATCCGAACCGCATTTTGGAAGTGGTCTCGGCTAGGGCTGGCCTGAACACTGCTGGGCTTGTCTGAGTGTGCAATTTGACCTGGATCAAACTTATCCACGGAGCAAGCTAACAACTAAGCAGCGTGGATGACTGAGGTCGTGCCAGGGCCTGCTCCCTAGCCCCACTAGTGTAGGTCGAGTTCAGGGAGAGAGATCACAGATCACACTCAGATTTATACACCGACACTTCAGCTTCATGCAGGAATCAGCCAGGAACAGGTGCCTGTCCTGCAGGCTTGGGCTCAAGTCAGGATTAAACCCTTTCCCAAGCACACCCTCCCGCGCAGCAGCGGCATCGGCGATCTGCGCTGGGCAGAAGCTCCTACTATCACACCGTCCTGCCCGTCTGCACCGCGGAGCCAGCCAGAGCCTAATGCAGCGACGTTCATTGACTTTATCTGGATGTGTCAGAAGAAGAACGGCCACAGCAGGTCAGACAAAGCGTCTCTAACGTTTACCAACAGCAGAAGCCCAGAGGAGAACACAGGAACAGATCCGAAGGGTACCAACGTCCCCCAGCAGCCCCTCCTCCTCCAGAGACAGGCAGCAAGGGGACCCCAGCAATCGCTCAGGAAAAGCCGTAACATCAGAAGTGAAACCGGGAGAAGAACTGTCCTGAACCAAAACAAGAACAGTTTAAAAAACCCTCATAAAGTAGGAGATCTCTGGAAATGCAGGTGACAGTGGTGCTTTTGTAACGAACGCAAAGGACACCAGGAACTGGAAAGGGAGCTAGAAAGCAGCTCTCTTTATGTTTGTAAATGATCCCGAAGCACTTGATATCATCAGTAACGTTTTCTGCTTAATACAGTCAGCAGGTAGGTAATCAAGACACTGATTAAAACCAGGTCAAAAGCAAACTGACATCAAAACTGGGTCTTCCTCCTGAAGAAACCACCTTCCAGTCACAAAAGAAAGATCAAAAAAGTGCTACAAAAAATCCTAGGAAGGACATAACGTTTGAAATCACACTTCCTTCAACACTGGCTGAATGCGTTTCAGACATCAGCTAAAAACCCCAAACCAAGGCTGTTCAGTCTTAGAAGAAATACGGGTTGTGACTGCCAGAAAATTCTGAAGATGAGATATCACAGCAAGTGATGAAGATGATTGGTGCAAGGTATCAAAAAGCAGTATCTTAGTTCCTAATATCGACAGTTTTCACAGGATATCCTCAGTAGTGGATTTATTTTATTTAAACATACTAAGCTGGTAACTTCTAAGGAGTTAACTAAAACATTAAAAAATAAGACAGCTCATTAAGGGAACGAGAAGTGCAAGAAAGTCTAAGATACGTTTTGCCGTGTCTTCAAACTAACAGTGATACTGAGAAAGCCATTAAGATTTTGCTGCACATGCCAAAATGTAGTAAAGTCAAGCAAAAGATCCCATCATAGAAATCAGGAAAGATAAGTCCCCAGGATAATCAGTTTGTATTTTTACTGGTGTAGGAAATATTTGTGCTGGATTTTTATCCTCACTTGCCAGAAAAGACGTTGTGGCTGACTGCATGTTGCTACCAGATTCACCCTCGCTAGACACGTTTTTCACTTGACGCACTGACACACGGACCACAGATTAGTGCACACGATCTCAATCTGCAGAGATACGAGTTCAGATCTATCAGCCACCGGCTTCCGTTAGCATTTCTGCAGCAAGCAGTGGAAAATGGTGTCTACCAAAAAAAGAGGCAAAGGCAGACTCTGATCCGCGCTTAACGCTGCTAAATTACAGAACGTCACCTGTGGGAATTGTGCTCAACAGAAACAGCACGGCTCAGAGCCGACATCGGAGTCGTTTGCTTGTGCAGATGCACAGGGAGGCAGACAGAGTAAAACACGATGCCACTCCAAATCTCAGGATATATCACTAGCTCAGGAAATTTATACTGTATATATTCAAGGGGAAAAATGGTCACAAACAGAGGAATGCTAGAGGAGTTAGTCCCACTGTTGCCTTCAGTTGTCACATGTACTGGGAAAGAATAGATGATACCTGCGAAAATCTCCCTTTGCTTGAATGAAAGGAGATGAAAGAACATTATGTCTGTTTCTTGCCCAATATGTGCTCAGGAAAGAACAATGCATATTTCTATAAATAATAAAAACAAGACCTAGAAAATCTGAATTCGACAATGTGGATTTATTCCATCCTCACCAAGTGAGGCAGATGGAGACCATTTAAGGACACTGTGCTAGAGACAGTGCAAATACATGCCACACACTGAGAAAGAACAGAAAGAGGCTGGCATGGCTAAACAGCAGGGAAATGGAGGTTATTAAACCCAAGAAGATAACTTTCACAAAGCTGAAACCATGTCTAAATGAGGAACAGAGAAAGAATCATAATCTCCGGCAGGTTAAATGTAAAAGCACAATAAGGCAGGCCAAAAATGAGTCTGTGGAACAATTTGCAACAGCCATCAAAAGTAATAATAAATGAATTTTCAAGCACATATGGAGAGGACAATCTTGGGGGTCAGATGATCACAGTATTAAAGCAGCACTGAGAGAAGGAAAGGCCGTAACAGAGAAACTAAACACATTTTTTGCTTTCATACTGTGGAGATGTTTCTACTTCAGAACCCTTCTCTATAGAGACACATAGAAAAATACATCTGAAACTGAAGTGTCTTTAGAAGAGGTTATGAAGCAAAAGAGAACAGGCACAAGCCACCAGAACCGGCTGCTATACAGTTAAGTCCTTAAAGCATCTTGTCGGTGAAGTAGCTGTACTGCTAATCCAGAAGCCCTCTGGCACCCCAGGCCTGCGCCCTACCGGGAAAGTTTCTCCTAACTGTAATAAAGCACAGAGCTAGAAAATACATGGATGAATATTACACTGGGGAAAAGTCAGCATGGCATTTTAAGGGAAAGTTTTGCTTCACAAACTTACTGGATTTCTCTGAAGAAGAACACATGAATACAATGGATGAGGGAGATCTGTAGATAATGACGACAAGCTGAATCTACAGGCTACAATCAACCACTTCAGGAAGCGATCTATGGTCCCCAAAGCTAATCGAAGTGGACTGGTTGTACCTACACTGCTCAGGGCCAATACGCTTTAGGGTACACTGCCTGTGCCCATGCTGCGTGCTGCTGGGCCTGGGTTTCCGCGGGAACCTAACACACATCGTATTATTTAACGGGTTTTGGTTCAAAAATGCTGAAGTAACCTGAACACTGTGCAGTGCCTGATAAAGCAGTGTTTTACAGCACGGTGCTATTGCAGGGTGTATTGCAGGGAGCAAGGCATGGTGCTGTCGCAGGGAGCAAGGCGTGAGGACGGGCAATAGTGTTTGAGGGTGCAAGGCCTCCTAGGATTAAACCCGATGATCATGCAGGGTAGGGAGAGCCAAACTCGACAGTCGTATCAGTGGCATCTATAGGAGCGGTCACTGGAATTAAATGTCCCTAGACCCACAACCAGCTTATGTTCCAGAGATGCCATGAGCTCGCATCAGAAGAGAGCATGGGGTGAGCTGACACACATGCAGCGAGAATGACCAAAGACCAGGACCCGGGAAAAATGCAGAGACCCAAGTTATCTGACAACAGAAACTCAACCGTATCTATTTAGGTTTCCAAAAGTATTTGGCAAGACCCTTCACCAAACTTGCCTGAGGAAACTAAGCCGCCATGCAATAAAAAGGAAGGTTCCTGCACATTAAATAGGTTAAAGGTAGAAAACAGAAATAAATGATTGGATTTCATAGCAGAGGAAAGGTCAGCAGTGGAGACTCACCGGGATCGGCGCCAGGGCTTCAGCTGCCCAGCTCCTACTCCTACTCCTAGCTCATTTATGAAAGAGAAATGAAAGTGAGGTAAAGACATGATAATGCTAAATTTTTCAGGATAATAAAGATGAGGAAAACTGTGAGGAACTGTAGAAAGATCTTATAAGCCTGGGGTTAAAGCATAAGATGAAATGTCGTGTGGAGAAAAAGTGATGCACACGGGGAGAAACAATTCTCTCTTCATACATAAAATGACAGGCCCTGAGCTGACCATTACCATTCAGGATAAAGAATCTGGGGATATGGTGGATAGTTTCATGAAAAATGCCAGCTCAATGTCCTGCAATGGCCACAAAAAGAAAATAAAGTTAGAAATTATTAGCAAAGAAAAATGCATTAGACAGAGAACCATTATTCCACTGGCATATACAAAGCGGCCACCCATCTTAAATGCCTAGGACAGTTCTGGTCTTCCCCTTTCAGAAGGGAATATAATAGAACTGGAAGAAAAGAAAGGTGACAGAGACTATGGAAAGTATCGAATGGTTTTCTGTATGTGGAATGATGCAGCTTAGTATTCCTTAACGTGGAAAAAAGACAACTCAAGGGAAACAGATCTACGAAATCATGAGTGCCATGTGGGGACTAACAGTGGTGGCCCTCTTGTTGTCTCAGCACAAGGACGAGGGTGCAATAAATGAATCTAGAAGGTAAGAGTTTCAAACCAAACAGTATTTTTCACACAACATGGAATAAAACTTCTTCTTGCCACAAGATATTGCAGATGCCAAAAATTTACATAGAATCAAGGAGAGACTGTACAAGTTCCTGGAAGAGAAATACAGTAGGGATTATCACGTACAAGGCACCACTCTGGATGCAGGATCTCTGATCCACAAGCTGTTAGATGCTGGGGGAGCCGGCTGAGGAAGCATCCCTACATATATGCTCCATTCTTACACTCTTCCCTGGTCATCCAGGATTGGTCTGTGTCAGAAAAAGACCAGATGGACTTTTTGCCTGATCTGGCATGGCCATTCTTATGAAAGCCTTTCTCAGCTTGTGAACGACACACCCGTGCTGAAAAGGCCTAGGTCTGCAGTACACACACATCATGCTACTCAAAGTCTTTTCTTCTAGAAAACCAGCTTATGAGTTTGAAAAGAAATATGGCTCTGTGGAGTCCAAACTGTCACACCTAAGCCACTTCTGAAAGCTTGTTGGCAGAAACTGCAAGAGCAGCAGGCTTGTATAGTGAAGATATCACACAGCTAGAGTCACACTCACTGCACACCCTAGTAGCTGTGACAACGCAACGTGAGTTTCTACACAACAGAGCAGGAGGAGACTCCACAGCACATACAACACTCGAGACTGTCTTTCCACGACCCATTCAGGAATATGTACCAGTGACCCAGACTGACTAGCCTACTCGGTGTGCTGGAAGCACTAATGTTTCAAGTGATTCACACTGATAGCCCTGTTCATGCAGATCCTATCTGGGAACACTGGAAAAATCTTCCACATAAGACAAAAGATCCACCTTTATTTGACTTCTCTTAGTAAGTTGACTGTATCCACTCACATTCTCATACCCACACACTCAGAAGTGCCAAAATGTGAGTTACCAAGTAATCTCACATCACTTGTGTGACGCTGGGGACAAGGGACACTAGTTGTTAATTTCTCACTGTCTCCTGGTTTCCTCTTGTTTAGCAAAAGCAAACTGTATTTTGGACAGATATTTTAGACTCTTTAGGTGTCAACGGTTATGATGACATGATCCTTGTCCTGAATCTTTCTTACTTCATCCTCTGTACATCTTAGTAACGTTGCCACCACCAATTTTTCTTTCCTCACTTTGGGTGTGTGCTAAACTTGTCACCGTCCTCCTGTTACCGGAGTGCAGATGTTCTGCTGAGGAGTCACCTGCGCTGTGGCCTTATCCCAGCACGGGCCTTCTATCGAGCACAGCACGAGCACCGCGGTCAGGGCAGGTCAGCAACGCAGCCCTCCGCATTCACCAGTTTTACTGCTGCTGACTGTGTTTTTGGTTAACGGTATAGGCTATTCCTTCACGCCTTGATCTATTGTTTTTCTTGGTGCTTTTTCATACAGACATTTCCACTGATATTCCAATCATACTAGCCTTAGTATTTCTCCTACAAATCTAAGGACTCATCCAATATCTGGAAGTCCTGTCTTCCTGGCAGAGCAACTCTGGCAGGTGTCACCGTCTATCAGTGGTTATGCTGACCAACTCCATTTGTGGTTTGCAACAGAGTCATAGCTCATACATGTGCTGACATTTCTTTAGGCTTTTCTTGGTTGCCAGTCTCAGGCACTCAGCTTCTCGATAGTGCATCTGCTACGACACAGCTCCTACCAGAAGTAAGATCATATGAATTTCTGCTCTTTGCAGGCAGAGAGAATGGACAAATTAAGATGTTTTAACATGGGTTGGGTTCTCAAGATTTGTGGTCATTTCCAAGAGACACAGCAAGATTTGTGATGAAATCCTGAAAGCAATCATACGTGCGGGCAAGGGAGCTTCCTCTTTTACTTACATGCACCTTTCCTCCATGCAAACCAGGCACGTGCTATCGTTCTTTCCTCACTATTGATCTGACACAGGAGAACTCACAATCTGTAAGATGATGCATCAGCGGACATAATGGTTGGTCTGTTCAGACAGAAAATGGTCACCTGGGAACTGTAGCACAAGACTGGCAACGCCTTGTCAAACGCTTTCACTGGTCCCCACACTCGCTTTGATGAAATACGCACTGGTGGAATGCGGCAATTCATTCAAGGTCACCAGATACCAGGCTTTCTTGACAGAGACTTGTCTGATGAGCTGATCATGCTCAGACGGTGTTTTGGCTCTGTACCTGAAGCTGCTGCACTCTGTGGATGGTCTCCAGCCTTACTCTTTGAGTTATCTAACGGTACTGGTGGTTATGTGGCCCAAGGCACAGCAACTGTTTCTTCCAAGTCACATCTGTTTGCATTAAAGATAAATCCAGCTCCGTAGTCAGTCACAATACCTTCTGCAATGATCCTCGTGAAACTCAAAGGTAGATCCCACAAATCACCAAGAACTTATCATCTTTTGAAAGATCTTAGACTCGCAGGATATTCAGAACAGTAGGAACAGGAGCCTGTACCCCCTAAATGGAGTAATGAACGCAGTGAGAATATATTTTTGCTGGAACAACGCATTGGCATGCAATCTGCTGAGTGGTTCAGTACCTTGCAGCCGGTAGAGGAGGGCCTGTGTTTCACACTTGCTGGCACGGGGCGGTACTCCAGTTTTCCATTCTTGCTGAAGTCTCAGTGCATAAGCACACAGCCTCAGAGGGCTTTGTAATGAGGTCCACGAGCGCACACCGGAAACTCGTCAACCAATCCATTAACTTGCTTGGGGGCCATATGTTGGAATTGATCTTCAACAGTTTCCATCAGTGGAGGTGGACCTCAGTGAGGCATTGCAAAAAAGAAGGATTGAGTAGCCTTCTCAGCAGGGGTCTTGTAGTATTGTTTCAGTTTTTCCAAGCTGCTTTACAAGCAAAGGATTTTATTGCACCAGGCGTACTCCTGCAATTCGATATTTGACCAGTTTAGTCCTAATTCTCTGACAGCCCAAGAACAATTATTTGATTTCTCTAAGAATACAGATGCCACGTATGCAAGCACCTTATACCTTGCTGTTCTGGCAGTCTGCAGGGATGACTGCAAGCAGATTCCTGTCATCAGCTGGTTCATGAGATGAGTCAGAAGAGACCTTTAAATCTCTTGGTGATATCATTAATTGCCGTGCCCACTTTGAAGCAGCCTGGTATGTATCAGAATGGAAAAACCCCAAAGCTCAGCTCCAGCCACCAGATCATGCACCCGGACAGCATCCCACTGTTATCATCGGCTGTTAGCCCTGAGGCGAGGCCTTTCCCCCGACTGCACGCACGCACGTACTGATCACTCGTACAACATCTGCAGCAAAAGTGCCCTTAGCATCTAGGCATGTCCAGACTGGGCATACATTGCGAGTCAGCTGTTCCAAACTCAGCATAAGCAGTGTAGTCGCTAGTGACCAAGACACCCCGTATGGGCTTAACTGACAGTACCTTCTCTTTAATGAACGACTTATCACCCATAGAATGAAGAAAAAAACCTTGACTGTTGTTTTTTGGTTTTATGCCTTCATTTGTCTAGATACCACAACTGCTTTCCCAGGAATCTAACCGTGGAGGAGCTGCAACGTCTCTGACCCAGGATGATCCCTCTACAGTAAACACATAACTTTGCTTCCATACCAGGGCTGCACACAGAGCTCAGATTAAATCACCTGTCACTCCGCTTTGCTCTCAGAGACCACGGACACTGCACACAGTCCTCCCTTGGCTTCCTGGCTCATTTTAAGGCACAACATCATGCAAAGATCAGCTCTCAGATTTACTCACAAGATGGAAAGAACTCAGCTCACAGCACTGGACAGGTCCACTTCTCAAAACTGCTTTGCAGTGTTGGGTGACAGGAAACAGCCACGAGGAAAATCCTCCCGTGTGATCATCACAGAGCAGCCTCCATCACCACACTCTGTTTTCTTCCTGGACTCACATTTCCATGTCTTCCTCATGATACCCCATAATTTGCATGATTCTCCTTCTAATACAGCAGTTGTTTTCCATAGGTTTGACAGATTTCCTTTGTAGTAATTATTATCATTAACTTTTTCAGGGTAATTAGGAATGACCCTATGCTTACACCCTCTGGGTCTCTCAATTATATTTTGTCATTTCTGTTTAGAACCCAAACACCCAGAAACAACTCTGCTTTAATACCTCACACACTATTTCACATCCAGTGCTTACAGTAGGTTTCTGCCTAGAAATCATGTGAAAAACAACTACTTTACTAAGCTGCCTCCTGTGTTTATCAGTTATTTCTACTGACCTTAGTGACAGAGATATATATTTCACTACCTTTTTATTCCCTTAGCCCTGCAAAGCTAAAACAGGTAAAAAGAAGTGTTAGCTAAATTGCATTTGCATAATCCCAATGACAGCAATACCCAGCACAAAGAGTGCTCCTTTGCTACAAGTCCAGGTAGATGCAGAAAGTATCTTTTCAAACTCACAAGCAGAGCCATTTAGACTTGAATCATCAAGAGACTGTTGCTGTCTGGCATGAGACATTTTTCAGTATATTACTGAATTTTATCACCTTCTCTTTCCTTCCCCCTCCTCCCTTGCTACTGTCACATACACGTAAAAAGGACTACAGACACCAAACAAATCTCTCTTAGAGGAAGCCATTCCAGAAATGTATTTATTTCATTTAATTTTGTACTGATAATAATACATGCTGGTTGTCCAGAGCCTCAAGTATACTTCCATCCATGAAAAAGCACCTAGAAATGAGACATACTACCATGAAAAACCATCCTAGCTCCACCTCCGCACAGCAACATGACAACAGCCCATCTGAAAAAGCAACCAAGGATAATTTCCCCGCTGAAGGACAGTTCCAAAGGACGAGTTCCTCGGAGCACCAGACCTCCACACACCACAAATGAGATCCAGGACCTGTCAGCCAAAAAGCCTTAGCTCCTCTTTACTCCAGGAGAGTTCACACTAATTTTTAAGAGAGCCCAGGTCACAGCTGATGTTTTGAGTTGGAAATCAGTGCTACACACATGTAATGTGCTTAGTGCAGCTTTCCTTGCTGCTAAGCAAGCTGTCTGTCACACTGTGAAACTTCCAAGTACTCTTCAAAAGATGAGAAGAACAATATGACCATGACATAAGCAGGTGATACCATGATAAGGATTGTTTGGGAGAGAGAAAGTAACAATCTGCTGAAAAAGCAAATATGGAATATAGCTTTCAGCCACATTTGCTACTGTAGTAGGCAGAACATCTGGATCTGAAACTTTGCATTCCTTTGATCGTCTGAAATAAAGGAAAGCATACCACCTACCCGGGCAGCAGGCACATTAAACAGTCCAGCAGAAGCCCTGCAAACACCAAACCATCACCTCCATATCGGTGATTCTCAGTTTCACTTTACTCTCATTCAGAGTCGTAGTAAGTCTGCACAGCTCCACAGCCACAAAAACACAATGGCAAAGTCAGGAATCATGAGCACAGAAGTAACATGCCAGAGGCTTCTCCTAACACCAGAGGATGATGAACCAGAAAAAATGACCATACTTATTACAGACAGCATTACAGTGCTTTTGACTTCATAATGAAGTTATACAAGGGATTAATTTGTCCACATCTCTTTAAACAACAAGGAAGTAAAAATGTATTCGTAAAGGCAGCCCTTTAAAAAAGCAGCAAGAAAAACCCCAAGATAGTAACAGAAATGGAAATACTTTGATAACTGGTACTTGCACCATGTGGACAAGTGTATACATATCTCTCATGAGACAGCAAATGTAGAGCAACCCTAACAACAATTCCTGAAAAGCCAGGAAAAAACTTAAATGTAGCAGAAACTTAAGGAATGGAATATTAGGGTTTTTTTTGTTTTTTTTTTGAAAAGATAAGTTAGCCAAGTAAACACCAGCCTGAAAGTCTAATCAGCATTCCTAACAAAACAAACATTAAAATAAAATCACCCTCACAAAACATTCACAAGCAGCAGTAGCACATCAGCAACCTTGACTGCTTTGAAGTTACCACTGCACCATCAGTGAATGGAGGAAAAGGGACAGATTTATGGTTTGATTTTCTTCTGCCCTGCAGCTTGAGTTGTAATTTACACCCACACAAAATAATTATAAAACCTATCATGACTTGTTAGTATGTTAGCCCTACTGCGCACATGACTGTTCGTATTCATACATGCAAATATATGCATCCAGCATATGGGCAGCTCTACACAGTCTTTTCTGGGCAGATGTGAGCATTCTTTGTCCTAAGAGGCTGAGATCCAGCACTCAGCTGGAAAATGAGCAGCTGCATAGGCACTAGCAAGTATACTACGTTATTATTCAGGCTTAGTGCCACACAAACAGTATTTGGAGGTAACTCATGTTCAGCCAGGAAGCTTTCTTCCATATGCCTTAAAAGCGCCACGTAAAGATGCCCTTTACAAGCATGGCAGGAGAGACTGCAGGGCAACTTGGCAAAGGCTTTTTGCCCCTCTGGCATCAATGACAAATCTGGAGCTGGTAATTATACTAGGAGATGATTAGCATTCAGGCCTGCTGCTGACAGATTTAGCTCATTATTTATAGACAGGAACGCATGACAAGGCAAGTGCAATCCTGGAGATGGAAAGGTGGGTGGAAAGGAAGTTTTATGACTGTTTGTTGATTTTTCTTGTTCAAAGCGCATTTATGTTGTATTAATACCATACATCAGGGCTTCTGCTGCTTTCTGGCATTACCTTTACGCCTAGTTTGCATTCTGCAGTTCTGTGCCTTTTCCGAGGCACTGGAGGGCCGCCCTTCCCAGAGGTGGGCTGCTGGCTGAGCATGCTGTTGCTCCTAGCAGTATCGAAAAACGTCTCAAACAGGTGGTTGGTTAGTGCATCTCACTCCCATTCTCAGAGCTAAACTAAGTAATATGCAGTCATGAGGTTTTTCTTTAGACTGCTAAGTACCGCAGGTCAGACTATCATGCACACTCTGTTTCTTTTGCCTTCCTCAGTAACACGAAGCTTTGTCCACCACCCAGGATCATTTCAGAAGTTCAGCTCTGTGCACAATTAGGAAACTGCTAAAGAGGCAGCAGCCTCATCTCCCAGCTGAGCTTCCTCCAAGCTTTTAGGTTCAACCTTCTTCTGCCACAAGATCTACGAAGCCCACTAGAGAAAGCATGATATTTAACCTCATGAGGATGAGACCAATTCTTCTAGAATGCCAGTAGGAACCATTACTAAATAACATCTCTGACTGAAGCTTCCAGTTTCCCATTTGGTGATTGAATTTTCCCTTACCCTCCTGAGGCCCTGTTTGGCCTTCATTAGAGAAACCTTTACGTAGCACGCCAGAACCAGCTATAATCATTTCTCTGGAATGAATCTTCTCTTTCTCAGCATCTCCTAGAGAAGATGGGCCAAGAAGCTACTTTCAAATCCCTGCAGCTGATGTCAGCATATTAAATTTTGTATTAACTGGATTCAGTTCAATTCAAATCACAAAACAAAGACACTACTATTACTGTTGTTTGAACTCCGAGAGTACGTACATCCTGAGCAGGTCATGGCCTTTGGCAGAAGACCCCTGCCCAGGACCCTCATGACTGCCTGGGAGTCAGGACACCCCTCTGCCCAGCTCCAGCCCACCCAGCAGCCTCCACAGGCTGCCTCTGCAATAGCTTCCTTCCCTGCTCTGCCCCATCAGCTGGGCGCTGAGCCCAAGCTCTGCTCTGACCTGCTCCCTCCTTCCCAGCCGGGCCCTGTTCCACTTGGACCTCCTCAGTGGGCTTTGCAGTGAGTGATGCGTGTGGTAGTGCCGGGCTGAGCGCGGGTTCCTCCACAGGTAGGCGAGGAACCAGGGACCAGGCGGCCTGTTCTTGGTACTCCTCACACTCTGGGAGATGACGATGGAGCTCATGCACTGGGGAAGGAACCAACCCTCTGCTCAGCACACTCCTTATCAGCCTCCTGCACCTCACCCTGGCGCAGCTCCTTCGGAGCCAGCCCCCGGCCCCAGTGCTTGCTTGTCTCCAGGGCCCCATTCCAGGGGTCTAATGAGCTCCGAGCACAGAGCCAGCGTAGCAGGTGCTGGATGTTAAAGAACATTGAACTGAAACTGTCTGGAGGTAGCTGCTTAGCACAACTTACATAAAACTTGCTTAGCATGAGGAGCTAAATTTGCTGAAGCCTTAGGCCGCACTCAGATAACACGAGCAGCTTTCACCTAGCCCAGTAAGGAAGGGCCCCAGAGCTGGTTCCAGCTGGGAAGATAAGGGAGTTACAAGCGGTCTGCGTTCCTGCATCTCACACTCCCAAAGGGAGGGTGTCAAGGCTTTGAAATAAGGGCTGTGCAGGGCGTCAGGACCTTGAGGAACAAAGCCTGCTCTCACTGCTGGGGCAGTGCTACTTGTTGTGGTCTGGAATKACCTCCTCCTCGTCAGGACCTTGAGAGACAACGGCAAGACCCAACAAGGAACGAAGACACATCCATCAGCAGAAACCACAACAGTAAAGATAAGGAAAGAAACAGCCTGCCTAGGGACAGTGATGAGACCCAATAAGGAACGGGAGATCCCAGACCTGAATATTACTATTGGTCCGAACTACCACGTGAGGGGTGGAGAACTTAGACTGAAAAGTTATAATTGCTCAGGCATTTCTTTGTTCAAGGTCCCTCATCGGAGGCATCCAGCTCGAGCTGCAATTACTGCATGCGCACCATTAAAATTTATTTAATTCGCTTTGATTTGGCTCCAAACTTCTCAGCGGGAACCTAGGTCACCTGTAACGGTGACCGGCGAGCCTAACCTTCCATAACACCGGACAACCTGAGATACTCCTGCCCCAGCGAGCTTGCAGTCTGAAAGAGTTACACACGGTGTGAGAGGACGTATTTCCATCATCTTCAGCTGCTGCAGTGTCTGAGACAACTAACGAACTACCACTGCCACCTAAGGAAGCCCAAGGGACAGAGCGCAGGAGATCTGAACCTCCCTGCGGGGATCTGCTCAAAGCACAGTGATGAGAATTGGCCTCTCTTTCGCCATGCTCTGTTGCTTGTGGTCCTTCTCCTGCTCTGTCCTCAGGGACCAAAATTTTTGAACTGTCCTTATTCAGTCAGGTATTACATCGGCAACTGCGGCATGACATCCAGAGACCAGCTGAGGCACTTCTTTTGACAGTCCAGGTGGCCAGTCTGTCCCAGGTTCCCGTGCCAAGGAAGGAGACTGTTTTCATCAGGCAATACAATCTCCTGTACAGAAGAGGACACAGGTTTGCACCATCTAAGTCCTGCTCAGATGCGTGTCTGCTCGGTGCTGACTGATCATCTCGAAGAAGGGACTCTATCACATTCCTCCATCATTTAACAATAAATTACCCTCACTGTTAGAAGTGTTTGTGTTATTGCCAAAGTGAAGGTATTCAGCTTCCAGCCAGCAGACTCTGGTCTGCTTTGCCTGCTGGATGGAGAAGACTCGTATTATCCACAGACCCACGGGGAATCTCCCTGGTTCAGCATGACCTACCACGTCACGATCAGACCAAGCTTGCACAGGTAAGCAGGTCTTAGCAGTAAAACAGTGATCACAGCATTTCAGACTAGATGATTTGCAACAGACTTTCAGTCCTTTTTCTTATAATGTGTTTTTCTAACAGATGTACCAAAAGGATTTGAATCACCCTCCTCAGTAATCTAAGCATAAGTCACAAGCTACTTCCGTGGAAGAATTATAGCCAGCTGAATTCCAGCAATGCAATCTGAATCAAAATGACACCATAAATCAAAAGCATGTGTTGCATTTAATTCTTTATGATGCTACCAGCACAAAAAAAATCTTGGTGAACAATTGCCAAAAGATAGTTTAAAGCACCAAAAAACTAGACTGTAGCAGAATTATCTCTTATCTTAATTGAGTACAGGGGATGCTATAGATCCTACTTCTGTTGGAAAGTTAAAACAAGTCCTGCTGAAGTGATCTGATTTCACAAAACTCTCTAGTGTTTGAATCGGCATGGGTCATGTGGGGCAAAAGATACTTCGTGCACTTGCTAAGTGTTTAAGATGCATGATTCTTCTTGAAGTATCTGACTCCTTCAAGAGCATTTACAATGTGTATTATACACCAAAGACTGTTTCAGCAGGTATTCTTAATAGTCTGTAAGCTAAACCTAGCTCAAGGACGAGACCAGCATTGTGGCAGATGGTAAAATACAAATCGTAATGCAGAAAAGATAGAAATGACCAGTTACTGTTTTGGTTCTGAATCTGGAACAAAGAAGGCCAATGTAAGCACCTACTAAAATGACATGGACAGAATAGAAAATCTGTCAAACCTAAGGAGAACACAAGGTAGCATCTGTTGAAATAAAGCATTTTAAAATCCAAAAGCCAGAATGCTTTACACTGAACAGTCTTAGAGAAAAGAGCTATCTCAGTAACAAGCATCAGTATTTAAGAAATTCTGGAAATTTGGAAAATTCCAAAGCCTGGAAGGACTGCCAGAAATGAAACAAGAACTAACTGGCCTGACACCAATCCCAAATAAATTAACAGAATGTTTTATTTGGAAGATGAAGTAAGAAAACTTTTTGGTGTGGTTAATGAAAGGTAGATCATACCAAAGTTTTTGTCAAGATACTAAATATAATCAATAAAGGAAACAATAGAAAACCATTTACTGCTGTTTAGAGGTTTGGTATCATTACATACGAATTAACTGCATACAGCGCAAGCTTTTAATAGGATTTACCAGATTACATTTTGTGAACTGTTAGTGAGCCCACTTTTATTAACCGTAAGTGCGCAGACATCACTGGGGGGAGTTTTCTCTCGTTAGTCCCATAAGACAAATCCTGATCTGTAACACAAGCAGCGAGCTATCTCAGCACTGACCAATTTTTGCACCTTTACAGCTGTGTCACACTTTCTGCACACTCACACCTTCGAGCGTGGCGGCTGACTGCACAGATATCAGGAGACATCCCCAAAAATTCTGCAGATTAGGTAGAATCCTACGATAAATCATATCCAGTTTGTGGATAACGATGAAAAACCATGATTTAGAAATACAGGACCTTTGTGTTTGAAGTTTGCAGAAGGCGCACAGAATGCTGCCGCAGCAGAGCAGGAGGAGCGATCGCTAGAGTGGTCTGATTTGCGCCATTAAACAATCCGAACAACAACAAAAAGTTTGATACAGGTAAATGCAAGATATCAAAAAAACAGGCTCTACTTTCAGTATAAGAGACATTCTTTGAAAGCAACAACTCAAGAAAGGGCACAACATGAGCACTCACTGCAGTCAAGTGAAGAAAGGAAACCTCTGGACTTACAAAAATGACACAGTAGAAACAGAAAGAGCTCTTCCCCCTGAACACATGGGTAAGACTTTAAGGGAATGGTCCAGCCACTGTCTTCAAGAATGACGTGAAAACATTTGAGAGTACAAAGCGATGAAAAAGAGGCCCAGGAGCAGAAAAAGTCATCTTACAATGTGAAACTTGATCTTGATTTATTCCTATCAAAGCGGAGGTCAAGAGGCATCCAGACCATTACACACAGGTACTTAGATAAGGAAAAATACTTTCAATATTTTAGAATTTTCAAACAATTTTGAGGAAAAAAAAATCAGATCTCAAGATGTGACTCAAGAGCCTTGAAATAAGACTTAAATTCCCACTAGAGAGGGCAATTAAGCCCTCTGTCAACACTGTGTCAAGAACGCGCTGGACTCTGGCTTGGGGTTCTTCCGAAGGACCGCTCAGAGACCGCTTTCATTTAACTTCTACAATTACGTATGGGAGAGGAGTTGGCTGTTTGGAAGCTGTGATTCCCTCTGATCTTGAAGTCTGTAAAGCTGATAGCCCCCCACTTTCCCCTTTCGCTCCCTTCCTTCACGGGTGCTGCTGCAGGGAGAGGTGAAACACAAGAAAGCAGTCAGAAGAGGAGGTAAGACAACGGACGGGGCAAGCCAGCTCTCTAAAATAGTAAAAGGATGCTTGCATGCTCGTAGTCAAAACAGCTACCATATCTGAAGAGGGAAAGAAACAATCTCGCAAATTACAATTAAAAAAATCCAGGAGTTCTCACCTTCCTTTGCACTATATGATGCTAGTCATCTGCTGGAAATCTGCATCTATTAATTTCCCCCCAAAGCAGAAGGGCTTTGGAGGCAAACAGCCGTTTAGTCTTGTGAATATCCTAATACCCCAGTCTAGCAAACGTCTTTGTACTCAAATGTGATATCTAGGTAAAATTTAATGGGCTGTTATATACAGGAAGTCAAATTAAATGTAATTGCCCCTTCTCACTCACATCCTATCAAAACAGAAAACACTTCGGGGAAATTCTTACCTATTTAACTTAACTGCTCTGAGCTGAAGAGGTGCTGCAGAAAAGAATATTTGATACTGCTTTTCGCTTTCATTTGTTTGTAATGACCTGATTACCTTCTGTCTGGAAGAGCAAGAACCAGCAGTTTCTAATCAAAAGAAAAATCCACCAAAATACATTAAGAAGATGCTGTAAGAATCTGCAGTCTTACTTGGATAACAGTATCTTTTATAATTCCAGTTTCTGCAGGCAATTGTATAGCTCAGAGAAATACGATAAGCTCCTATAATACCAGTGTTTAATTCATTCCTGGAAATAATTACAAATAACTTACAACTCTCCTATGTTGAAGAAATATTTTTGCTTCCTTTTTCTCATGACGTGCAAAGAATAGCTACCAAAGCTTGCAGCCACGTTACCTGAAGCCCTGTTGGTCAGCAGTGGAATATCTGGCAAAGGTCTGTAGAGACTCGGTACACGCGTGATCAGAAAAAGTGCAGAAACCAGCCCGTGCTTTTGAGAAGGCCTGCCCCAGGGCAGAACCAATTATTTGAAAACATTCCTAACAGATGTGTGCTAAAATGCTCTTTGACTGTCCCGTGAGAGACCTTTAACTAACTATCTAGACAATCCTTTCTAACACTAAGCTATCCTTATAATTAGAAATGTTCTCCTACTGCCTAGCCTAAATTTTGTTTGCTGTGCTTGTTGCTGATTACTTGTCCTATTCGAAGAGGACACCAGGCACAGTTTACTCTGATGTCTGCAGCTTAGCTTACATATTTGAAGAGTGCCACCAGGCATTCACTCGGAGCTCCTCCAGACTAAAACTAGCCAGGCCTGTTCGAACCATCCTCACACTAATACTGTCCAGGCACCGTCGCACTTGCCTTTCCCCTATAGAATTTTCTCCTTCCTATGCATCTCTTGACATTTGGTGGCAAAACGGGACACAGCACCTCAGTTTGTACTTTAACAGTGCTAAACTGGGGAAAATATTTATTTCCCATGTTTATTGGGCTTCTGTTTGAATACCCCAATATCTTTGCTTTTTTACAGCAGTTTGATATTGCTTATTGATGTTTTGTTTAGGATTCACTATAATTTCTGAATCTTTTTGGTAGAACTGTTACCTAACCAATTGCTCTCCATCCCGCAGTTGTGCAGTTGATTATTTCATAAGTGTGATAATTTGTATTCCCCTTACTGAACTGCATCTAAGCATTTTCAGATGATATTTTCTATCTGCCAAGATCATTCTGAATTCTTCTCCTGTCTACAGATACATTTGCAGTGACCCACTGAAGGCATTTACTATGTCTTCCGTCCCTCATCAAGTCAGCATTCTTGCCCAGGAAAGGGGAGGAGAATGCTTGTTCCAGTGCTGAACCCCTTTGGGGAGCTGAAGTCAATAGAGGTGCTCTGGGTTTCTCTTCTGCTCCTTCAGGACTCCAAGTCAGTAAACAACACTGAGGACACCGAACGCATTCACAGTACGTGGGAAGGAACCACAGCAGCAGCAAGTCCTGGTGCAAAAGGGGGGAAAGGTACCAATTGTGGGGGACGTGTAATTTCATTTCAAGCAATGTATCTGAAGTCAGACAAATCTTGCTTGGAAGACCCTGCTTTTCTGCACCAACTTGCTGGGCAGTTAAATGAGGAGTTTTACATCACAGACACCTGTGGTAGGATGCATCTTGCCCATGTTTCGACACTTACAATGTACATTTCTCCATGTGAACTAGTCCCCCTGGGCTTCCCTCCTAATCTATGGAGAGGAAGATGCCCTACGAAGACATGAATGTTTGTTTTAGATGAAAATGAATGGCACCCTGGAAGTCCCCTTTTCCCACTTCATATGATGAAGGGAACCTTGGTGATAAGGTCAGGTAGAGAGGTACTGAATCGTATAAAGTTACACAAGATGAATTTCACCCCAAAAGTCAGATCATAGAAGTCTCTCTTCTCCCCCATTCAATAGATGGGATAGAACCACTGCGCAAAGCACAGAGTCAGAGAAAACACCCCCACACTGCCCAAAGACACCGAACTGTTGACATGAAGACATGGTTTTCAAAAACCAATTGAACAACTGCACTGAGGGAAAAAAAAATAAGGTTGTTCCATAGTTGCGAAATGGTCGAAGAGACAAGTCCTTCATCTCTAAAGGTGGCTGAGGAGAAATGAAAGGTCCTCAACATGCTCTAACTTATTTCATTCTCCCATCTAGCACAAAGGAACAAGGATATTCCCCCCGCGGAACCTGTGCACTTCTTTTGCTTAACAGTAAGTCTTGAGGGACAAAACGCACCCACACTGTTAAGGGGCACAGAGGGAGACTGATTCCTTTCACCTAATGTCTTTTTGCAATCCAGAACGTAACAACAACGATACTGCACAAGACGAGGGATTCACTGACGGGGTCCTTTCCCCAGCAACGGTCAGCAACAATCAGTAAAGGAAAGAGCATAAGAAACAGAATAAAAGCACAGTGATCCACTCGTGTTGTACCTTCTCTGCTTCTAAAAGCCAGTAACTGAATTCTTCATCTCAAGCCTGTAAACAGATCGTTACGTTTCTTGGTCACAAACACATTTACTCTCCACTAATTTTGTATTCCCTTTTTGAATCCATTTATATTTTTGGCCTCCACAACATGCAGTGGGAATAAATTCTACAGTTTAATCACTTGCTGTGTGACAAAGTACTTGGTTTTATTTTAATCTTGCTGCTTGATAACTCCACAGAGTGCCACCTCACTCTTTTGTGCTGAGATTAACTATTGTTCCAGACTCGCAGGCTCCTTGCCTACTCAGGATTTCATAAAACTCCCTCAAACCTTTCTCAGGCACCTCTTCTCCAAGCTGAAGAGTTCCCGTCTGTTTAATCTCTCCTCACATAAGAGGTGGTCCGTACTCTGGGTAAACTTTTTTACTTTGCTCTGAACCTTTTCTAGTTCTGTTTTGTCAGATGGCTAAACTACAACTGAAGTATTTTTCAGAAGATAAACAAGCCCTGGAGTTACACGGAAGTACAATACTATTTTAATGGACTTTCTATTTCTTCCCTACTTCCTAACATCCTATTTGTGTTATCAGCTGCTGCCCCAGCTCATGTTTTCTGAGAACCATCCACATGACTCAAAAATCTGAGTAAATACTTCACACAGAATCTTTCATTAAGTAGGTATATACTTTAAAGACTTTCAATCTGAAAAAAATGCAGGAACCAGTAAGACTCTAGTCTCATCTTTCATTTGTAGAAAGTTTAGTGACCAACAGCTCTACCAGTTGTCACCGCTTTCAAATTTTATTTGTATTACCTGACTAAAACCTATCGCAAATACACTGCAGAAAAGAGGACTCCTTCACCAAGTCTCTTGACAAAAAAATGAGGTTGTTGCATGCCCCTTCTCCCCCCACCACACACACACACCACTAATCCTTTGCCCTTCAGCATTCTGCCCACAGTGGCATTCCCAGCAGTGGCATTAGGCATGGCATCTTTTGCTTATCTAAAAAAGAAAGGAAAGAAAAAGCTAATGGAAATCCTTACTAGCTCTTCTGCACCTGGCAGATTTCATTGCTGTTCAGACAGAATGCTTGTATATTTTCCCTGGACCTGCTTTTCAAACTCCTAATCTGCTTTCCTGAATATATTTTTAAAGAGAAAAAGAAAGAGCAGGGTTCAGTAAACAGTTCCCCTTTCAAATGCTCCTTTAAACAGTAATGAGCAGTTCTAAAAGCTGTAGCTATTTAGCTCGGGTACCTTTCTTAACAGACCTCACTGACTGGCTGCACTCTCCTTTAATCATTTCATTTTATCATTCATTATTCATCTGGTCCTACCTCTTGTATAAACTAGGCCACAAAACCTCATGCTTACCATCAATTCCGACTGTGCCGGAGCCTAAATTCCAGAGGCAGCTGACCAGTTTGCTCTGGGATTCCAAGTAAAAGGGATGATTACGAAAAAGCAAGGTGGGAATTCACCTTCTACCATTTCATGTTCCTAAAACTCTCTGTGAAAGAGGTAAGTGGTCCCAAAAGACAACGTTCACCAAAAGATCTTAAAACACAATTTTGAAGGCACTTTAATATGACAAGTGGGATTATACAAAGCCTTTTCAAGAAGAGATTTAATCTTCTCCCTCTACTCTTTCGTTGCTATAGAAATAAAGGTTGCACTAGCCCAGTGCAAATTACCTTCTCCCAACTAGATGTGCTTGCTGTTGCAAAAATCTCTTTCTTGTAGTACACCAAAAGCAGGCATCCTTCCTGATCAACAGTTAGAGTTACAAACTAGATTTGTCAAAGATCCATTTAACCTCGTAGTTTCTAAGCATTAAACTCCTTTTGCAGGGATATTTTCCATGGACCGTTCTGTAGAGCCATTACCTAGGCCTCTTTCAAATTCCTCATTGATCCCTGCTCGTAACACAGATTCTCTCAGAACCTGGTAATTGTCACAACTAGACAGAGCAACAGAAAAGCTGATACAACTTCCAGTTCCCCGTCTGCTGCTCGCCTTCTGGATAAGCTTGCAGGAGCAGGAACCAAGCACGGTCCCACTTGCATAATGCTCAGCACGCTTTAAGGACAATCCTATACAAACAATGCACCAGGGACTGACGAGGCAGAAACAACCAATAAATAAGCTTTGATGATACGAAACCGGGAGGAGTGGCTGATACCCCAGAGGGCTGTGCTGCCCTTCAGAGGGACCTCGACGGGCTGGAGATGGGCGGAGAGGAACCTCATGGAGTTCAGTACAGGGACGTGCAGAGTCCTGCAGCCGGGGAGGAGCAGCCGCCTGCACCAGGACAGGCTGGGGCCACGGGCTGGAGAGCAGCTCTGCAGAGAAGGACCTGGGAGTCCCGGTGGTCAAGTAACCCATGAGCCAGCAACGTGCCCCTGTGGCCAAGAAGGCCAGTGGTATCCTGGGCTGCACCAGGCAGAGCATTGCCAGCAGGGCGAGGGAGGTGATCCTCCCCCTCTGCTCAGCCCTGGGGAGGCCACGTCAGCAGTGCTGGGTCCAGTTCTGGGCTCCCCAGTGCAAGAGAGACATGGAGCTACTGGAGAGAGTCCAGCGGAGGGCTGCAGAGATGATCAGGGGACCGGAGCATCTCTCCTGCGAGGAAAGGCCGAGAGAGCTGGGGCTGTTCAGCCTGGAGACGAGAAGGCTCAGGGGGATCTTATCAATGTGTGTAAGTATCTGAAGGGAGGGTGTCAAGAGGACGGGGCCAGGCTACTTTCAGTGGTGCCCAGTGACAGGACGAGAGGCAACGGGCACAAACTGAAACACGGCAAGTTCCACCTGATTATGAGGAAAAACTCAGAGCCCTGGAGCTGGCTGCCCAGAGAGGTTGTGGAGTCTCCATCCTTGGAGATATTCAGAACCCGCCTGGACACGATCCTGTGCAATGTGCTCTGGGTGACCCTGCTTGAGCAGGGGGGTTGGACCAGATGATCTCCAGAGGTCCCTGCCAACCTCAACTGTTCTGTGATTCTGTGATTCACAACGGAAAAGAGTAAAGAAAGCTGTCTCGGAGCCACACACAGCCAAGAAATAGCTTGGTGAAATTCAGAACAACTCCTTTTACTTAGCCTGATCTGGAAACCAGCTCTTTGCTTAAACATTACCACCACCTTTATGGTGCTGCCCATCCTGGAGGCAGACTTTACAAAATGAACGTGCAGAGGTAGTGCAAAGGAGACAGCAGGTCACAGTGACTGGCATAAGCAAAAGTGCTTAGTATCAATAGAGGAGTGAGAGCTGGGACTCCCACTGCCAAAGTGACTACTGTGACTACTCATCATTGCCAAAAAAGATGAATTTTGAATAGGATCTAGAGAAAAGAAAGCAATGGAAGCCATTAGACTGAATCTATATAGGGAAAACTGGTACTATGCTTTTGCATGCCAGGGAAAAGAGAAATTGCAAGTTATTGGTGCAGTCCTAATGATTTCTAAGTGACTGTGCCAATCACTTATATCACTGATTTCCTCATTCAACCCACCAGGATAGTCAGGGGCTGGAGCACATGATGTAGGAGAGGCTGAGAGAACTGGGCTTCTTCAGCCTGGAGAAGAGAAGGTGAAGGGGAGACCTTATTGCTGTCTGAAACTACCTAATGGGAGGCTGCAGAGGGGAGAGAGCAGGACTCTTCTTGGAGGTGCAAAGGGATGGGACAAGAGGCAATGGACACAAACTGCAACACGAGAAATTGCAATGAGATATACAGAAAACTTTTTCACTCTGAGGGTGGTCTAACAGTGGAATATGGGCCCAGAGAGGCTGAGGACTCTCCAATTCTGGAGATATGCAAAACAACCTGATCTAAGTTGGCCCTGCTCTGAGCAGTACATTGGACTAGAAACCTCCAGACATCCCTTCTAACCTAAATTATTCTGTGATCCTGCGTATCCACCTATTTGGCCAGTCACTGCAGTGGAAGGGTGCAGAAATTCCTGTGTGGAAAGGGACTGCTCCATGCTTCCCCTGTCTTTTAAAGGGAGGCCCTTCCAGATGGCTTGTGACTGCTCACCCTTATAATCTCTCTCCCTGGTCAACTAATCCCTGTGATTGATTGAATAAAAAACAATCCTGACCTATCTACTGCTCCCAATTCTTCTACTTCCCAGCTGTGCCATGTAGAATGTGGGTGCTTAATTTTATATGGAGTTAATTTCAAACCACTTTAATCTCTTTCCTTAACATAGTTCATCAGATAAGTCAATTCCCTTTGAGATTGCCTCTTTCTGATAAGAACAAGCTCAGATTTCTCTCCCCATTCGCTTATTCATTTGCCGAGCTCTGTCCTGCACTCCTCGTGCTCAGAGGTCCGGGGCAGGTCCCCACTGCAGGCTGGGTGGCCTTGGATGCCCACTGCACCTGCACTCTGGAGCGGACTTGTGCTTCCTTCTTTAACCGCTGTTATGCTTCAGAATGATTTCGAATGAGAGGTGGATAACCTGCCCCAGAGCAATCTCTTACGCTATGCCACAGCAGACTGAACACCTATTTTTTGTAACTGGCAGTGTACTGGCGAAGTTTAAAACCCTGAAATAGTGCTTCCCCAGGAGGCTGATTCCACTGAAGAAAAGATTTTTATTCAAAATACAGTTTAGAATCTTCTCATATATATCCTTATATAGAAGTATAACTTTCTTTTCATCTTTTAAGAAAAAAAAATCATTTACCCCACCCAAATCTGCTATGCATCCGTATGAATACTGCTCCCTGCTCCATTTCATAGGACATGCGTTCAAACCTGCAACTATTTCAAAGGCTTTCCCTGAAAGTTAAAGTCACTTGTGTGTAATTTTCTCAAGTACTTTAAAGTTGTTCCTCACTGTCATTATGTTAATCTTTTCCCACATTTGAGACCTCCAGTGAAGCGAGAGAAGATGGAATAAGCACTCTCCTGCAAATCATTTTAATCTATCTGCTGTACTGATCTTACAGCACCTTAGTAACTTCTCCATCTCTGCTCTAAAGGTATCTGTTAGCCCAAATGTTTAATTTTTTAAAGAATGGAAAAAACATCCATTCTGTTTATGCTATTTATTAAGGCAATCCAAACACTACCAACTAAATACCCGTACCCTATTCCTGCATACCTCCTCGTATGCACATTCTGCCTGGATATCAACTCCACACTCCATTTCTAGGCCTGTAACACTGGCAAAACACGTTCTCACGCTGCTGGCGTCTCTCCTCCGCTCTCAGCACTCAGGTACACGCTGTAATCCCAGCTACCAGCGCAAGCTGCCTGCTCCAGCAGTAATCACGCCTGAACTCCACGAAACAGAGCAGACAAGCTTCCACTGCAACGGAAGGACACTGCTTCTGTCTCAGGATGTCCATTGGTGAGAGGATGGCTGATGGCTACTGCAGTGCTTTTCACGTCATTCACCTCCGGGCCTCTAGAGAAGGACAGCCGGCGCTGCCCAGGCTTCGGGACAGCCAGCGTGGGGTCTCAAGGAAGAAGGGGAACAGCTGCAGTTCCTTGTTGTACCTTGAGCTGGTTTTACCTAACTGAATGGTGAGGCTCTGTTTCACTTTTGCTTTCAAAGCAACCTAGGAATGAATGGCAAGTTTGTATGTTTTATGAAACTTCTAAGTATTTTGACAAAACAGGAGAAGAAGATACATGCATCGCGCTATTCAACACCATCGCTGTCTCTCACCATCTCCTCCAGTGCCAGTCCTAGCTCTTTCTCTCTCCATTTCAGGAGAGAGAGTGAAAGCACTTGAGTTACATGTCACTCGGCAAATTAATGGAATAAAGATCCATTAAAGGCTATTAAATACAAAGACATTGCCTCTGGCTCAGGAAGACTGAGCAGTGAATTGCTGTAGGCAGGAATAATATTTTGGGGAGGTACTGAAACATGCTTATTCTGCTCTCATAACTGCACTCAGTACCTGCCACTGGCCACTGTGTGACACACAACACCGGCCTAAAGGATCCTCAGCGAGCCCTAGGACGGCCATTCTCACGCTCTTACGCTGCATGCCTACGCACCACGTTATGGGGCTGTAGCTAATGTCCTTTAGTCTATTCAAATTCAACCCCCCAAAATCTGTCAGAACCCCCCATCTTCACAGCCGGCGCTGGCACTGTTACTGTGATCCCAACCACACTTCAGCAACGCAGCTCAGTGCGTCCGGCGCTGTTCTGCATGTATGGACTGCCTGGGAACGCCAAGACCAACCAGACCACGGTCCATTTAAACTTAGCTTCCGTATCTGATTGACCACTAATAAATGCTTCCGGAGAAGATGTAAGAAGCCATCTGTGATTGTGGGGAAGGCCCAGAAGAGGCTTTACATCCTGACATATAGTCCTGTGGGACTTCAAGAAGGAAAGATCTCCCCTTCTTCTTTGGTGAGTGGTGTGGCTAAAGACATGCCTGTAAACACAGCTGCCTGACCTCCTCCCCCCTTCTCTCCCAGCTGACTCTGCGGAAACAGGGCTGCTGTGAGCAAAACCATCACCGCTAGCGCAATTTGTGCAGTTTGCTTCCAGCTGCCCTCTTTTACGAGGGCCCCTGGAGACCGAGTTATGGGACAGACGGGATAGCTACCTATTCACCTGTGGGAGACCACTCCTGCCTGCCGTCCTTCCCGGGGACTCCACAACCCTCCTCCACTACGCAGCCTCTCCATACAGAGGAACATGGATGTGGCACACACACGGCAGTGGAGGGGGTCTCCGGTACGAGGGAGAACAGGAACAAGCCACAGCCCACATGGACTGTTCTGCAGCAACATGCAACCCACAGACTGTATGATGTGCACTCTTCTCTAAGGAGAGCTTTTGTTTGGCCTTACACAGCAAATATTCAGACCTTTACTTTAAGGCCAGTTCAAGAGGCGTGAGCTGGTAAGGGATTCTGAAAGCATGCATCACGTAATGTGCAATTCCAGAAAATCTACTCAAACACCAGGTTTATGCACATTTAGAAGTAGTTCAGCAGGGCTTAAATGTTGCCTCAATCTACACCTGCCATTTGGAAAATTCAAGACATCCGGACCAGATTCCCAGGCTTCCTCTATCACGGAATGAAGAGTTCAGAGCCCAGGAGCAGGACCATAATCTGCCAGGTAGCTGACCACAGGGCCATCTTCGGCAGCCATATAGGACACCGAGGAAGAGGCCAGGCTTTGAATTCTGCTCTCTGTAGGGCTGGGGAACCTCACCTCAGGCTTCAGAGAAAAGCCTCCTTCACCGCAGTTCATAAGAACAGCCGTACAGGGGCAGGCCAGCAGTCCTTCTGATTTCCTAGCAACAGCGAATCGTGCAAAAATGACGAAGGAAGGAAGAGCTGCCTGCGAACACCGTGGTGCTTCCCCACAATGCACGCCTCACCTCCAGCGCTTTATGACTAAGTGAATCCCTGAGTCAGAGTTAGTCTCTTTGTGTGCAGAAGCCCACAATGGATTTTTCTTTCTTTAGTTTGTCCCGCTGCTTTCTGAACCCCTGCCAATTTTTAGCACTCAGAGTGTTATTTAGCAAGGAGTTGCACAGTTTAATTGCACGTTACATGGAGAACTCCTCCTCTGCTCACTGTCACCACTCGACACCCTTGTTTCATTCAGCACCTCGGGGCTGTTGCACCGGAAGAGACAGAAATCAACTGTTCTCTGTTCACCTTTTCATATCACTCATTTGTGGACTTCTACCAAATCCCTTCGCATTCACCATCATTTTCCAAGCTAGAGAGTTCCAGGCTATTTAGTTTCACCTCTTATGGAAGATCTTTCCTAATTTTGAGCATCTTTGTTGGTTTTCTCTGCAGTTTTCCAAGTACTACTTTTTAAGTTTGAATGACGAAAACAGTATCCAGTTTTCAAGATGTGGGCACAGTATAGGTTTATACAAAGACATTAACGAGGTTTTCTCTTTTGTTTTTTCCCTTCCTAATAATTCCAAAAATTCAATTTACTTTTGCAGCTTTGGGCTGGAAGTTTGATGGAACTATCTATCTACCCGCAGTTCTTGTTCCTGAATGGGAGAAGTCAGTCCAATGCCTACACTGAATGTGAAATACTACTATGGCCTCTTCCCACGTGCATTACTTTTCATTTGTCTGTGCTGGAGTTCAGCTGCTGTTTTATCATCCAGTCCCCAGTGTCACAACACTCAGAACCGCATGGTTCTTCTGCAGCTTTCTTCAGTTGGCCTGCATTTTTCTACCCTGACAAACTCGGAACTGCTGACAAATTCTGTTGATATGCTGAAAGAGTTCAAGCTAACTAAGGAAACTGAGTTTTTGTAAAATGAGTTGTCACAGTTTGCTCCTGTCATGTCATAAGCAATAATGCCCATTAAGTTATGCTAATGACCAATAATTGTTACAAGTACTGAAGTCTGACAGCAAGCAGAGATTATATTCCACGGAGTAACCCCGCATTTATCCCTCAAACATGCCACACAGAAACCCAGTTTCAAAAGTGTATCCCTCTATCCAAACAGTAGGCCTATTCCTACAACCTGGTCTTCTATGAACATGTCCACCAGCCCCGTTTGCTCATGACCAAGCACAAAATAGCAGCATCACCCCTGCTCCCATTAATGATTCCAAGTTTAATATTGTATTGACTTGAACATGAAGACTGACCTTTTTGAAGATGATTAAAGTGAGTACGTTCAAATGTCACGTAGCAGAACACCACTGGTGATCCTACAGTCCAGACAGCACATTCAGTACTACCAACGGGCTAGTGACTGCTGTTTTCATGCCATGCCATGCACAGCAGAATCCTCTCTCCCCCTTCAGAGCAAAGCTGCCACTCCACATCTGCATCCAACACAAGTTCTTCTACTCCCAGAATGCCCCAAAAAATCCCCGAGTCTTAACAAAATGTCATTTTCACAATCCTGGCCTCTCCCATGCCAGAATCTTTATTCCTAAACTAAGACGTGAGCCAGACTGCCCTGTTCAGCTTCAACATTTTATTCAAGTAACTCTCATCTATGACTTATAGTTCAGACTATAACTGAATTGACCAGACCAACCAGGAAAGGTTCCTTCCCATGAAGTTAATGCAACATATACTGCTCAGCCAGGAAAAGGAGATATTATTCCATGGAACAAAAACATCTTGTAGTCACCAAGAAAATATGTAGATGCTTACCTGTGAGAGGTGAAATTGTCATAAGAGCCCACAGTATAATGTCTGAAGAGACGCTTTGTCCTGTCTTCTCTGGTTTCTACAAGAAAAAAAGAGACATCACAAAGCTGAGAGCTAAAAGAACACTTGCCATTGCCTCTACTTTATCTAAATGTGAGAAACAGAGCAAACCCTACTTTCACAGAAGCATTATATAATAAACAAGTACTAATCTGTGTGCAGGCATGTACTGATATGATCGTTCCCACGCATATTCATATACAGACCCACATGCACACAAATCATTCTGTGAATATAAGATCTTTTCACTGGAACTTTTAAACCTGCAGAGCTTAACCTACAACGCAAAGGCCTCAAATTTCACCAAAACACCAAAGTGGAGAATCAACCCCAGGTAAGGCAAAAACATACTTCATGTCCCAAGGCAGCAGTCAGATTCCTTCTCCTTACTCTGTCTGGCCACATGAATCTTACGTGTCTCAAGGCACAGCGATGCAGTTCCAGCAGAAGAGATGGCAATAGCCCCAGTCAGACTTGCTTCTCACCTGGCAGTCAGTGAGCTCCACGGGTGTGTGGGAGTGACAAGGAAGGAAAGCCGAGAACCAAGACAGACTTCTGTCACCACTCCCCTGTTAATCACCGGTGGCATCCCCAACTCAGTGCACCAGGTATTTCAGGCCATACGCATCGGAGCAAAGTCCCCTTTTGGATGTAATAATTCACGTGTCTACTTGCCTGCCTTAAAACTGAAAAAGCATGAGAACCTACCAGCCTGAGCAAACCCGCATTTCGGCACCCAGAGGAACTCCAAAGTCGACAACAAGAGACATGCCGGGTGCCTCCAGGTGGCTGGATGATGAAGAAAGGCAGCTTGGATTATGGCTAAGGGGAGACAGGTGCTACTGCAGACAGCTGTAACAGGGTTTGCACCTAATGTGCTTAAGAGAAAGAGATGCAAAAGAACTTAAGCCAGACATTCCTAGCGACCGCTTTCCTAACACAGGAGGAGTCTGACGACATCGCCAAAATGAATTTATTTGTGTGACCCAGGATTAACACGTGAGACTTACCCTGCAGAAAATAACCGAGGCCACGCACTGCACAGGACCGAATGTGTTACACTGAACAAACTCGTCCATAGCTACAGCGGCGTGATAGGACTGCCAGGACTGGTAAGATACCCTGCTCCAAACAACCATGTGAATCCACTTACCTACTCCGTCACCACTTCCTCACTTTCTTTTGAAATACTTGGCGCTGCTCACTGAGTTACTGGCTACAACATCAGATTGTTGCTCTGATTTAAGTTCAGCTGTTCTTTAAGCATGCTCAATAAGGCAGTCAGGAGGAAAGAACAAATGTGGAGAGAGAGGAAATGAAGAGTAAAAGCACAGATGAGACTCACACTTTTAACTTCCTAAGGGACGCAAACTGTTTGCACCCAAAGCTGAAACAATCCAGAAGAAACATCTGCTTTTCTCTGTTTAAATTCAGAATAACTACAACCAGTGCGAAGGGGCTGCCTGCGATAGCACAGGGGACAGGAGTCCCTGCTGTCGTCTGTTATGACGTGGTCCATTCTAAGGAACTTTTTTTAAAGCCAGGATATTATTTTTAAAGCCAGGATATGATATGCTATCAAACCTTTCACTCTGGTCTCGTGATGGCACGAAACCACCTCCGCTGTTATAAACAGAAATGCCACTGCCGTGGTCACGACTCCTCTGCTGCCTCGGGGACAGGTGGCGGCTCTGGACGTGCCACGGGCGGACGCACCACGCAACCAGCGTGCCGCCCCGTGTCCCTCCTCGCTAACGGCCCTGCGACCCTCTGCTGCAGGCGCCGTTTTGCCTCTCGTACCCCGAAGGGGCCTTGGCCGCGCACACGAGGTCGGTGCTGCGGCGAGGACGTCCTGCTCTCGCGGGAACCGAGTCCCAGCGAGGGCTTCGCTTCGCACGCAGAACGGGCTCACTGCTGGCGAGGTTAAGGGAGCAGCGCTACCGGAATTTGGAAGTAAAATCAGCAGACGCAGCACTTGCTTGTACTATTGAAATCATATCTTACGGCTTTGCAGGCTCTCCCCGAAGCGCCATGGAGAGGCCTCGCCGCGCTGGCGCTCGCTCTGCCGGGCGCCGCGGTTCTGGGCGCCCTTCCCGCCTCACCGGCCAGACGCCCGCGGGCCCCGCGCCCTGCCCAGGGCCACTCCGAGGGGCAGCGGGGAGCCCCGGGGGGCGCGGGCCCCTCC
>PTFA01000265.1:924322-951478 GCA_003342895.1 Casuarius casuarius
CGCGCTCCACGGCCGCCGCCGCCGCTCGGCGCTGCCTGAGGGACGCTCTGTCCCGCCGGCCCGGCCCGGCCCGGGAGCCGCCGGGGGAGGCGGGCGGGGGCGCAGGGCAGGCCCCGGCCGGCCATGGCCTAAGGCTACACGCAGAATACGTAATTTCCAGTTCCAGGCCGCCCTTCCCCTTGAGAAGGGGAAGAAAAAGCTGCACGTGAACACGTTCCCCTCTTCCCACCACAGTTACAAACCACACGGGCACCCGCTTCCTCTCCGCTCCCCTCAGGCTCTTCCGCTGCACCCAGCAAGGGATTTGTGAGAAACCTAGGCACTGACATCACTTTGGTCACGGTAATATTTAACCCCCTCTGTCACAAGTCTAGGCAAGCTTGTGGTGAAGGCCCTCAGCGCTGCCAGCCGTGCCCCGTGCTCCGAATGCCCAAAACGGGGCGGCGCAGGGCGCAGCCCACGCGCACTGACCCCCGGGGACGCGGTAGGGTGTATCTGCTGCCGGCCACGCTGACCGCGGCCTCGCAATTGCCACGGCGGAGACGCTTACGCAGGCGTGTGGTATCTCCACAAAAAAGTGAGGGCACGGCAAAAGCCTTGAGCAGGCCCATGCAGGCAGCTAACACAAGGATGAAGCACAGGGCTGATACCATCCATAGTGCTGTGTGAATATGAGGTATAACCAGTGCCGAGCGGTCCGGCGTGTTACGAGCATTCACTGCACAACATCGCCGTGCACAGGAAACTTCTGCACAGAACAGCCCCTTCATCCTCGCCACCATGATCCACCTTGCTGTTCGGACTTCCTTGGGGCCTTGCTGCTGTGCATCAACGGCCCAGGTGCATTTACGGAAGACGTTTACCTAGTCCAGAGTGAGATTTCTTGGAGCTTGATAGGGGAGCAATGGGGGTTGATGGCTCCGCAAAAATCTGATTAGTCCATCTTCCACTGAGTTCTAATCCCTACTGTCCTGGGAAAAACTGCCTCAAAGAACCAAGGAATTAATTCTACTGACAAGAAGTCTTATTATGCCAAGAAATGGAGATGTTAAGGACTGATCGGCACAGCAAAACAATGCGAAGCACGACCAGATGGCTACAAAAGGAGATAACCTTTTCACCTGAATTTTGAAATCATCTGCACCAGCTTCTCCTCTTGCTCATAACCCCCCTCAGAAGCAGAAGATTCTCAGCTCCTAATTCCAAATGGGGATGCCTGAATTTTAATGCCAGTAGCACAATAAAAGCACATTGCAGCCATAAAGAAAAGGAAGTGTCACATGTTCTCAAAAGGGGGTTGATATGCTGTCAGAAAAGTATCTGCACCACGCACCAGCTCTTTCCCCGCTGCTGTGGAAGTGTTCAGACAACGGCAGGGAGCAATGCCCAGCTCCAGCTGTGCCAGCACAGCACAAGCCCAGCTGGGCAGTGGGGTTCTGCAGCACGTCTCACTGAGGGAATGCAGCAGAGGCCTAAAATATGCCTGAAACATCAGGTCAAAACTTGTATTTCTAGGAAGTACTCAGGGCCAACAAGCCTGTGAAAAAGTTAGCACCCACAGCTCTTTACAGCTTGACATGGACATGCTAAAAGCGGGAGGGGAGGCGGGGAGAAGAGAAGGCAAAGAAGGTAGTCTCTTTTGGAGATAGCAGAATGCATAAACTAAAGAAGTAGATAGATATGTGTAGGTATATGTATAAGGAAATAGATAGAAGAATGATAGTCAAGGTGAGCACATTCACCCTTCTCTGTCTTGTTACATGAGGACACTCTTCAGGTGAGAGACATCCGTAATCCCCTTCGATCCCTGTGAGGGAGGGAACGTGCTGCTGCAGCAGGCACAATGAACACTGCTCCAGACACACACACACCTTCTTCTCCTGCCATTCTCTTTTCCACTCTTTCTTGCAGGCCTCTAGAAAGTCCCAGCCCCCCCACCCCTTGCTTTAAACCCTTCTCCTTCCCTTTTCTTTACCATCCTGTCTCCTCTTTCTTCATCTCCTGCCTCCCTCCCACAGACACTTATACCTCATCTGCAAACATCTCTATCGATCTCATTCCAGATAACAGAATGGTGATTTCATGAAGGGAGCTGGATTTATGGGCTGTCCACAGCCCAAAGGCTCGTTCGCTTCCTGACTTCTAAATATAGCTGCTGCAGAGTGTGTGTTTAATGGAGCCGTCAAGGAGGCATCAGGAACTGAGGCTGATGGATGGAGAGGAGCGAATGATTTGGAGATAGGTGTGGAGAGGGAGGCTCTATATTTAGAGAAGACGGAGCAAGAGGACACTAAGGTGCTGGATGACGGATCAGCTCAGAGAAGAGCCAGGGGCAGCCCCGTGGGAGGAGCTGTGCTCGCGGGAGGCAGGAGCTCATCGCTATGCATGCGGCAGCACCGGCAGCTTGCAGAGGACGGGCACAGGCAGGGAAACAGGAACAGGGAATACAAAGAGCTGGAAAACTGTGGCCTGGAAACCAAAAAGAGCATGTAGAGGGATGCAGGCTGTACTCGAGCAACTCTGCATACTACCTGTAAAGTGCTTTTGCAAAGTTTTTAAAAGACAATTCTTTCTAGGTAAATCTGCCTAGCACATTACATAAAAATATAGGAATATTAGCATCCTATGGCTGACCAAGAGAAGCCAGGACATGCCAAAGAAAATGTCATGGGAGAGAAGCAGCTTTCATGCAAACTGACTGGATGTAGAGCCCTGCTGGGCCATGGCTGATTGACAAGAAGCTTGAATGCCATTCCCACACATCCTCCAGGACCTAGATTATCCCGATCCTCCTCTCTCATCTCAGAGAAGAAAAAATAGGTTGTAAACAGAGAAAATAAATCTTTTGGAATGTGAAAACATACCTTTTTATTTCTACAGAATGTTGAATTTACATTTCTAAATATTACGCTTAATCTTATCATATGCAAGATTTATGCATCTCTAATTATTCAACTGCTCAACTGCTTCTGCATCGCAACAGAGTTTAACCTCTCAGAATGCCTGCTATTAATAGGCTAATATTACTGATAGAAATATACCGTGCCAGCCAAACGCAGGGTCGTACCTTGCAGCCAGCATGCCCCAGCACTTCACCTGACAGTTCAGAGCCTGACTGCACTTCGGGCCAGCATGACACAGATCCTGGCACGGGAACACTGGATGAAGCATGAAAAGTCATTTTGTCAAAACAGATCTTTTTAATCAGGTGAGGCAGCAGCAGGGACATCATGGTTATCACCAAAGAGCTACATAAAACCACCTGAGAGGTCATCACAGCAAACCATACAGCCAAACAGATAAGGAGTTGAGGATGGGAGATAACATTAGACTGTCCTCTTCAAGAAAAACAGTTTAAAATAGATACTCCCTCCTAAAGCTGAAGTTCTACACTAAGAGCAGTAACAAGCAAGTCAGAGGAGATGTGGTCTCAGGAGGAAGGAAGGGTAGGTCTGTATCTGTACCTTCTCCAATACATGGACACTTCTTGTGCCAACGGAGCCCTGGCAGACTTACACACACACTGTCTCGGTTTCAGTGATCCCTCATGGGAACACCGATTCCTTGCTTTCTGAACCATCTCATCCACCCTGGTGGACACTCCTTCCCTTGACCCTGGAAGAGATACACATTCAGATGATGCTCCTGGTCAAGGGAAACGGTGAATGGTCTCATCTTCTTGCAGCATGCCAGATCGTGAGTCCCTCAGATGCTGCTCCCAGTGCCGAGGGAGAGCTGCACGGCTCTGTCGGCACAGCTCATGCTCACCGAAGGGACTTGGTGGCAGAACCCAGAAGAGGATTGCAGAGCTGAGGAGGGGGATTTAGTAGGGGAGAGCTTTGGTGCCCTGGTGAGTTTGAGACCCAGTCCTCAGCCCTGCTCGCAGGTGAGGCCCTGCAGCCGTGTCGCAGTCCGCGAGTTCCCAGTCCCGGCTTTCCACCCGGTGCACTCGGCGAGCCGCGCTGACAGACTGAGCCCATTGTGGGTTCCACCCACGCGTCCCAAACAGTGCACTTCAGCACCTGACTCAGAGGAGGTGGATGAGCAGATGCCACCACAATTAAAGCCTCTTCCAGGCTCCGTGCCAGTCAGCCAATCTGGCTGGGGCTGCCTGAGAGCTCTCACGCTGAAGAGAAAAAAAGAATTATTTCAGCTGAACTACGCTGAGATGGGGGAAGGGCAGGCACTGTCTGAGATTAGGAAGGCTCCTAATGCTCCTTATTACAGAACAGGAGCTGCCGAGGCAGGTGAAGCTCTGGAGCGCATCACCCCTGTCCCCAGCTGTGGCTGTCCCTGGGAAGTGCTCCTTTCTAGCAGTGGTTCAGTTCAGACAGGAGCTGTGCACGCTGACATCAGGGAACCCGATTTCAAATGCATGAAAGCATGGAAGCCCTTGAAGGAAGGCTCTTCCCTTTCTTACGGGACTGTCAGGAGAATAAATTAATTCATATCCCTAGGGCACTTTGGTCTGTTGACTGAGAACAGAGAAAAGCCCAAGAATGTATTTGCTTAGTGATTCATGGTGTTACTATATCTTATGCAGAATGGTAACTAATTTACATTTTCCCCATGACTGATCTTTACTCTGTGAAGTTCAAATACAACTTTCCTCTGAAAGTAAATACTTTCAGAAGCATTGCTGTATCATTCGTAGTTTCATACAGTAATTTACGTGCAAGATAATGATACATTTGGTGAAACTTTGGCCTATGTTGCACAAATGGTACAAGGAGATAATTGTACTTGCCCCTCTAGCCCTTAAATTATGACTTCTACTTGCAATAAAATCATGCTTTAAGAGTTTTCTGTTTACTTACAACTGAAAAAAGTGCAAATAAAATGAAAGCGTACAGTCAAGTGACCATGAGTCGGGGAGCAGCATCTGTGCGTTACGTCTCACAACGACTTACACGACCAGGCCGTCAGTCTAAGAGGAATGGGAGGTCAGAGAGCAAAACCGGTAATGCTGCACTGCCAAATGTAGCAGCAGGGTCCTAGAAAGTAATGTTCAGCAGGTCTCTAGAGCCATTTGATCTAGTTTTATACAAATTTCTGTAACAGAAATATTTTCAGGAAGGGTCGTCGAGGCAGTTGTAGTCTTACAGGAATAAGCCCCAAGCCCTCTAAGAGAGAACTCTAAACTTTATCTTCCTTTAGTGTAAGGCTTAGGTACTTGGTGAATGAACGAGGCAGTCAGTCCTCTTGCACAATCTCCTCAAAGGTTATATAAAGAGTCCAGGAAAAGCACCCAGCTACAATCCCTGAGCATACTGCTCTTGCTGGAGTCACTATCTCCATAAGCCCATCAGCCAGACGTACCCTTCAGCAGAGGCCTGTGATTCCTCTGCAGCATAACAGAGAAGAAAACCCTAATACTGACCTTCCCTTCTAGCCTGATAAAACAAGCCTCTGAGGATCAGGAACTCCCATGAGCTGCTAGTTACCTCCAGGAAAGACCAGCTGGGCTAATGGCTTCCACAGTCAAATTCTAGCTTAAATCCCGGCGCTCCTGTACCAACCATTCTGCATTAGGACAAACGGGGAACCTGAGCAAAGGCTCCTCCTTGCTGTCCGACAGCTCCAGCACCATGCAGGTGTCACGGACATGATCCATAAGGAGTCAGTCTGGGTTCTCCAAACCCAAGACCTAGGACATGCACAGAAAATGGGGAACTCGGAAAGCAAGAAACTATAGAGAGCGAAGACGGGTACAAACGCCTTCTGTACTGACCGTCAGATTTGCTTTGCCGTGTCTCCTCCAGTTACTGCCTGGTACACATTACCTCTCCAGACTGCTCTCCTCCCCTCCGGGAAAGGAAAGCCCGTCTTTGCTGCGCAGGAACCCCCGTGGGCCGGACTGCCCCCGTTTAAATGGACCCACAGCAGGTCAGGTGCAGCTCTGCTGACACAACAGGGCACCGATTTCCTCGGCAAAGCACAAGACAACCATTTTCACCCAGAGCACTTGCGCACAAATTACTATCCCACCATTACAGGGAACCCCAACCTTGCAACCAAGTGCTGAGAAAATACAGGGTAAGCCTGAGCTATATTCACAGCTCCAGAGAAAAGAGGCAGTTTAGATATATGTCAGGTACTGTGGGTGTCAATCAAAGGGAGACGAGACAGTAGGGGAGAGCATTTAATGGTACCAGGCACAGCAAGAGAGAAACGGATCAGTTCCTCATGTCCACCTGTGAGGTACGTGGTTAGGTCAAGTTATCTCCGTGAAGCAGATGGTGCCTGCTTTGAACATAGTTAAGAAATGCCAGGACGAAGTTACCTAAATGTTAATTAGATCCCTTTATGTTGGACTGACTCCCCACTTCACTTCTTTTCTTTGGAAAAGCATCTCCCCCTGCCTCTATTGCATCTCCCATCTGCACTTACTTACCTATGCTGACAGGGGTATAAAAGCAGCAGAGAACATTAAAAACTTTCGCCTTTCTCATCACACTTTCAGAAGGTGCAGATGGGTCATGTACAAATGTAACTGATCCCAAACATAGTATTTAGGTGTTATACCGATGAATCAGTGGTTTTGGTTTTGTAACTGAGGCTCCAAAGTACTGTTTCAAAAGTGGTTTGGGCACCCAAGAGTAAGATAGTTGTAGTGCAGGTAACACGAGAGACCCAGGGGCAACACAGGTGAAATATTTTGCACCCCCAGCCACTGTGCTTGTTTAACCGGTCCCAGTTCAGAGTCCTCATCTCTACCTGGCTGCCACCAAAACCTCAAACTCCTTCCAGAACTTCGTGTTTCCTCGCTAGAGCTTCCCCGACCAATCTCCCCTCCAGCAATACCTACATTCACTGCTCCCGACCACTCTGACAGCTCTGCTCTCTCCTCCTTGCTACCCTACAACCACTTCTCTCTTACTACCAGTGCCTTTTTCATCAGAAACTCATCCTTCTATCCCACATGTTCTACCCACAGTTCCCACCCTAGAACGGAGGCTTTTCACAGAAAATAATTAAAACTAAACGTAACCCATTTCCATCATACTAAAGAGGAGATGTACACATATGCACATGCTCAGGTATAAGACATCTCCTTGCTCCAAATTCTTTCCCCCTTGAATCCCCTATCCACGCTTGGCAGAACTGGGTGCAAAGGTGCCTAATTTGTGAATTGCTGCACTGACACAAACAGTTAGCCCAGCAGCCAGAATTCTAAATCCTTAAGTGTTTTTGTGGCAGAAACGTAGGGCTAGGCATCTACTTGGCTAGCAGATTTTTCTGTTAGTGGCAGACACCTAAATCCCATTTGGAATGAAACGTAAATAATCAAGTCTCTTTCCAAATTAGGGCCAGAGTGCAGAGCTTAGCTGCTGCCAGCATGTTGACAAAGACTTGTTTCCCATCTCACCCAAGCTTTACTCAACCCAGCTCTAGTTAGGTTAAAACCTCCTACTTGTTTGTCTTCTCTATCATTTCCGTATGCCTTTTATCGCTCGCACTCTTTCCTTCCCTTCACTAACGTTCCTTCCCTCCCAACCCTTTCTCTGAACTGCTCTTTTTTCTCTCCAAGTTTTGTTCCTTTAGTGCTCACTCCTCTTCCCTATGCAGCGCACACCCTTTTGCAGTTCCTTCTGCCTCTCTTCTCCCTGAACTTTCTGGGCCTTGCGGGAAGGGCACAGCATGGATGAGCTTTAGCAGGAGAGCAGACAGAAGTGCGAGGCAGCCAGCTGACAGTGAGAAGATAAACACAACTGTTTCCAGGCTCTCCCTCAGCCTCTGCCACTACCATCAGCTGTGGTCCAACGAGGGGTACCAAAGCCTCTGCGCTGAACAACTGTCCTATGACTCCTGAGGCCCAAAAAAGCAGAATACACAGCAAGGACCTACTTGATGATGAGCCAGAAGGGTCTAAGCACAGTGATGAAGAGAACAAAGCCCAAGCAGATGTGGTGCTCTTAAACAGGGCATAATACCAGCAGTACGCGGGTTATCTTCCAGATGCAAAGGCTCTTCAGGCCCATTTCCCCACTCTCTCATTTCAGCAGCAGACCTAGATCTCAGAGGTGCACAGACCACCACCTGTACTCAACACTCCTCAAACTAGTACCTTTTATCCAGGCTGTCTCATCTCCAGACTTTTTCTGCAATTCTCCATTAAGAAATCCTACAGCTGCTCCCTTCCATATTTCTTATCCATCAAAGCCTCTGACACACATAAGCCCCAGAAGTTCTAACATCTCATGGGAGGATTCACGACCGATCGCAGAGAGCTGTTTAATACCACCATCTTCTAACAGCAAAACCTGTCACAGATCCCCTTAAATCTGTGAAATTTTCCAGGCTAGAAATTTCCCTCCGGTAACTCTCACATGCATCTGGGGTATCCGGTGAAAAGAATTTATGGCCAAGAGCTAGGAGATAGTTACCTGCTCTGCAGCTAGCTGTATTTTTACTGGTATAATCTAAGGTCTGCTTGTCAAAAATACCCTTCCCTCTCCCTCCCCTCCCAATACCCCAAAAGCCTAATGGAGCAGCAATGTATGAACATATATATGAGAGAATGTACATTAAGACAACTTAACTGCAGGGTCCCCTTCGCTTTCTCAGTAACTCTTCTGTCCATACTCCCTTACAAGGTTCATCTTTTCTATTAGTCTCCTCTCCCTTCTCCTTCTGACTCTACACCTCAACGCTGATTTCTTGGAGGTTATTTTTCAAGTACCTTTAAAAAAGTCCAAATTGTCTGAGGTGGCAATTCTGCACAAGGAACGCTGATCCCACGTCATTCTCCCAGGGAACTTTTCAGCTTTTCCATGTAACGAAAGGCAATAAAAAGCATTCTTTCCCATCAGACGACTAAGATGTGACATCATGTGCATCTGAACAGATGCACCAGGACATGCTGACCTGCTGGAAAGCAGCTCTGCAGAGAAGGATCTGGGAGTCCTGGTGGTCAAGTAACCCATGAGCCAGCAACGTGCCCTCGTGGCAAAGGCGACCAGCGGCTCCTGGGCTGCATCAGGCAGAGCGCTGGCAGCAGGTCGAGGGAGGCGATCCTTCCCCTCTGCTCAGCCCTGGGGAGGCCGCATCTGGAGTGCTGGGTCCAGTGCTGGGCTCCCCAGGACAAGAGAGACATCGACATACTGGAGTTAGTCCAGTGAAGGACTACTAAGATGATTAAGGGGCTTCTGTCAAATGAGTAAAAGCTGAGAGAGCTGGGAATGTTTGGCCTGGAGATGCTCTACCTGGAGACGAGAAGGCTCAGGGGGACTTTATCAATGTGTATAAATATCTGAAGGGAGGGTGTAAAGAGGATGGTACTGGACTTCTCTCAGTGGTGCCCAGTGACAGGACGAAAAGCCGTGGGCAAACAGAATCACGGGAAGTTCTGTCTGAACTTAAGGAAAAACTTCTTTACTGTGAGAGTGACTGAAACTGGAACAGGTTGCCTAGAGGTAGTAGAGTCTCCATCCTTGGAGATATTCAAAAGCCATCTGGAGCCCTAACATAGGCTATTATCCTTGCTGTACAGTTTGCTAAAAACTAACTGTTAAAAATCTCATACATATTTGTCTTGGATTCTTTGGTCTTTTTTCTTTCAGTGGCATTTTGGGTCCCTTTTAATATTCATGTTAGTTGTATGAAAATAGAGATAGATTACATCCACTTATCAAAAATTCTCATTCACTGTCTTTTGCAAGAAGTCTTTGTCATCTGTCATCTCCAATTTCAGAGAAAATATGCTAAGTTTTTGTAACCATGGGAAGATTCTGGGAAAGATTCATTTTTCCATTCCTTTCCAGTTTAAAAATTGCTCTTAAGACGTAATATCGGTACTTTTCTAGCTAAATAGTATAGTAAGGTACAGCTGGAGAATATGTGCAGTACATTGGTTTCATTAACTTTTGAAGTATTAGGTATAGACTTCTGCAAAATGCAGCCTATCAAACTATGCAGAGAAAGAACTGGTTGCATTTTCAGTCCAAATGGGCTTTGACATTAATGGCTTTCTCTTTAGCTTGTGGAACACAGTCATTCTTTGTTACAAGACAGAACAAAATTATTTTATAGAAAAATATTGGCACAAGATCATAAATAGATGCAGACCGGAAAATCAGAAATATCACTGATCAACAGCACAGTGAGATCCTGGAGCAGACTTCTAGTCTGAGCAGGGGACAGACACACACAACAGTGTGAGAACAAAGCATGACAAACACGGAGGCTGCCTTTAGTAATAGGGCCCCTCCAGAGCAAGCAAGACCTCCATTTTACAGCACTGAATCTTCACTGGAACTTTTTATGCCAAATGTACATGGCCATCCCAATGCTGGCCAGCTGTTTCACTCTTATGGGATAATAGCACTCTGGTCACATTTATGCCTCTCATCCTTGCCCTCTGCAGACAGAGCCAATGTCCCCTTGCCTTCAAGGAAAGCTGCCTGCAGCAACCTTTCACACAGATGATCCAGCTCCCCGAAGCACACCCAGTGCTGACTTGAAACTCGCTGGAAAGATTTCAGGGTCTCAAGACAGCCCTGCCGTGCTTGGATGAATGTGGTTTTGCATCTATCCTTGGCACGAAGGTGACACAACAGAGAACAATAGTCCCAGCAAAAATTGCATACTGCTAGTAGGGTCAGAGCTCAAGCCGAAAGGATCCTACAGAAGATATGATAACGGCCAGGCCTGTGGCCTTAGTGGCCAAAATACTCAGGGCAGCCTGCACAGAAGGTCTGGCTATGAACCGAACTTTAACCAAAGTCTGTATTGTCCTTTCCAGAGGTCACAGAATATGCAAACGCAGACATAGCTAGGCTATCCGGGGTGGCATACATTATCAATGAAGAGTGTCTGGTCATCTGGCAGAATGAAAAACATCAGAACACAAAAACATGCTCTTTTGCCCAAAGCATCTAATTTTCCTGGGTCCAGACCTCAGGGCCCAGTTTAACTAGGCCTTCAGGTGGTAGTCAGGACCATCTGAGAGGGAAAAGAAGGTATGTGATGGAAAATTCAAGTCCTTTTTTAGAATCTGGTACTATGTCTATTTTTAGAGCTGCAGGTTTTAGCAGGGAAGGAAAATACCAGATGGCCTTAGCAGGTTCCACGATGACCTCACTGACGAACAGGGTCACTTTGACAGAAGCTATATAGCGACAGACATCCAAGAGCACATATGTTCCCACTGCTCAGAGTACGCAAAAGATGCAGGAAATCTGATGTGCCACTGCAGAGGCCCTGAAGTGACATTCAGTAAAGCCCACAGAGAATGGTGAGCAGTCCTCCCACGAGGGTCGCGCCTCAGTGAGAAGCCCTCTCTTTGATGAAGAACGCTATCCCAACACCCAGTCAAGAGAGGGGATCAGGAAGAGGAAAGAGGGGAAGCTGACAAGTGAGATTTGTCCCTCCTGTACAAACTATTGCCCAGCTAAGACCCACTGGCAGCCCAGTCAAGCTGGAACTTGGTACCAGCTATGGAGAACGGAGATCCTGGTGATGCGGGCACCCACGGGGCCATGAGGACGGTAGCACTGCCAGTAGTGCAGGGATTAGAACTACAGCCAGTCTGGAGAGAGTAATTCACATTTCTGTCTGGTGATCCTCAAACACTATACTCCTTCCACCGCAGGAGGAGGATACCTGCATCACGCTGACTCTGCAAGAGGAGCTGTGGAGAGCAATGGACACAGACAGGTCCTTGGACTGTAAGTGTAAGCACGACAGCTGAGCATTCAAAAGGCACTGTCATGGTCAGCTTGGGCTTAGCAAAAGACTGGCCATTACTTTAAGATTCAGCAATAAAAGTACTGATACAGCAGCCTCCAGCTTGGCCAGTACCATGAGGAGTGGGTGGGGAAGGAGCCTCCAGCCTGATAATGATAAATAACGTGTTGCTGATTCACTGTGCGTTTGGTGCCAAGAACACAGCACACCTGCAGAGGGGAGTCCGTGGAGACTTTCATCAGGTCTCCTCACTCGGGGTGCTGATACGGACCTGGAACAGTTATGGCCCTTGTTCTTTGGCTTAGTCCGTGGCACCAGACCCACTGTATGAGGACTGGCTCCAAAGACGGAGCTCTCTCGTGCCCCATGGTGACCTACAGGACTGCCCGGACAGAGAAGCTGGCACCCGGGAGGCTTGGCATGTTGACGAACAGCAGTGGTCAGAGCAGAGGCTAGGGCAGATGCTCTAACAGAGAGGAACAGCCTGCTAGCAAAGGCTTCATTTCTTCCCCTCAGCAGAGAGGGAGAGTATCAAAATCACTACTTTATTAAACCTAACAAACGCAGCCTCCATTAATCTATCTAACCTCCTTTTGGAGATTTTAATCTCCACAACTCACTGTGGCAATGAGTTCCATAACTACGCGCTGTGTGGAAGACGTACTTAATTTTGTTGGGTTAAGCTTGCTGCCTCGTTTCATTGACCATTCCTTAATTCTCATGTTAATAGAAACAAGAAGTGTTTCTGCACACCCCAGCTATTGCAGACTTCCGTTATATTCTCCTGACACTCTCCCCACACTTTCCTCTGTTTATTCAGTCTCTCCTCACCTGGAAACCATCCTGCGGCCCACACCACTGGCAATGTCCATCTGCTGTAGAACCTGCCTGCTTACTTCTGTCCTCTTTCAGGTAATTAAAAGTAGCCTTTGAGAAAGCCTATTTAACAGCTTTTTGAAAGCCCAAGTACAACCTTCACCCCAACGCTTACTGACTCCTTCAAAGACTTGCAGGACATCTAGTGCACTTCCCCCTACAAAGGTTTGAAAATGAGGAAAAGTCAATAAAATGATGCATTGTTGTTTTTTTTTATTCTAGTGTCCACTAATCTGCATAATAAAATAAATAAGTAAATAAGACTTGCTGGTCTTTATATCCTGGCAGTGGTACTGGTCTATTATATTAATGCAGAAATAATGCAGCTAAGGCCAAACATTAAGCAATATTTGTTTTTTTCCTCATACATAGAAAGGATGACGCATACCAATTACATAGCTTTTATTCTAGTAGTAATTACAGAAGATGCTAAACAACAACTATTGCAGATGAGCACCTTAAAATTAGCAGTTCTGGGTAAGAGTTCTTAGCTAGACTCCTAACTGATGTTCTCTCTGAACACAAAATTTTCAGTAAGCCTGGGAACATTGAGGAAGTGACTGAAGACGGGAAGAAAGCTAAGCGAGTGCAAAGTTTTAAAGCATGCACAGGGAAGAATCTTGTAGTTAAGGCACGTAAGATTGACACTGAACTTCAGGAACACGTGAAAGCCTATAAGAACTTGATTAATTAATAACTTGATTAGATTGCTCATTTTGATATTACTCAAAGGGGTCAGCTGGAGCATCACAGCAGTGCTGTATCATGCTTTACCTCCTGAGCACATCACAAGCCAGTTCAAGTTACAGAGCACATCCAGATTGCCCAAAGAGACACCTAACCTTAACCAGTGCTCCACATTAACAGTGAGATTCCTGGACCCAGCAGGGCCATCCCTACCACCCAAGTCCTCCACGGGGTTAGTGGTGGGACAAGTCTTGCTGGAGGCCTCCAGAGGATGACTCACAGCCCTTAGAGGAGGACTTGAGCTGCCCTGCATAGAAGAGCTTCCTGGAGCAAACGTCTAGGACGTTTTTGCATACACCCATTTGGGATTCAGACGGTCCAGCCATCTCTGAGGATAGGCACCTAAGAGCAGGGCCTCCACCCTCAAGTGTGTGAGCAGCTCTGCACAGCAGGCAAGAGAAGCTGCCCATGAACTAGAAGTGTTGTAGGCAGCCCCTCTTCAACTGGAGAGAGAGCGCGAGATGGACAGACAGACAGAAGGAGGGTGCAGCTCTGCCATCCTGAAAGCAGCTCCCCACAGAACAGTCTTGTGGATATATGGAGTGAAGGCTCCCCAGGCCCTGCTACTGAAGCTGAGCACTGGGCTCCCAGGAGCGGGAGCCAAAGCGGATGGAGATCGCGCGTGCAGAGCCCGGCTCCACTGCAGCAGCGGCATCACTCCGTAGAGGCAGAAACAGGAGCGTGATGCAAGCTCCCACAGCCAACTCCACATCCGCATCCAAAGCCTGTCCAAGGTAAGTGTAGTAAATACTCTTGAAATGGGGAAAAGAATCCCAAGAACTCCACTCAGCCCTTCCCAGCCGAGTGCTCCAGTCCTTACACTGGAAACGCTGTTACACCCATGAGTCTTGTGGGACAACGCTCACACCAGTCTAACCCAAGATTTATTCAAAAGTTGATTAGGGCTTGATTCTGTGCTTGGTGCGACAGAGACTGCTGTGAAAAGTTAGGTGCAATGATATTTATAATCTAGTTACAACCCTCCATTAAAAGGTGTTCTGTTGTAGTTCTGGTATATAAAATCTTATATTCATAAACTAGACAGACATTTGTTGCAAGCTCTAAAAGATAAGAAAGTTAACTGAAAAAATAGAACTATACACGGAAAGGATTTCTATTAGTTTAAGATTGTTGAGGTAGTTATAGATAGAAAACAGATATAGAATATAGATAGAAATAATGGGAAGTGCACAGTTGGAAGATATTAGCAACTAATAAAGATAGCTTCAAAATATTAAAGGAAATTGCTTAAAAGGCAGAAATTCTAACTTATCATCTGAGCTAACATCAAATATAGTTCTTTAAATGAACAATACACAAAACAGCCCAAACCAAAAGTGAACGAAAGATGCTAACTACTGTAACTTATATAGTATCAGACATAGCAGAAAACTTACAAAGCAGAAAATCAGGGAGATAGTGGACAAGCTCCAAATGACAACAAAAAGGACTGACTTCTTTCAAAAATTCTAGAATAAGGAATAGATAAATCTAAGTCCACCATATAGAAACCGGTGCTTTGTTGAAAAAAAATATGCAGAATTCAGAATTATTGCCATTCAGACTGTCTATAGACAAAATTTCCTTTCCTCACAGGCTACAAGGCACAAGCAGTAGCAGTGAAAGTCTTCACTCCAGAGATTCTCTTGCTCTTTATATTCTGTAATGTCAATGAAATAACACTGCTAAGTCCAAATTCTTTCTGTGGGAGGCCAAATAGCTATGTCTTAACTACGTAATGCTACAGACTTTTTTCTTTTATAAGCCTGAACAAATCAGCCCAAGAGAAACCATTGCAAGAAGTTGCTTTTTTATACTTCATATTCCTTTGCAGTCTGAACAATCCAAATATCAGCCTAATAGTGCTGTAAGACATCTACATCCACACTCCTTGGAGACACACTGGAAGTGTGATAAAAGGGGTGCTAAAGCATTGATAAGAGGTTTATAAGTTACTGTAGAAGGAAATCTTGGTACCAGATGTTCTCTAAAGGTCCCTTCCAACCTCAACCATTCTGCGATTCTGTGTATTGTTCCTTGATCTACCAGCTTGACCTCGATCCTGTTTTAACTATCACTTTAAGGAATATATTTGAATGTTCAGTTCATGACTAGAACATTTGGTAGCACCTAAATTTCATTACTAAACTACTCATTATACATGCACATTTTTGTTGGCGAGTGGTCAAATCAGTATGAAGTGTACTGATTTGGGATATGTTAAGGTAGAAGTGGATCTGAAAAAACTCTAGTGTCAAAATAGTAAGATCCAACTCTGAGATGGGGGAAACAGTAAAAACGGGTTATAACAATACTGGCAGATCTATTAGATCTTACCTTTAAAATCTAAGCTGCATGTCAGGATATTCATAACATTGACCTTTATTCTTGACTGCAAGAGGAGGCCCCCAGCAGAGCAGCAGATTAATCAAAGAGGAGCAAAGTTCGGAGTAACAAAGGGAATCAAGGGCAGCAAGACAGTGAGGGCAGGATCGGGCTTGGAAGAGAGTCAGAAAAGGGAAAAAGAAATTAAGAAGATCTTTCAAATGCTGGATGAAGCAGCCTGAGGTCTCAGCCCCACGTCGTGCACGGCACGCAGGGCATGCGGTGGGGGAGAGCAGCCCTGCCTGGAATTTGGATGGCACGTGGGGCCACGGGGAGATGGGAGGTTATCCGAGCTGTTAGAAGGTGGTTTTAATTTGCACGCTTTTTCAGCAGCAGCTGGCTGGCCGTGTCAATCAGTGCTCCATAACCTGCAGCTCCTATTGTCATCAGGTCTTCAGCCTCTTCTGCTCATGCTCCCACATGTTCACGTGCTGCACGCACAGCGCCAGCCGAGACGCCGGTCAGCCGCGGAAAGCTGAGCACAAGCTTCTAGCGGTACACGAGGAAATTCTGATCTGCCATCCTGCCAGGGAATGGTCGGCCACCTTATGAACACGCCAAGTGAGAAGTCTCATCTCTCTCCAGCCTGGAGACCACGGTAACAGCAGATATATTTCTTTTATCATTAACAAGGAAACAATTTCAAGGTGCAGATCTGTTCTCGTCACTACTCCTCCACACAGCAAGCTCCCCTTTGTAAAGTTTACCCCCACCAACTACCAGGGTGCTCCTGTTCCACCCTCCACAGCTTCTGCACAGCTTCTGCAAAACCACTGGCTGCGGATGCCCCCTGCATCCTTGAAAACTGCATTGTCTGCACACGTCTATTGCGGTTTACCACTTCCTGACACTTCTCCTGAGCAGAGGTTAGAATGTAATTAAAAATTTTTGTTTTTATCCACTTGAGTGGGAAGTATCAGGTTATTAAACTTCTCACTGAAAAAAACAAGAACTTTAATCTAAAGAACTGATGATAGTCCCCTCTGCTTGAAAACTTCTTATCCTGACGTAATTGAGTCTAAGCATTTTGAGTTACACCTAGTACTTTCCAAACCCCTTAAGAGAAACATTCCTGGACCCAACAAGATCCTGGCTGCAGATGAGGGCGTTGGGGAAGGGTAAGACACGCGTGCAAAGCAGTCAATACGACTACCAATAACATAACTTGTTTCTATGTGCAGACTGCTCATTTATTTCAATTAAAGTATTGAAGGCAGCCAGATGAGACACACATTTCCTATAAACATGCATCTTCTCTCCTACTAATTCCAGTCTTTCCATCCCATTGCCTCATACCTCAATGATATCACCAGTTACCCCACATACGTCTTCAAGCTCCTCCTCCTGCGCTTTAACCCTTGCTCCCAGGACCTTTCCATACAATCCCAGGAGCACATAGGTTGGAAGGGACCTCTCTGGAGATTTCTAGTCCTACTGCTTGCTCAGCGTTGGGCCAATTAAATCAATTCAGAATAGGGCTAATTAAATGCTCAGGGTTGTGTCCAGTCAACTACTAAAACCTCACAGGATGGAGATCCCAGAGACTCTCTGGAACCATATTCCAATGTTTGACCACCCTCAGAATAAAAAAGCTTTGCCTTATTTTGAGGCAATGTCTCTTGTTGCACCTTGTGGCTCCCCAGGACCAGCCCCAGGATCGCAATGCCCCCCAAACTGGACCCGTGTCCAGACGGGTCTCAGCAGTGCCGGACGGAGGGGGCAGTCCCTGCCCTCGCTCTGCTGGCTGCACTCGTGCCATCACAGCCCGGGACGTGCCCGGCCTTGCTGCAAGGGCACGCTGCCACGCCGGGGCTAACGGGGTCCCCGGGACCCTCCAGCCTTTCCTGCAAAGCAGCTTTCCGGCTGGTCTTTCCCAGCCTGTCTTGCTGCACGGGGTTATTCCAGCCCAGGGACAGGACTTGGCATTTTCCTTTCCTGAGCTCCATGAGGCTCCTGTTGGCCCATTTCTCCAGCTTGTGGAGGTCCCTCTGAATAGCAGCCCTGTCCTCCTGCATATCAGCTGCTCCCCCAGCTTGGTATCACCTGCAAACTTGCTGACAGTGAACTCCACTCCATCATTCAAATCATTAATAAGACAGTAAGTGGCACTGGTGCCAGTATTGATCCTTGAGTGACACCACTGGTGACCACCTGCCAGCTGGGCTCTGTGTTGCTGATCACCAGCCTTTGAGCCCAGCAGTCCAGCCAATTTTCCACCCACTCCATCATCCACCCACCCAAACCAGGTCTTACTAATCTGGCTGTAAGGATACTATGGGAGACTGTGTCAAAAGCCTGATAAAAAAATCAAGGCATAAAACATCCGGTCTCTGCTTGTTCACAGAGACAGCCATCTCCAAGTAGAAGGCAACCAGGTATGTGAGGCATGATTTGTCCATGGTAAATCCACGAAGGTTGTTCCACGCTTCTGCTGCCCTGCTTCCCTCGCTCCTCCTATCCCAAGGCCTGTGCTTTGTGCTGCCTATTTACCCCCCGGGCAAGGACTGAGTCCTGAGTGCATGCCGAGCGGCTGCTGGTTCATGCATGATGATTAGGCAGCCAGCAGGCCAAGCAGAAAAGGTCTGTACGGAAGTCTTTTCCCAGGCACCACTAACTGTGCAGACTAAAGGAGAAGACAACTTAACTCAAAGTCAGAAGGCGAAATGCAGAAAAGTTAGAGCTGGGCAATATACAGCTGTGCAACCCGTGTGCCAGCTGTCACGCGGTAACCCTTGCGAGTAAGTCACCTTTTAATTCCACACCAAGCACGCACATAGCACTTGTCACATAGTGCTGAGGCGGAAACTCACTCCCAACTTGACTGCAGTAAAGCGTTTGCATGCCCATCTTTTTGGTAATCATTCTGCAACCTCGTACCGAAGAGCTAGAAAAGCAAAACTGGCATCTTCCCACAGAGCCTCGCTGACGGACTGTTCTCTGACTTTTGAGGCTGTGCTTGCACCGCTTTGAGGCTCCCAGCACATTACTCCAGGCAGGTACTTCTCCAGGAGTTCCTGCCTTTAGAGAGATACTCACTCACTCAAAACAAACAAACAACAAAAAAACCACAAATCCCCTACACACCCCCACACCCAACACCAAAAAAAACCCCAACTCAGAAAACACACAGTGTACAGACTAAGCACTCAAGATTCATGTAGGGCTTCTCATTTTAAGCCTCAGTGTTGGAAGTTTAGCTAAGACAATTTTTTTTATTTCCCTTTCTGCTCTCCATAATAGCTTTCCTCTCCTAGTGCAGCCCTTCTTAAAAAAGGTATCTGTTAAAAGCATGTGCCACTATCCAAATGACTGATCAATTAGGCTGTCTATTACAATGAACTATGCAGGTGCTATCGGGAATCACTACAACCAAATCCGTGAGACCCAGCCCACACAAATGGCCAAGGGGCACCAACGGCAGCGGCACCTCAGCTGCAGGACTAGTTCAGCACCGTTCACTCCACACACTATCCACGCTCTCACTGTGGGCGAGCTGCATCTCTGAGACAGGCTCAGGACTACCCCAACTTCACGTTAGCATACAGATCTCCAGAGGAGGATGTCCACGAGTCAAGCCAGACTCCATGATGTACCAACCCCCCCCAAAAAAAACCCACCCCAAAACCCAAGAGAGAAGGCGGAATAGATATCTTGTCCCTTCCCATGCAGGATGCACTGAAATAAAGTCCTGAAATGGAAAGGAAAACAAAACAAGCAGACCTCCCCAAAGGCTGGTGCAGACATCCAGGAGGGAGCCAATCAGTTCATCGAAGGAAATTATAGAGCTGTATTTCATTAAGGTACCAAAATCCTCCACAGTCCTCCTCCTCCGAAACCTACGCATTGCATCACCTGAGGTTGATGTCAAGCACGCAGTGAAGAACAACAGTGCCCTCTACCAAGAGAAACAGCCAACGACTCCTGCAGCTTAGCATCCCCAGCCCAAAGAGCAGGGAAGAAACACCCGTGCTCTCCAACACAACGCGGACTCTCAGACTGTGCTCTGGAAAACGTAAAATCCGGACTCAGACTAAGTCACGACACAGAACTGCTCTTTGGCCCTGAGGGCCAAACATGCACACAAACACGTCGTGTTCCTTAGGGATGATTTGCTCTTTGATGTACCAGGCTGGAAAATACTTCTGACTCTCTTAAGAAACACAGCAGTCATGGATGACTCGGGAATACAGGGACTCTAACCAGTCTCTTCATCCCCTTACTGTATCGTCTGCTCTTCTAATATCTGTCCTGACCACCGGCAGAGACAGCGAGGGGACGAGCTCAGTTGACAAGATGTTCTCACCACCTAACTTGTAAATGATTTTTGAGGGATACGACAATCATTATTACAATTTTAAAACATTTCCTACATAAGAAAAGAAAATCAGTTCTTGACCAAAAAGATGGTTCAAGCTCTTTCTTCAAAAAACTCTTTCCACAATAGGAAGAAGTCATCACAATTCTACCACCTCCACTGCTACCCCCAAATACCAAGTAACCAAAAATATTCCCCTCCGTCAGAGGGGAACAAAAATCAAAACGCCCTCTCTATCCTAAATTTTTTTTTCTTTTCCTATGGGAAAAAAAAGAAGTGTTAAAGACTCTATTAAGTGCACTAGGAACTTGATTAACAGTTTCATGCAAAAGTAGGTGAAATGCTATGATGACAGAAAGCAACAGAAAATCTTCATACTAATAATCAGGCAGACAACCACCGATAAGAATAAAGGTTTCTGTCATTCTAGGCCATGCGTAACACAACTGGTTCACTGGACATCACTGGCTAGTCACATCCTTCTAAAGGGATCAGAGAGAGAAAAACCGAACAATCTGAACAAACCGAACAAGGAAGACGCTCATGCCATGGTTATTACACACCCAGGACTGGCCATAGCTCTTAGTCACTGCCCTGCATAACACACGCTTCCTTTGCGACCTAAATCGCAGCTCCTGCTCAGCAGCAGCAGATTCCTGAGCTCCCCAGGTCTATACAGTTATGCCCCTGCTTCTCCCAACGCTAAAGGCCTGGTCGTCCTCAGAGGACATCTGTCCTGAGGAGCAGCGTATTCTGCAGTGCACCATCTCCTGGTCCCCTCGCTGCCCAACCAAGGCATCCTCAGAGCACCTCACGTCTCCCATCTGCTTCATCTCCCCTGTAATCCAAGGGCAACGGAGGGAGGAGACAGATACACGTCCATGAAGGACTGGGAAGCTGCCACAGAAAAAAGCAGACCCAGTAGGCTTGTAGGTGCCCTGCAGCCCACCATTTCAGACACAGCCTAATTAAGTTTGTGGAGAGAAGTGTAAGAGAGGCTCTTTGCAAAGCCAGCTTTGCGCATGGAAATTGATAATTAGCAGGGAATGTTTCCTAAAAGGGAGAGAGGATACAAACCCCCCCCCCCCCAAACAAACAAAGCTTGAGAGAGGCGAATAGTAGCAAGGTGACACCAAAGAGCCCTGGACTCCCACCGAGGCCAGGCTCCAGGCCTGCAGGGCTTGGGGAGCTTCTGCTCAGCCATCGCACCTTCTCTCAGCCCCTGCACGAGTTGCTGTGACAACAGGCTGCCGGCACAGATGCATCGCAAGCATTTGGCACATTCTGTTTCACAAAACCAAACCTGCCCTTCAATTTCTTCAGTATCTTTTCCTGAAAGATCAGCGAGCTCAATATAGTAGGTGAGTTATGTTTCACTACTGAAATTAGGTGGAAAGACAGCCAGGTTTTACCACAAAAGGTGCAGGAAGGTGTCTGTTTTGAAAAATGCAAAGGGGTGGGTGGCAGGGGAGAGAGATGACAGCTCAGGGTCAAGTGATCCCAGATTGGACACACTCCCGTGGGCCTGGCACACTTTGAGGCAGTATCCGGAAATGCACATTTTACAGTGCCTGCAACCTGTCCCAAACAGACAGCTACTTTGCCTTAACTACAGGTAGTAAATGTTCCTCAGCAATTTCATTCAGAATTGCAGGTGCTTCTCCCATCGTTTCCCTACACCACAGATCCAGGACTATTCTATGATTAACCCAAAGTGAAATGGGTTGTGTTCAAAGCCGAGGCATGGACAGTCCAGTGCCAACTTCTGCAGAAAGCTGAAAAATTAATACTCATATTTAATTTCATGTATTGTGAATAGCCCCAAGGATATTACTGAAAATTCTGTGTGTAAATTCAGCACGTACAGAGCCCAAGCCCTAAAAGCTGCAACTCAACTCCCTTCTCACAAGAGATGCTGTGCTCAGGGCTTTGGTCTCTTCCTGATCACACAAAGGTCGTCTAGATTCTCATTTTATTCTAGATTCAGCATTTTATCCTGCTGAATTTCATCCTATTTCTATTACACCAGCTCACCTAGTTCTTTCGGTAAAATGTTCTCATACGATACTACCTCACAAGGAAACATCAGCAGCACATTTTGGTTTTCTCATTATCACAGCTATTAGTGAAAACAACCAACAACAGAAAATTTGGTCTTGAGATTCAATCACTCATCCAACTTCCTCCTTTTAATCTCAACACGTGTCCCTCCAAACCCACCAATACGGCCTCATTTATCAACTAGTGACACAGGACAAATTTCTAGTGCTCCCCCACTTTTCCTCCAACTTTACTAATAACTTCACACATGATACTCTATTAAGCACTGTCCTGAAATCCAAGTAAGCTGTAACACTCACATTTCCTTAGTCAATGCAATCCATCATCTTAGCACAAAAACACAGCAAGTCTGGCACAATCTATATCTGGATAAACAATGTTCTATTTTACCCCTTTTCCCATCTTCCTTCATATCTTTCTTCCCTTCCTTCAGAATCTGTTTTAAAGACTTTTGTACCAGAGAAGTCAGTGACATATCTTGTGGTTGCCCAGAGTGCTTTTCCTTGCCTTGGACAAGATTTATTGTTACCTTATTTGAAGTCTTTGCTAATCAGTGGTTTCCATATTTTTTTGAGAATTTTGATACGATTTGTTCTTTTTAACTAAAGCGCAAATTCCAGCGTTGAACCTGCCTTTGCCTGTCCATCCAGCATCACCCATTTTGGCACTCAGGCAAGTGTTCAGGTGGACTCAGAGCTATAGCTAGTTAGCTCTGATCTTATCTCACTCTCATTGCTTAGCAGCCCTACATCATCTTTGCATATTCTTTTACTCACACAGCTGAAGAATCTATTATTAGTCTTTTTAAAACTCTCCAAGGTTTAACTCAGCTGAGTTTTGGGCAAATCTCATTTTATCTTTATGATTTCAGATCCCCCTGACAGAGATTTCCTTGCAGATGAATCCTAGGCTCTGTTCTTTACAAGAAATTTGCTTATTCTCAGTAGCCTCTTTTGGACGATCACATCTGGATTCCCTACCTGCAAGTGCTCTCTGCTGCCTGGAATACAAGTTTGAGATAGCTTTTGTAGCTTTGATTTAAAATATTGACTTAAAATGCCAACTCTATTTTTAACTCACTGAAGACAGTCAATTCCATTTATTTCACTACATTTTTCTTCTTAATCAAAAATAAAAATCTAGACTTTACTCATATTAACAAAGTATCTTATACACCTTTAAATTGCTTTGAAAAAGGATGGGGTGTTTTAGTGCTATCTGTGTTTATTTACAGTCTGTGCATCACATCCCATCCCAGCCCTCAGCTTCATCCTTTACTTCCATCTTTCCTTAGAGCACACACGCTGCTCTGCCACGTTCTCACTCATAACAGCTGCTACACTTACTGAATCACTTGGTTTAGCTTCTTCCCCTCCATGCTCAGGAGCCTGGCACTCGTATTCTAAATATCTCAATTTTATCTTACTGCCCACCATCAATTTCACAGGCAGAGAAGACACAGTCTCTTCTTAAAACGCACTGTCTACTTTACTGCTGCTTTCATCTGTCCACTTGCCTGCCTTCCTGTGTTCCCTTAGGCAAAGATATGTCAACATCTATCTGATTTTCCTCTTCCTACACTAAAACTAGCAATGCGGATTACTTAGCCTGTCCAAGTCGTCACCCCTCATTTCCTGGCTTAAAGCCACCGGGATCTGCGACCCCAGGCATTCGCGTAGACCCTTCACAGCGCACTCGTCCTCCGAGCGCCTTCAGCAGCTGAATGAAAGGCTCCTTGCCAGCGCGTGTGACTCTCCAAGGACGGCCGTACGGACGGCCCGGGGCCTTGCCTGTGCAGGCAAAGGGCTTGTTGGCGCCAGCGGGAACCACAGGGGCCAGGTCTCCTGCCCTCATTTCTGGGCACAGCAGGCAGCTCACGCTCAGCCACCCCTGCGCTCCCTAAACCCCAAACTACAGGGTCCTTGGGGACACCGAGGACGAGAGGAGGAGAACAGGAGGTGGACACGTACGTGGGCTGGACGCGTTGAAGAACAGTCGCTGACCAGCGACCTCTTTTTTTGTTTCAGTCGCAGGCCCACGCGCGTTCGCACTACGTCACGCGGCGACGACCTGCAGTCCAAGGCGCTCGTACAGGTGCTGCCACCTGCGGTGCAGGCCCCGTCCCTCCCCAGGGACCCTCTGCGGCTTCTCCCAGAGCGGGAGCGAAGCGCCGAGGGCCGCGCCGCAAGCGGCGGTGCCAGCGCGGCCGCCCCGGTCCCAAGCTCCGCCGGCGGCTCTGCTATGGGAGACCAAGATGTGGCTCTGCAGAACCGCCGGTGCAGCCTGGGATCCAAGGGAACCCGCTGCCTCGGGCAGGTCTACGAGTGTTTGCAGGAAGACTCTTACATCTATGGATCTCAGAGAGACTAACAAACAGCTGTGAGGGACATCTGATGAGCCTGATCTGGCGCTTACAGAAAGACAAGGCCTGTTTCAGCCATGTGGAAGGTACAAAAGAGTCAATTCCCTGGATTCGACAGAAATGTCACACCACTTAAAGGAGGCTACAGCGTATAATCTTAGAGGAGGTGCTGCTAAGCAATCAAAACGTATGATGAAGTGATGGGACTGTCCACTAGCACCCGGATCTCCTCCCGGGATGTCGGAATGCCACAAGAAACGCCACCTTTATGGGAGGGTGGACGAAGGCAGGATCTCTGACTCAGCAGGGCCAGAAGAAATAAATCCAGATCCTAGAGAAAAATGGTGTTTTTCACAGGGAAAACTCTGTTCAGGCCCAAAGGAATTTCAGTTTCACAGACTGGACATAGCTAAGGAGACCTCCCCACCTCCCACCGGGGAGTGAGGAGCTTAAATTTCTGCCTTGGGGCCTGTGACGGAGATGGGGGACAGCACATCCTCCTCCTGAGCCAACGAGCACGGCAGTGTCTCTAGAACTGGGGTCTCCGAGGGAATCGGTGACCTAGAGGCACTCAGAGAAGAAGTCGGCTCATGTAAGTAGGCCAATATGTAGGTACTCAAACTCGCTGCGTGGACAGGCCCATGCARAATCCAGGACATCAGACAGCATCTGGGGAAGATTCCGTTACAGGCAGTCTAGGGAACAAACCAAGGCCAAGACCTGGGATGGGCAGTGTCCACGCTGCTATTTAAACAAGTCAGGGACCATTTTCTGGTCCTGTGGATGCAAGTCATGATGTGCCACCTGGCCCCATGGCCAAACTCATTTCCCCCTCAACACCAGCTGCCAGGAGTGGCCCCAGACACACGCTCTCCTCCAGTCCACACCCGGGCATTGCTGGGAGAAGGCTACTGACAGACCAGAACTGCGCTGGAAAGCATGCTAAGAACGCTGTGCGGATGGTCATGAGCCACTGTGCATCACCAAGACACCGTCCCATTTTATTTACTAGTATAGGGATGTATTAGTAACTGCTTGGAGTGCTGATCTTTGACCTCTGGACCAGATGACATTACAGGGACTCTTCCAACCTAAATTAACCCTACAAACATCCTATAAACATTAGTTCATCTGAATGTGAACTTGCTATTACAGCCTTCTCAGCCAGACAGTGATCAGGATTAATATTTGTATTTGGCTTTACCCTGCAGAAGCCCTCCTGAAGACTGAAGGGAAGGGATAAGCACACACCACCCTCCCAGACTGGAAGCCTTCTGCACACTAGATGAGGAGTTCAGACACAGGCCAGCTCTAGGGCCAAGAGCCTCGCACTTATTAGGATCCACGAWGATCTATGGACGTAAAAGAGGTGGTCTTTGTGACAGATTACCTGGCAGATCTTTCAACCTATTCGCACAATCTATCAGAGTAAGATGAGAACACTGGGAATGAAAGACAAAATTTTGGGCAACTTGCACAACCAATCATCTTCAAAACATCGTCTTCAAAATACTAACCCTGGAACTTGCTCTCTCTGAATTCCAGCAAAGATCACATGAATTTCCTGATCTGCTCTCATCCTTGTTAGAGTCATCTTCAACCTGTTCCAACATGAGTCTAGTCAAGATAACTGCCATGCTACCCTACCACTCATGAATCTACAAACACAGCTGGAGATGACTAGCAAGTCTGATACGGCTGGCTTTGCTCCCCAGCAAAGTATAGTCAGGCCAAAACCTTTCCCTCAGTGCACAGCACARTCAGCTGCTAGGCTATACCTAAACYCACAAAATATGTGCTTCCCATTCTCTGGCCTTGAGGGCAAGTGGCAGAGCAACATCATGTCCATACAACTAAACTTTCATCTGTGCACAAACATCGGGGACTTATCCAGACTACCTACTGAAAACAATCTCCAGCTCAAAACTGTGTCCAGGCTTTGTGTGGAAAAGTGAAAGTTGGCACAAGTAARAACCATGCCAGGGAACAAGCTAACAATCCAACAGTACGGACAGTTGGATGAAAGTGTTYACGCCTACGCTCCAGCTGTAGTGTCTAAGCACCATTTATTTTTCACTGAGGTTAACTACACATAGCCCCAGTTTGACCCAAACATGCATCATTCTCCAAGAAGGACAGCACACAGCAGGTATGARTGCCCAGATACAGGAAGGGCTGATTAGTGAGGGACACCAATTAGTCTCCAAGTCTTCACTGACATCAACGGTTTCTCATCAGCGCAGCAGAAGCACTTTTGCTTCGTTTGTCCGGGGCCCGGAGTACAGCCAAACACCCAAGCTCATAACACCAAGCTCAGTCGGGAGCCTTCTCTGGCCAGCACAGTGCAGAGGCAGAGGTGACCAGGGAAACCAGCTGAAGCATAAAGAGACATTTTGAACAAAGAATACGGAGGAGCATGAGGAACACAAGCTGTGCAGGTGGGCAAGCTAACAGCTGAACTAATTCAGAGATGGAAGAAAAGCTCTGCTGAATAGACCCTGCTACAGGCATATTCCATGATGCTACTGATGGGGCAGCACTCCTGCTACACCCTCCACGGCCACAAGACCAGGTCCCAAACRCGCATAATGCTTTATCTGCAGTGACCGATGTGCAAGTGCCCTGGAGCCTCCACTGCCACATACCCATCACAGCACGCCCAGACCTAGCAGCTCACTTAGGGAATCCAAACATCCTGGGTAAGGAGATGCCTGATGCTGTA